>CM040470.1:19743176-19788802 GCA_022758105.1 Pangasianodon gigas | reverse complement strand
GTGACAGTCAGTCAGTGTGTCAGTCAGTCAGTTAGTGTATCTGTCAGGAAATCTCTTTCTGTCAGTCAGTGTGTCTGTTAGTAAATCTGTCTGTTAATCAGTGACAGTCAGTCAGTCAGTGTGTCATTCATTGTGTCTGTCAGTCAGTCATTGTGTCAGTCAGTCAGCCAGTCAGTCAGTCATTGTGTCTGTCAGTCAGTCAGTGTGTCTGTTAGTCAGTGACAGTCAGTCAGTGTGTCTGTCAATCAGCCAGTGTGTCTGTCTGTTAATCAGTGACAGTCAGTGTGTCTGTCAGTCAGCCAATGTGTCAGTTTATCAGTCGGACAGTCAGTCAGTTAGTGTATCTGTCAGGAAATCTGTCTTTCTGTCAGTCAGTATGTCTGTCAGTAAATCAGTCTGTCTGTCAGCAGGTAAGTCACTTTGGAAGTCATTCTGCCAAATAAGTAAGGAATAAAACATGACACGGTGTGCTGTTATAGGACAACAACCAATGTCTGGGTAGTGTGATGTGGCCCGACAAAAACTTTAGTTACTGTTACCACCCCAAAGTTGATTATTTTCCTATAACAGCAAGACATGATCTTTCACGTCACTTGCAACATCAGCAGGTTAAACAAACAGACCAAAGAACAAACAAATGCACAGAGAACCAAGTAATCTGTAAGTGAAAGGTCTTTTTAAAAAACTACATTTGACTGTAACTGAGACTTGGTGGCTTGAGATTATAAAGGGTAGACGAAGGCACAGTGAGCAAGGAAGAAGAGGAAGATCTAATAACATGAAAGGATTGGTAGGGAAGATGGAGGTCAAGAAGGAGCAAGATTACTAAGGGCTTTCAAAGTCAATACACTGCTTTATGTGGATTTTGGAGTACAGGTATAACACGATGTTGGGATTCGGTGTTGGTAAGAAACGAGGCAGAGGTCTGGACTATCTAAAGCTTGTGGAGCGATGAGGAGCTTACGGATATTAGCTTCAGATCTGGCTTAAAGTAAATCCTAAAGCCTCGAACTCCATGCTGAGAGTTTTAGCCTTTGTCCTTTCCGGCAATTATACGTTAGCTTATGTGGTTTGCTTGAGTGGTCATTAATGCACTTCATGTGGTAGAGTTTCAAAACTGTATTTACATTGTGCTATAACTTGGCACTCATCCACTCAGAGAAAAATGCTGTCATTGTCAGTAAAGTGTTCTTTAAAATAAAAAAAGAGAGTCCATTAGTGCAGTGCCATTACTGTGGCCTGATTGAATAAAACATTTTGAGTTTCTGAAACCTTTCGAATGAGTAATTACCAAATGGTATATGCACAGTGTTTAGGTTTTATGCAAAAGAGGCAAATCTGCATGGGTGAAAAAGGCTTAATGCGCTGGGCTGAGTGGAAATTATCAAATGAGAGGTAGATTTTTGCCACAACAGCAAAAAAAAAAAAAAGAGAGAGCAAAAAAGAGGCTCAGACATTTTAACGGCGCTGCTTATATATGAGTCAATTCTGTTATTATCACCATCCGAGTGGGTTTTTAGTGCTTTTTCTGTCCCCTCTACCTCCTCCAGACAGAAAGCAAACCAGTCAGCAGTAATTGGACGACAAGAAAGCGACGCAAGATTGAACAGGTTGGTGTGTTTTTGAAATTGCTTTCCACTGAAAAAAATCAATTACACAACACCAAAACACGGTGGCCGGCGGCAGAGAAGGCACTTTTATATAGCAGGGCTTCGAATAGTTTATCATTTCTGGAGGATACAAATGTAAAGTTTGGGGAAGTCTGATTGAATGTATAGTTTTCATCACGCTAATAACATTTCCATCTACAGGCTTATGATAGAAATTTGTTTCTAACATTCACTCTATATATAGTGGACATCAGAAGTGAGGCCCATGTATGAAATTATTTCTAAAAAGAAAGAAAACAAAAATCCCTGAAAAAGCAGCCCAGGTTGCTTTATGAAACTGAGAAAGAACCAAAATGTCACTTTTTTTCTGGTTTAACAAAAACGTTTTGGGTCACTGCATTTTATATTTAATTTAATTCAAGTTAATTTAATTTATTGCTGTCTTCACTGTTATTCTAAACTAAGGATAGTTAAAATAAAGAACAAAAATAACTGACCTTCCATAAACACATACTTCTCTTGCATTTCTCTCTGATTTAAACCAAACTCAATTGAAAGTGAGATTCATGAGAGAGGTTCCTGACATTGTGAGGATTAAAGATGGAGGGACATCACACAACGGACACCGTATGATTGCTGCAGTAAATTGCTTGACCAAATCATTTGCATTTGTCGCCTCGCTGTGTCAATGTTACTACATAAAATCTCAATTCATCCTCGGCAGAATCACAGCTCAGGGGCGCAGACTGTCACAGGAAATTTCTGGTCTTCCCAGACTAGCACAGATCCATTACTGCCATCTTTAAACTGTGATAAAGGATCAGTTGAGCCAAAAATGAAATATACACAATGGTACCTTTATGCAAAATGTAGCTGGTGAACATGAATGAAGACGAGGAAGTTTGCTTGTTTAGTTTTTCACTAGGAGCGACCAGTTTGCCACTGAATCATCATAAGGTAATTTGTAAATAACATTGTGGAGTCTGTATTATAATGTGTGTGTATATATATATATATATGTGTGTGTGTGTAAAATTTCAATTATATTATTATCCAAATCAACTTTAAAGTAAGTTCAAACTTTGGCCCACACATTATACCTGAGTCTGATACTGGAACTTACTATGTGCTGAAAAAGTATGTTTCTGATTCAAGATGGCTTCCAGTCATTTATATTGATAACAATGTCGTACAGTGTCAGAAATCAGATCAGTATCCACTAGACAGCTCTATCCTATCATACAACAGCTACCAAGCAGGGAGGGTGAAGGCTAACACTGCATATTTTTCAAACTGCTGCTCATGCTGTGTAACACACTCGGTGGAACGTGCTATCTGCCCTCTTCTGCATACATGAGCTCACAGGCGCAGGTGCAGACAGAGTATGCCATCCATCTCATCCAGAGAACACGGCCAGTTTTGCTCCCTTGGCTCCTGGCTACAGATCGCTGTCTCCCGACTATAGGGCAAAAGCTTAAAAAATGTGTAAATTTAATTGCTTTTTCTTAATGTATGGCATATTTATCATTTTGTAGAACTAACTGTGTATAGTGTAGAACTAACTGTGTATAGTGAAATCACTGTTTCTAATGAACTATATTTGGAGTATGCAATTAGTGATGCTTAACACTCATGTGGTATTAAGAACAAAAAATAAATAAATAAAATAACATTGAACAAACAGAGAAGCAGTGAGTCACAACAGAGTTTATAATAAACTCGGTTATTTAGCTCACTTCTCCTGCATGCTGCTTCGAGGCACTGAAGCAAAACGAATCTTTAGCGGGATGTCCGTGTGGTTTTGTGTGTTTTGTAATGCGACTGTAGTTAATGACTTCTGTCCCAAACCTACGTGCTTATTAAATTAAAACTTTGTGAGGGGCAGGGCCGTCTCTCTGCAGAATAATATCTCAAAAGCAGACCAGCCTGTGTCCTGAAACACTTTTTACATATAAAAGTGTCTCTTGGATGCCATATAATCCCCTAATTAACACGGACGGCTGAAAATAAGGATTTGCATAGGAACGTGCGAGGCTTGCAGGCTGTGCCGTGTATCTCAGTAATTACATAATTGCCCTCAGTGCTCGCCCACGCACATATAGGAAACTATACGGGCAAAAAAAGTTCACTCTGACAGAACGAAACTCTTCCAGGCTGCTGCAGTCAGATAAACATGCATTAAATTGTTTGCCTTTAAGCCCATACTCCCCCGGATAAACACCGTATCCTGTGATCCTCTCATTAATGCAAAGAAATGACCAGTGAAAAGAAAAGAATCAGTGCTTTTCAGTGCATTAGTGGACATCAGGGATAAATTAAAATTCAGAACAATAAATATAGCCACAATGTTAAAACGCTCCAAAATGTACAACATGTTATCACACTTCTAGCAACCAGAGCTGGGTGTGCGTGCTCACACTGTTAGCATGATGGCTAATTGGTGTCAGAGGTGAAAACATAACGAGAGCACAGAGGCTAAATTACCCTTAAACTGTGTTACAGTTAGACAGGCAGTGTGAAAAAATATCAACAGTGGTACAGTAATACACAACTCTGCTAGCTGCGTGTCATCGCTAACAACCTGTTGAGGGTGAAGGCTAACGCTAAAGTCTTTCTCTGTTCACTGCTGAGAAGTGTTGCTATGATGTTTTGATTTAATTGTGGTGAATTAAAAGTCTTTCCGTTTGTGAAGCCTTAGCAGCATGGCACTTATGTGTTGGAAGCATATAACACTATGAAACCAGACACCGCAACTTCCTCAGGTGTAGAAATGTATAAATCTGTGTGTGTGTGTGTGTGTGTGTGTGTGTTTGTAACAACATCGCCTGGTCTTCAGCTTCAGGTGTCCTCAGGTTCCTCTTCTTGGCTGACAGGAATGGAGCCTGATGTGGTCTTCTGCTATTGTAACCCAACAACCTCAAGCTTCAATGTGTTATGCATTCGAGATGCAGCTTGAACCAGTTTGCCCATTCTCCTCTGACCTCTCTCATCAGTAAGGTGTTTCCACCCACAGAACTGCTGCTCGCTGGAGGGTTTTTTTTGTGTTTTTTCACACCATTCTGTATAAACTCTCAGAGACTGTTGTGAGTGAAACTCCCAGGAGATCAGCAGTTTCTGAAATACTCAAACCTGCCCCTCTGGCACCAACAACCAAAGTCACCGTGATCACTTTTTTTCCATATTCTAATGTTTGATGTGAACATTACCTGAAGCTCGTGACCTGTATCTTTATGAGTTTATGCACTGCACTGCTGTGACATGATTGGCTGATTGGATAATTGCATGAAACCCTGATTTTTTCCTATATGATTATGTGAGTAATATGTGATGACATGAATAACATAATGGTGCATTTCACCAAAACTGCACATGTGAAGTCAAATAAACATTTGAGTCATTTGAACTGTATGGGACCATATGTGAAAGAAGAATTATTCATGCTTCAATATCTAAAAAAATTGCTAATGTTGCCCAAAATGCAGCCAACTGAGGGAGAATCTTACAGGTCTCTCTCTTCTATTTTCCTCCAACCTCTGTCTTTTGTTTCTCATGTCCCATTTCTTTCTTTGATACTTTTTCCTCATCCTCTACTCTCTCTCTTATGTCCTCTCTAGACTTGTCTTTCTCCCTGTTCCTCTGTCATAGTTTTTTCTCTTTCCCTCTGTCTCGCCTCCAGCTTCCTGCTGTCTCTGGACTCTACTTTCCTTACAGAGACAGTTTACACTCTCAGAGTGTTTCTACTCTTCTCCAGCTCAGTTTCTTTCTCTCTGTCATCCTCTCTTTCCTGTTTCTTTTTGATGGAGGGATTTACCCAGTCGGGTGTGAACAGAGAAACTTGTCCAGCCCTGGGTTTCTAAACTCAGAGCCTCTGTAGGTGATTTCTCTCCCAGCATGCCTCTGTGTGTGTCAGGGATCACACTGAGATATTGCCGGTACTGACAGAACTTTGAAGCAGAGAGAGACACAGAGAGAGAGAGAGAGAGAGACATAGTAATGAAAGACTATGAGTGAGAGGGTAGAAAGGAGGAAGAAGAGGAGATGACAGAAATGAGCAAAGGAAAAAGAAACTGATGAGAGAAGGGAGAACGGGAGATGGAGTTGGAGTAAGACAAAAATGGAGCAAAGATGGAATGAAAAATGAGGGTGATAAAAAAGGAGGCAGAGAGATGAAGGGAGCTGCAGGAAAAGAGGAGAAATAGAAAGGGCATAGCTGAAAGACAGGATAGATGACTACGGGCCATCACCGGAACTATGACTTGATTGATACTGTATATAATTTAATAAAATTAGCTGATATTTAAGGTCCAGAGACTTACAAGCATCAGTGAAAATCACCAATAATGCCTGTTTAAACGTTCTACAGGAAAACTGCATCCATGAACATGAAACTTGCAACAGGAGCGGACTTGTTTCCCAGACGTGCCACAACATTAAACATAACTATAAATGGATAAAAAGTATGACGAGTCTTTCTTTAATAAATAACAAACTGTAATCACTAGCAAATGGCTGTGGTATAAAAGGAATATAACACTTTTGGATATGCTGTCATTGGGTCACAATACACCACTCTGTCGTTGATTATTTTCCTATAACAGCACATCCCCAAGTGTTTTATTCCTTACTTAAGAAACAGGAAGATGAACATCTCAGTAGAAAATCTGAACTACTGTTAGAAATGTAACATTAAAGTATTATTGCATCATCAAATATAACATCCAATCAAATTCCAATATGCAAATGTGGGCCAGTTTCCTGGCTGAAGGGGCGGGGCCTACAGGGTTAGGGGCATTTGCATACTTGTGCAATCAAGTTTTCCTGAAGTGTAAAAAATGTAATACGAGTGTTTGACGATTTTTTTAAGCTGCAAGATCAGGACATTTATTATTCTTTATATAAAAATATAAAGAATGCCTTTATAAAGAGTATAAAGAGTGACAAACATTTTCATGCACTGTATACTGTACATTTCTTACTAAGTAAATCCATGGAATTCTCACTGTTATGGTTATATACGAACATTATTCCAGTGTCACTGATTTTGTGTTTTTTTTATGTATACTGCTCTGTCTGAGGTTTGTTTGAAAAAAATCACATCGGTGAAGCTCTGTAACTAAAATATTGGTGACTGCTTAATTTCTGATCATATAAAATGAAAACAGATCTTCATTTTAGCTCCTTAAATGGAGACCACTGAGAACATGTTTATCTCTGCCAATTCCTCATTCGACTCTCTTTTTGTCTTGTGTTTTAAAATCTCTCTCTCTCTCTCTCGCTCTATCATTATCATTTCTCTTTCTTCCCTATTCTATTGCTCACCATCCTCTCTAATCTTTCTCTGTGTTTCTCCTCTCTCTTTTCTTTCTCTCTCTCTCAATCCCTTTCTTTCATTCTGTCAAATATAATCATTTTTTTTATCTGGCTCAGTCTCGGTCTCTTCCCATGCCATATAATCTCCCTCAATCTCTTTCAGTCCATTTCCTCTAATACTTTCACTCTCTTTTTTTCACTCATCCATTTTTTTTCATATTCCAGTCTCTTTCTTTCTTCTTCTCCTCAGACTCAGCGTTCATACTTGCAGCAACGTGATGTGGCCAGAAGAGTTGAGCAATTTACATTAACAAAGAGGCGGGGCAGAACCAGTGCAGATGATGTGAAATGGGCGGGGCTAGGTGATATGATAAAGGTGAGCTGAGTTTATGTAACTTAATGCAATTGAGAAACGAAGAGTAACGGACAATGGGACTCAGGACGCATAATTTTCCCAACTGTTGAACTGTGAAATGATCTCCTGCCAGACATCATTTCAATATGAAGGTTAAAATTATTATGCATTTTATTGTGTCAAATATATTTGTTGTGGCAGTCTGGGAAAAGCCATCAGATCACAGTCACTGTTAAAGTCACAGTGACTGAATTCTGACAAAGAAATGTCAAAAACATTTTTTATCCAAAATTGTTTTTTTTTTCCCTGCTTATAACTGCTTTAACTTTAAGCAACCATCAGTATATTTCACCAAAATAACAGAAATGTTATTTGCTTTTTAGTCTTGCTTTGGCTATCTTCCTGCAAAGAGCATGCCGTGTATGGAGCCAGTCTAACGAACTCTGTCGAAAACCTTGCTAGCTAAGTGTGATTCCTTCACACAGTGAATGTCAGACATTGATCAAGTTGCTGGATAGCTACATGGCATACTAAAACAGACATAAGCCTAATCAATTCAGTTTGTAATCAGATATTGGCTGTTAAAATGTCCATGATGCTCCTACACTGCAGTCAGAATTAAATCTTTACATGCAAAATTCTTCACTTTTGTGGGTAAACAGAGTTTAAAATGTGATCAGAACTTTACTTCGGGTTGAGATGCATGCAGAATGGATACTATATGTCCAAAAGTTTGTGGACACCTGATCATTACATTCATATGTGCTTGTTGAACATCGCATTCCAGATTTAGTCCCCTTTACTGTTATAATAACCTCCACTCTTCTGGGAAGGCTTCCAACTAGATTTTGGAATGTAGCTGTGTGGGTTTGTGATCATTCAGCCAAAAGAGCATTAGTGAGGTCAGACACTGATGTTGGGTGAGGAGGCCTGGAGTGCAGTGGGGATTCCAGTTCATCCCAAAGGTGTTCAGTGGGGTTGAGGTCAGGGCTCTGTGCAGGACACTCATGGAGCTCGCTTTCTGCAAAGAGGCATTGTCATGCTGGAACAGGCTAGAGACTCGTAGTTCTAGTGAAGTGCTACAGCATACAAAGACATTTTATACAATTGTGTGCTTCCAACTTTGTGGCAACAGTTTGGGGAAGAACCACATATGGCTGTGATGGTCAGGTGTCCACATACTTTTGGCCATAAAGCATAGTTCAGTTCAGGAATGTCTGTAGTTTTCAGAACTACATATAATAGAAATAATAAAGTTGAGGAATGTGTAAAGGACATTAGACACTGGATGCTTAGTAACTTCCTCCTACTTAATTCTGACAAGACAGAATTACTTGTACTAGGACCACGGGCAGCTAGAAGGTGTTCCAGTAGATGCTTAAACAAGCTCCACTTAGCCCAGAATGCAGCCGCAAGAGTCCTTACTAGAACCAGACGATATGACCACACACCCCATCTTATCCACACTGCATCAGCTCCCAATCAAATTTCACATTGATTATAAAATACTACTGTTGACCTATAAAGCACTGAATGGTCTCACGCCGCAGGACCTGAGCGAACTTCTGATCTTTTATGATCCGCCACACCCACTTCGTTCAAAAGGTGCAGGCTATTTGTTGGTACCTCGAATAGTGACGGCTACAGCAGGGGGCACAGCTTTCTCTTACAAAGCCCCACAGTTATGGAACAGCCTTCCAGTTAGTGTTCAGGACTCACACACAGGCTCAGTGTTTAAGTCTAGGCTGAAAACATATTTGTTTAGTCAAACCTTTTGTGAATAGTTTTTTCTTAGGTAAAGGAGCAGATCTAGAGGGTTCAAGGGCATAGAGTGTTATGATGAACTGGGATGTTTGGGTGCTGTCACCTCCCCTACACCCCTCTCTCAAACGCCCCCCCCCACCCCTTTCTGTTGAGCTACACATGCTACTCCTGAGATACCAGTGATCCTGACCCCTTCTGCTCTCCAGATCTGCCTGATCCATCCTGATGCCCTACTTCTGGTTGGAGTTCTCATCACTTGGAAACCACTCGCTGCTGCTGAGGATAGCCCCATACAGACAGCCTAAAGATACATGAGATTATTGTGAATGGTACCACTTAGAAACCATGAAGATGGCTTTGGACTGCAATTGATACAAACAATTTTGCTACGATGAATAGCTATAATAGCTTTAGGACTGCAATTTGCCACAAACAATTTTGCACTCAAGTCTCCATCAACAGTTGATAACTTCAACAAAATAGACTTCATGTGAAAACTGTAATGAATTTCCTGGTTATACAATTGCACTTTTTGACCATGTAGTACACCGTTATAGAAGGGAATTATTTATAGTTGCACTATTCGTTGTCACCCAGATGATGATGGGTTCCCTTTTTAGTCTGGTTCCTCTCAAGGTTTCTTCCTCAAATTGTCTCAGGGACTGTTTCCTTGCCACAGTTGCCTCTGGCTTGCTCATTAGGGATAAATTTATAAACTTAAAATTTATATCCTGAATTTATATATTTCTGTAAAGCTGCTTTGTGGCAATGTTAAAATAGATACACAAATTGAATTGAAAATTGAATTGAATTGAAAATGTCCAAATTCCTCCATGTGAAGGGTTTTCCCAGGCTGCCATATGTATCAAGACAGAAATATTTTGGAACTATCAGGGTTTGGGTGAGTTTGATTAGTGCATAATCAACCTATAACAGTTAAGCTAGTTAACATAAATCACTGTGTGAACGCCAACCTACACATCGCTGCTGAGTTGCCTGATCATAAAGGTGTGTGGATTTGCTTGTGAATATTCGCTCACACAAACCGATTTACTGAATGTTGCTAACATATGACACGCGTCTATCTGCACAGAAAACACCGCATGTGAAGCCCGACACTGCACTCTTAGAATGGGTTCTTCATTCTTCTTTGGAGAGTTCTTAGCTTGCAAATATTTCAATATTAAGGAAATACTGTTGCAGGGTTCTGTATATAAACTAAGAGAGCAAAAATTCTGCTTTTACTGCTTATAACTAGAGATGGACCTACTGGTAGCCAACGTAGCATGACTTGGACAACGTGAAGAAAAAAAATCCCTTCCATGTGAATGCTGGGTCAATCTTTTCTCCTGGCCTCGCCTCTGTCTGTCTTTTTCAGACAAACACTTCATTTCTTCTTTCATTTTTCCCATCTTTCTGTGTCCATTGCACCTTTTCGGTCAATTTGTGCATTTCTTTAGCAGCAGAAATCCCCAGCATGCCTTCAGTCAGACAGAATGGCTTGAAGATAACCATGCTTTGAGCGTATCCACACCAGCGTGTCTGCGCACGAGCCTCCTAAAGTTTCAGATTGTGTGTTTTGTGTTCTCTTGGTCGATTTGATTGAGTTCTGTGGTGCTGTAATCATCGCTGTTCGGTCCACTTGAGAGTGCCCTGTATTTTTCACAAGCCTCTTGCTTTTCGGCTCGACAGAATAGTGGAATTGAGAACAAAAGAGTCGCTGGGAAAACATCTTAATGATGGCCTGTGCTGATGCCGCTGTAGCCCAAAATAGGAGTCCAACCGTTTGGTGGATTGAAAAAAAAAAAAGCAATAGCACAGAAGCCATTGTGTGCCCAGAGACACAGAGAAAGCCAGATGCTGCTGAAATAAGCAGGAGGTTATTAGAGTGTACATGAAAGACCTTTGAGTGAACATCCCACTGGGCTTCTCCTAATGACACTCACTTCATAGCATCAAATAAACATAAACCAGCTCCAGGCTTTCTCATACAAACATGCATGTGTACACATTAGGTATGTGTCAGAATTACAGATGTGCATGCTGGTCATTTTGACAGCTGGGTTTGACTAGAAAAGTGTGTTTAAATTCCAGATCTCACAACAGATATACCCAAGGATACCACCATAATTTTTCAGCTATTAGCTTTGTTCTCAACAGTTATCTTTAGCGTCCCTGCAGAGAACAAGGTCCCACCTCTACTTCAACAGTAACCAATCAGATCACAGTTTCCAACCAAAATGCCTCGGTAACCAATCAGACCACAGTTTCTTCCCCAATGCAACTTCAGACAATCAGATCACAGTTATAGTCCCAAAATGTCACTGTAACCAATCAGATCACAGTTTCTGCCAAAATGCTACTGTAACCAATCCGGTCACAGTTTTTGCCCAAAACACCACCAATCAGATCACAGTTTCTGCGAAAATACCACTGTAACCAATCAGATCACAGTGTCTGTGAAAAATGCCACTGTAAACAACAAGACCACAGTTTCTGCCTAAAATGTCACCAATCTGATCAGCGTTTCTGCCAAAATGTCACAAATAAGATCAGTGTTTCTGCCAAAATGGCAATGTAGCCAATCAGATCAGAGTTTCTGCGAAAATGGCACTGTAACCAATCAGATCAGAGTTTCTGCAAAAATGGCAGTAACCAATCAGGTCACAGTTTTTGCCCAAAATGTCACCAGTCAGATCACAGTTTCTGCCTAAATGTTACCAATCAGATCAGTTTCTGTCCATAACACCACTGTGACCAATCAGATCACAGTTTCTGCCCAAAACACGATGTTTAAATTAATTCAATGAGGTTGCGAGATCAACAGACAAAAGCAATACAATTCTATTCACACAGTTATTGGGTAATCAGGTTTCATCATTGGGTCACTTGGAGTATTTGAGTTATGCCTATCCCTACAGCCTTATCTGTATACACACATGCTATGATGAAAGGGAGCTCTGTATGTGTGTGTGTGTGTGTGTGTGTATGTGTGTGTGTGGCTTTTACTTTAGTAGGCCTGCCGCTCGACGATGTTGAAATGGCAGTGCTGCGAGTGTAACTCACTGATTACTTGCGTCAATACGACTCATTTGTAGCGGCGCTGCTGAAGCAGATGGGTTTATAATTTATAATTCACGCTGATCTTAATGCCTAAACTCCTATAGCGATTCACCATCACCGTGAGGAAAAGACGCTAACACAATCCCAAGAGTAAAAGCGCTCCACAATAAAAAGATGTGCAAATGGAAGCAGGAACATCTTCATTTTCCTGTGCTGCATAATCAAACACACTCAGTGTACACACTCCAAATAATTCAGCTGCACTCCAAATGCTCTGAGTGTTTTACAAGCAGTGTTTCACAATATGCATTGTTGTTTTTTCTTGCCTTCTCATGGACATCATCTCCCACTGTCCAGATTCAGTCTCAGCACACGAATCGCTGCTCTGAATAAAAGTGTGTGAATTTGCTCCAAAATACACATCTCTCTGCATAAGGGGTATAGTGCAGTGACACTCTCTGTATCTGTATCTCTATCTGTTAAGTACTCCAAATATCCATATCCTTATCCTTATCTGTATTCAGATTTAAACCTGAAGTGGGAGTGTCGTAAATCAAGAAGTTTTTTTTTTTTTTTTTGCTCTCATGTGCCAGTATGAAAATGAAAAAAATAAACCCCCACTCTAACAATTTTTTGCTGCATCCTGCAGGATCCCATTCCCGATACATATATCTTGTCTCAACCAGATGCCTTGTGAACCTTTCTGGGAGGAACAGTTTTTGTTCATTCTGAATAATGTAAATCATTTGTATTCTGTTACATCCCTAATCTGCACAGGAAAAAGTGCACATAGAGATTTAATGGTTGTCGGCTTCCTAAAGGAATTTTTCTTGTTGTTGGCTCTCTGAATAGAATCTTTAACTGTTTCCTCAGAGGGACAATTGAAGAAACTTTAAGCCAGACCTGTGCAAACTTTCTCTCCCCCATGAGGCCCACTATCCAGTTGCTCGAGAATTTGCTTACTCGTAGTGAAAGTAATGCACTTTGGCCAAAACTAAGTAACAATATCTCTGCCTATGTGAATGCAGGGTCAATCTTCTCCCATGGCCTCTCCTCTTTCTGTCTTTTTCAGACACATACACAACGCACTTCATGTCTTGTTTTCATTTGGTCCCTTTCTCTGTGTGCATTGCATCTTTACAGCCAATTTGCACATTTCTTTCCCAACAGAAAACCTCACTGTAGATAACTATCTAGTCTTCCTTCATATCCAGTAATCTCCATCTCCAAGTTCTGTCATGTGACCTACTGGAATCAAATACAGATCACATTATCTATGTACCTTTGTATGGAACCACACATCACCTCTGGTTTTCAACAACACAGCACTGAGATCTGAGCATGCTTGTAAGTTGAGATCTTGCTGCTTCAGTGTCCTTGCTCCTCAATGTCTGAATGGTCGATAAAGCATCTAAACAGACGTATCCTGTCTCAATGGCTCATTATCTTCACTCCTTCCATAAACGTCTAAAGACCTTCCTTTTCAGATAAATCTGGCATACCTGTTTGTATTGCACTGTACTGGCAGTTCTTCTTTACACACTTGAATCTGTCATTTTTGTTACTGACTAACCCTTTTTTAGGGCTTATATAAACCAGCATTCAGAATTCCAAATCTTTGCATTACTTGGTGTAGCTGGTCACAAATGCAAACTGAAAGACATTCATAATTCATTGTGACAAAATTGTAATGGTGGACAATTGTACCTTTTAAGTTAACTTTTTTACAGTGCTGGTGAATTCTTGATTACGATTGGGCAGAAGGTGCTGATTATTTTTATTATAACATCAGCTCTGACAGCTGATTTTCTGTGAGGAAATATTTATTTGTGGAAGTAGTCTCCAGTGTCAGCACTTTGTAACAGTTCGACATGGAAAAGTCTTCAGCAGGGTGGGCTTTGCAGTTTCTCTGTGACAATACACACTGCTGTTTTCGTCTTATGAACCTCAAGAGAGAGAAAAGAAGCTGATGTTTATAGCTGTTATAATGCAAGTGACTTAACTTGTTTTGCATACATTCCACAACATTAAATGTCTGTAAATGGATAAAAAAGTATGACCTGTCGTTCTTTAATAAATTAATTGTTAGAGCTGGAAAATTGCTATAAGAGGAATAAAACACTTCGGGTGGTAAAAGTGCTTCAAAAGTGAAGGTTATATGGATCATCTGGATGTCTTTGATCACTTCCTGTTGTTAACTTTAGCTGAGTTAGCTTTGTCAGTGAGCTTGTTTCTATCATAGTAATCAGTCTACTATGAAAATTACTCGAGAGCCCAACAGCAGGTATGTGGCAGTTCAGGGATTAAAACTTACTCTTCTACAGTTATGTTTGCGCTGCCCTAGCTGCTCTGGACATTGTACTATAATACACTACAAAAAATAAAAACATCTTAAACACTACAGTATTAAAAGAGTAAACTGTTCCATTCTGGATCTCACAGTAAATGTGTGACAGTGGAGTGGCTACACACTCTTTTTACAGCCTCTAAATAACTCAACAGCTCTCTAAATGTCCAAAGTACTTACAAAGAATTCCTGACTCACTGCACTGCTGTTAGTGGAAGTTCTTTCAGCTGTCTGTTTGCTTCCACAAGTCTAATATAGAACACATTACACAGCGTGAGTTACCTTTTAAACAGATTCTTAGAGTCGTGAGCCTACTTCAGCAGAAAAAGCTAAATAACTTTATAGATAAAGCAGTGTCCCTGTGAATGTAGAATCCTGACTAGGCATGTTCCAATACTCTGCTTTTATATCATGATATTCACCCAACCTCATGATACTGTACTCAAAAATAGCTTTAAATGTTGCGCGCCACTCCAGAAGCCGTCTTCTTGGGCAGCACTTGGGCTGGCATCACGTTCAGGACACCATTCATACCACTCATGCCATTATACATTGTTTAACTCACTGCATATTTGTTTATTCACTATTGCTCACTAGGTATCAGTTAACCTGATGATGGATCCGAAACTAATAGCAGATATTAGAACACAACCAGTCTACTATTCGCTAATTAATTTAGATAGACTACCTCACAAGTCACTAGCTGCCTAAGCTGCCTACATAAGCTGTGGCGTTGCATTACGTCTTGAAATCTATAAACTGCAGTCAACATGTCATGGAAACAAACAACAGACTTAACAGACTTAGGTTGTAAAAATATTTTTCCACAGTGGAGGCAATAGTTTGGTCTACCATGTTTGTCAAAACTTTTATGCGACTCTGATCTCCTGAGAACAATAATGGGATTACCTATAGCTGTCATGGATTCTTCCTTCCTGGCATGGTTCCCATGACGGCAAGCGGCTTGTGCTCATGTCTGCATTTGTTTTTGTTTTGGTCCTGTCTCCGCCCCTTGTCTTGTCATTGGCATATTACCTGATTGCGTGCACCTGTTTTGGATTAGTTCTGGATTAGTTTGTCCACTTATACCCTGTCGTGCCTGAAATGAAATGTTGCAAAACATGAGCAGGTGGTGCTTGTCACCATGGGAACCGAGATGCAACGGGAGAATTGTGTGACAATAGCGAGGACTCATGTGATTGTTCCCTCAAAGTTGTCCAAAATAAGGGACCTTGGAAGTAAACAACAGCATAATCTTTGCTGAAGACTACTGGCTTTCTAAATGAAACACAGATTATACTGAAGTGTCCACAATAGGAATATCAGGAATATCATGGTATAATGTATAGATATACCATGATATTCCTGATATTCCTATTGTGGACACTTCAGTATAATCTGTGTTTGCAAATGCCCGAAAAGTAGACGCTTACCTTCGTTGAGGCTCATGTGGATGGTCCAGTAGCTCTGCAGGCACTGCAGCTCCTTCTTCATGCCCCTCTTGCAGTGGCAGTGATGCAGCGGGCTGTCCTGCAGGACCTCTAGCGCCACCTGGCACTCCTTATTCTCCAGCATGGCGCTGCGGTCTCGGCCCACCAGGCACTGGCGCATGATACGGAAACGTGAGCTGCACTGCGCGTTCTGGTTACACATCTCACTCGCCCGTAAACAGTCCATGGGGGCCGTCCATTCGCCATTCTCCAAAGCAACCACCTCATCTGATAGGAGAGGGATGAGACATCCAATCATTCTCCACTTCCACTTAACACAGTGTGTTCTTATTAGCTCAAACCACATTTTGAATCAAACACTAAATGGAAATCAAATGGATCCCCATTTTTCCCTCTTAATATGCATTTGTGGTGTAGCAGCTTCTCACTCAGGTCAGGGAGGCTTACCCTTTTAGCTCGTCTATACCAGCCACCCTTGGCTCCGCCTCTTCCTCTACATACATTACACTGGAACAGCCAAGTGCAAAAAGTGCCTGGTGTTCCAGACATTTTATTTATCAAAACGTTATTTTACTTTTAAGGATAGAAAATTTAATATATTCTTTTATATATTTTTTTCTTGGATTATTGGAGAAAACAGTTGGAATACTGAATGAGAATGAATATTTCCGTTAGCTCTGTTCAGGCAAATGAACTCATTACATCACTGATGGCCTTCGCCTTTCTAAGTCTTGTTTCCCCTAAACTTTTTTTGAGCTCTCAGGGTGTGTTTCCTCGTCTCACTCATTAGCAGTCTGGAGACGGATTTCTGTGAAGCTGCTTTGTGACAATGACTGTTGTTAAAAGCGCTATATAAACTAATTGAAAAATGAAATATAGCCAGTTTCACATTTTGTTAATGACTGCAATTTGTGCAGAAGTAGATTTGAAGTGTGTCCTGGGATTGTGACTGTAATTTGCTCATCTTTTCAGCACTGTGGGCATTTCTCTACCCGGCTAAATCCCTGTGCTGAAATAACAGGGTTTTCTGTAGGTGTCTATTCAGCATCGTCAGAGTCTATTCCACACTGGAGATGTTTATTCAATGCTAATATTGAAGAGATAACTGAACACTAGGGATTTTGTTGTGTATGGGGAAGAACTGAGTAATGGTGGAATTACCCAGATTCCATTTACGTTTAGCTCATTTGGCTGACACATTTATCCAAAGCGACTTAAAGCTGAGACAAGATACAACTGAGCAGTTGAAAGGTCTTGCTCAAGTTGCAGCTTGGAAGTGCTGGGATTTGAACTCCTGACTTTCTTATCAGTTAACCATTCAGCTACCACTGTCTAAACATTTTATATTTTACTCATTTGGCTGATGCTTTTATTCAAAGCGACTTACAACTGAGCAGGTGACGGGTTAAGGGTCTTACTCAATGACCCAACAACCTTTCGATCCACAATCCAACACCGTAACCACTGAGCCACCACTGGCCTATTCCAACAGGGACTGTGTCTACATTCACATTAAAACTCTAATCATTTGTGATTTCACTAGTTACTAGATAATTTGATTTCCTAGGTAAACACCATGTTTGAGTATTTTTAAAAAAATTAAAGTCATTATTTCAAGTAATCCAATAAAGACACTATAATATACTATATTTAGCAACAAAGCAAATTCCCAATAAATATTTACCAGTTAATCGAACGTGTGTTTAAATAATGGTTTTAGTTCACAATTTAGGTCACAATCTTCATCACTGGTGGGTTGCACAGTGACTGTGTAAGTGCATATGTCACATATTTAGCAAGATATCTGATTACTCATTAACTCATGTAAAACACAACAACTACAAAGTTAAATAAAAAAAAATGATGGCTAGCAAAAACACGACTGACAATAACGCCAGCTAAAAATACGCTAATATCAACTATTGACAATTTGCAGCCTGTAAATTAACACTAGCCTAGCAGTTCTTATTAGCCTGCTAACCAGACACTGGTGTTTGCTAACTTCTTTTCGTTTCTGAGTAGTTAGCAAATATATGTTATCAGATGACCCCGTAACTAAGGAGAATTCATGAAACATGATATTTACAACAGAAAATGAAGCAAGAGTAGAGTAGATAATAAATGGCGATTGGTGATTTGCTAAACTTACATTAGCACGACAACTCCTATTACAGACCAGATACTGGCGCTTACTAAATTTGAATAAAATTTGAATCCATATAAATATTTTCTTATGTTTTATAAATCTTAGTTTACTTAAAGCTCTGTAACAGTTATTTTCTCTGTGAAAGGTTTTGTGTTTTGCTGCCAAGCTATGATAATTTAGCTATATTAGCTATCAACTGCATGCTAGCTACACTGCCTACGTTTTCTGAATGGCTTTGGTCACCAATTTTATGTTGAGCATAAAAAATTTTACAATGTTTTCTGTTTAGAGCATTACTTTGCTAAATCCTAGATAGCACAGAAAAGTTGGCATGATATGTGTAAATTATTTCTCAACAATAACACGTTAGTTTAATAATTAGGAGGACTTTTTGGGGGACAATATATTCTAATATATTCTAATTCTAATAAAGCTATATAAAGTAACATTTTAAGAACATTCTTAAAACAGCAGCATATTGAAGTGCATTATTGGTTTGGTATGACATTGTCAACACATTGTCAAATGTAAGTAGCTGATATTAGTTAGCTGTTTGTGACTAATATTTGTTTTTTTAATTTGCAAAATGTAAATTAACATTAGCAGACTAGCTCCTATTAGCAAGATACTGGAACTTAAATTTAAATTAAGTATTTTAAATATCTAAAATATTAAAAATATAACTCTTATTTAAAGCTCTTTAATTTGTTTTTCTCCCTCAACAATGTTTGTGATATGCTGATGATCATGAGTGTCCTTTAGGTTAGTTATCAATTAGCATAACAGCTAATCTTAACTAGCAATTGCATGTAAGCTACTTCTTTGGAGTGGTCAAAATAGCCAAAATTTTAAGTTACTCATTAAAACCGTTTTAGGTGTTTTCTTTTGAGATCATTATATAAAAGTCATGCTAGCTAAAACATGAGACTTATGACAAAAAACATCAACATAGCTAATGGCTAATATTCGTTGTGGTGATTGATTATTGGTTGTTGCTGAGTGTTAATTAATGTTAGCATACCAGTGCTTGGTTAACTTCCCTAAATAATATATTTATATGATTTAATTTCAGTGTTTCAACTTTAAACGTACTGGTTCTAATTTAATTGTTTACTTTGAGCTCTGTAACCAGAATTTTTTTCCTTCTGAATAAGCTTGACATGATGTCCTTCAGGCTAATTAGCATAATGACAAATACTAGCTCCTGAAGACCTGCTAATTTCTGTATAAAGGCAAATGTAGCTACTGTAGTTTTGCTAATAAGTTACAAAAAGCTTTTGAGCTAGGCTACATCATGTCAAATTTCATCTTTGTGGTTTGATATTCGACTGAAATTTTTGAAACACAGTTTGAGTAAAACAAACAAACAAACAAACAAACAATGACGGATGAAATTAGCTAAACAGATAGCATAACTAATAAATATCTGGATGAAAGTAAACCAAGCACCAATGTGACGGATAAAAGTAAATAAAAATAGGATATTTCTTTGAATTCAGTAATAATTTTCAAACATGGGAGTAGGTTTAATAGTTTTTATAATTGAATAATAATTCATAATTTAAGTGTAGTGTCTAATCTGTACATTTGAGTATATATATATATATATACACACATTATACACACACACACACACACACACACACATATATATATATATATATATATATATATATATATATATATATATACATATATATATATATGTATATTAAGTGACGAACCACATTGTCATCATTTATCACTAACATGAATGTAAAAAAATGTAATTTTAAAAAAAAAGTGATATTTCCGGCGTTATTTGCTGTAACTTCCTGTCTAAACAGATTCCATGTCATTTTCTTTGACTTACCCGCTAAAAACAGGAGTGCCAAAATATTTAATAAAATCATGATAAATCCGGCTGAAGATGCTGTGATCCCGGTTTGTTTGTTTGTTTGTTTTTTTAAAAGAAATGAGACATTTCCATCTCTAATCGCCTTTTATTGAATTCTTTCACATCCAAATGCCTGTAGCTCCACTTGTCATCCAGTGGAAAAAGACTGGGATTTAAAAGATAAAGAAGCAGAAGAAGAAGCAGAAGAAGAAGCAGAGAGAGTTGTGGAGATGTATGCGGGAGGAGATCACCGAGTCCAGCACGGCATCCTTGCGTGAAGATCCGCGGATGTTTTCCCGTCCATGCGGACACAAAGCTCGGCTTTTCCCGGTTAAACTTTTCCTTGTGCCATTTTTTTTTTTTTTCAATTTTATTCCCAGAACGTCACGTCACAACTTCTGAGACTAATTCAGACTATTTCCTCATCACTGCGCATCTGTACTCACTGACCAGCCACAATAATAACAGTAATAATAACAGTAATAATAACAATAATAATAATACTAAGAAGAAGAAAAAGCTTAGTGTGTAAATAAGTTTGACGAATTCATGCAATAAATACTGCAATATAAGACTGTTCTTCCAGGCAGGATAATACCGAGTGTAATTTCTGTTCTGTTGTGCTCTCTCTCTCTCTCTCTCTCTCTCTCTCGGTTTTGCTCTTTTTGCGCTTGAACCGAAGTGGCGCGTGCCGGAGTCGCTCTCTCTTTTTTTTTTTTTTTTTTTTTTTGCACTATGGAAAGCCAAATGTTCCACAAACGCCCCAAAAACGTGTTCTTCATTCAGGCTACATCCAGATTAACCCGGATGTAAGTGCACTTGCATAAATGTCCTATGTTTATGATGCACAGTTGATAACTGATTAATTCCAGGTAATACATACATACATTTCTACCATGGTCTGTCTGAATGCTGAATGCTCGATTCTGATTGGCTGGAAGGTGTGTGTTCAGACCGTTGAATGCACACGTCGTTCCAGTCAAATTAATGCGCGGCCTAGAAATACTTCTAACCATAGTAACATACAGTTACAGTCGCATAGAGGAGTTTAACTCCCAGCTTCGTTATCAGTAGAGACGCGGTTTAACACGGACACAGGTAATTCACACATGCACAATCTCTCTCTCTCTCTCTCTCTCTCTAATAACTATTCATTATAATTCGTTCATTATCATTATAATTCAATAAATAATGTAAACTTATCGCACTACTTTATCTCTGTGTGTGATTTAGAGCGGGAAGTATTCTAGTTCTAATGACCCGTATATAAAATAACTAATGAAAATTAACTGTTATTTTTATCCTTTCAGTCAAATTTTGCACTGCAAACATCAGTGACAGCTTTAACTTGTTAATGCTGGCAAATGACCGTGGTATAAGCGGGATAATCCACGGCTTGGTGTGTATTACACGAGTTTAATGCACTCCGCAGAGGCAACCACACTCCGCTTCATGTGTATTAAAGTCATATAATGCACACCTAGCTGTGGATTATCCATTAAAGTAATCTATTTGATGTAAGTTTAAAATTTAAATCTGATGTTATTCGATGTATAGTAATTTCATTTGTTACAGTTAAATTATGAGAACTTAAATTATGAGAGCTTGAGAACGCATCACTCTGTTTTGCGGAAATGACAAACTAGTGACAAACAACTGTTGTTGTTCCCGATGGACTGCCTCACGAGCCTCACGAGCCTCTACTATATTGCATTTAAGGTTATAATTATTGATGTCTGAAAACAAACAGACAGTCAGTATGGACTTTTGGAAGACTCTTAAAGACTCAAGGACCTCTTTTCATGACAAGCATCCAACAAGGTATTTGTTTTACTTGTAGAATGTGAATGAAAGTGTCCATACTAGTGCTAAGCGCCATTTTGTATTTTATTTGTTTTCAGGCTATGTACTGTATAATTTGTTGATGTGTTTTGTACTATGTTCATTTACAAATATAGTTCTCACGGCATGAATGAGGTGTGTCTAAGGTGTTACTAAGAAGTAGATACATCAGAGAGATAACACGTGCCTAAGTAATAAACGCCCGTTTCCAGTGACCTGTGTGTGCTGTTGTGAAGAGAACTACACTGTATAGATCTGAAAACTGCATTGTCTTTTTAAAACGCTCTCCGTCTACACTGGCGTTTTCAAACGTTTTCCAAAAATTGCTCGTCCACAGTGAAATGTCTGAAAACCCTACCATCCCAATACTGCGCACGCGTAAAAATGTAAGACGCTGTGGCCTGCGTTTATTTGGCAGGCGTTTATTTCATTTCAGTCTCTTTGAATAGATGCGGCATTGTCCCCCATCTTGTTTGTTTTGAGTTGAATGGGTCACATGACTAAAAATATGTAACTGTTTTTTAATATCTCAGTTTTCCCAGTCCACACTACAACACGGAAATGGCATTTTCAAATGTATCCATTTAGGAGAGCGTTTTCGAAAAGCTCTGTTTTCGCCAGACAAACACACCGTCTCAAGTCAAGTCAAGTGGCTTTATTGTCATTTTGACCATAAACAGCTAGTTAGTACACAGTGAAATGAACCAACGTTCCTCCAGGACCATGGTGCTACAAAAAACAACACAGAACTACAAGAGACTACAGATTTCTACATAAAGTACATGTGCAAACGTGTGCAAACAGCAAGACAGTACAATAACTACCAAAACAAGACAAGGCACAGTAAGAGACAGTAGGACAGTGTCAGATGTAACAGTAGTGCAAAAGAATAACAATATAATACATTGCTGTGAATGTAAACATAACATACTATGACAGTATTTGGCAGATGAGCTTATACCATATATGGACATAGCAGTTATTGGGGTAGCAGCCAGGTAGAGTGTATACAAGAAATTATGTACAATATTTTATAAATACAGTAGCAGCAAAACAACGTGTAGGTAGCAAATACAGAATTGTGCAACGATTGCAAAGGGGATGAGATGGTGTTCAGTTGAGTATGAGTGTGTGTGTGTTGTCAGTCCAGTCTCTTACATCGCACAAACGGCACATATTGCACAAAACTGTACATATCCGCACTTTATATCGGTACTGTCAGACTGCTGCTGCCACTATGCATATATCCATATATATATTCTTATACACTTAAAAAAAAAAAAAAATCCCTTCATATATTCTTTTATTTATATATTTTTCTTATATTTAATATTTTTCTTTATATTTTTCTTTACATATATTTTTTATGTATATATTCTTCTTTATATTTAATATTTTTCTATATTTTCTTATTTTATTTTGGAACAGTTGTATAAAGCATTTCACTGCAAGTCGTACTGTGTACGTTTATGCATGTGACAAATAAAATTTGAATTTGAATTCGATTTGAATTTGAGTGTGGACGGAAGGCCGAACATAGAGAAAAATATGCGTTTTCAAATTTCCCCCGATTAATGTGGAAGTAGCCTCACTCGTCTTGAGTAAGCACTTGATCCTGGTCAGAGTGGTGATAGGTGGTGTGTGAAGTCTGGAGTCCTGGGAACACTGGGCGTGCGAGAAGTGGGAATACACCCTGGATGTGAAAAATGATCAGATTTAAAAGAACATACAGTATTATGTATAGTTCATATAAAACATGATTTTATTGCTTATATTAAACTTTATTTAAACAAATTTCTAATTACTATATTGAATTGTGTAGAGTGAACGTGATCAATTCATATAGTATTAACGTAAACCAATTACATTATGAAATCTCGCAAGGATGGTGACACTAACAGAAACTATAACTATAGGGTTAAATTAACGTAACTGACATGTGTGGTGGAATAGTGCAGAGGTAATGTGGCTGTTGTATGAATGTCAGCAAACTGGGTTTGTTCCTCAGTTAAGGTGAGAGTATGAGGTTTTAGTTTTATTCAGGGCTTTGAAAAAACATGAACAAATCATGCTGGATGTCCAAAAATAAATTGTGTTAATGTAACGCAATTCAGTCACGTGGAAACAATGAACGTGTTTGAATTAAATAAATTCAACGATCTTTTTTTTTTCAGTGTACAGCGCAGTCCATTTGATTTGGCACAGTTTTTATGCTGGATGCACGTCCTGATGCAACCTTCCCCAGTTTTACCCGGGCTTGGGACCGGCACTGGTCTGGGCTCGGTGGCTGGGGTCGGTTCCCTGGCCAACTCTCGTCATCATTCAGTCATGTTAGTTGCTTAACAAGACCTTTCTGACGAAGGAGTATTATGACTGTGGATATTTTAGAAGAACACCCTTGCTGTAAAACAAAGTGTTCTGACAAGTCATCCTAGAAAACCTATAATATTAATATTAACCCTTTTTAGCTCTCAGGGCTGGGTTCAGATTTACATTATTCACTGGAAATATTCACTGTTCATTGGCGATGCATGAATTACATTCTGTATACCTTAAATATATATGACAAGTATTATTAAATTATTTATTCAGTAATCTCATTAGTAAGTTTTTATCTAAAGTTTATTTTTTATAGACTAAACAACAAATTATTGACCTTTAGTAATCTTACATTTAAAAAAAGAATGTTGTTGTTCCTCTTTCGGCTGCCACAGTGGATCACTGGGCTGCGTATTTGATTTGGCACAGTTTTTACGCCAGATGCCCTTCCTGATGCAACTCTCCCCAGTTTTATCCAGGCTTGGGACTGGGACTGAGAACACACTGTTGCATGTAACCCCAGTGGCTGGGGTCAGTTCCCTGGCTGGGAATCGAACCCGGGTCACAGTGGCGACTAACCACTAGTCCTCCAAGGACCCACAATTTTTAAAATAATAAAAATAATAATAATGATAATAGTCAGTATTGACCATTTCCATGAAACTTTTGTGTTTGTATAAAACATAAGGATGGAAACACAGTTAATGATATGTATTCGTTAATGATTTGTTCCTACTAAAGACAATATAATCGCTTGTTTGAGGTTTTTGAAGCGGTTATGGACCCTTTGGCTTTCCATACTGTTGCTCCACGTCAGACCGCGCGCGGTGAACAAACTACGCGCGCGCGTTTATCCTGCATCCGCGCGACATTACTCGCTAATGGAGAACTTTTCAAACACAAAACTGAGGTTGCTGTGAGGGGAAAAAAGAAAAAAAAAAAGAAAATTATTTAAAGAAAAATAATATATTACAAAATAAGTAGCGTAAGGATTTTTTAAACACATTTCCAAGACTCAAGGATTTGAAATACCGTTGATTTCAGGGGGCGTGGTTTTAAGAGGTCAGAGGTCTGTTGTCAAGGCGACAATAGCACCTGCCCTCGTGCCCTACTTAGTGATCTTACATAATATCTAAGTAATAGACTAATAACTGTACATGAATAAACACTCAGCTAAAGACTGCAAGGGCACAGGAACACTAAACACACCTGACTTTTACAGATTACTTCACTAATTTTACTAATTTCATGTTTCATTATATACTCAGCTGAATCAAGAGCATTATGGGTAATACACTGAGAATAATGAATCATAATTTGATAGTCATTATCATATTGTGATGTCTCAAAGATAAAATAATGACTATCAAACATGTGAAACTCCACACAAACAGTAACAGCTAATAATTACTTTTAATTAAATCAATTAAAAAGTCATCAATACATTATTTTCTAATACATATGTGAATACTGTACATATATGTGTTAAATAATATATGTGAATAATCCACCAAATTATCATTTGATGTGTACGGTTATGAATTTAAAAGTTACAGTGCAAACTATTAAGAGGCTGAAAATAATTACTGTGCCAATCAATCAATCTGTATCATTTCGCTTTGAAATATCTTGATACAGATATATTTTATTTAATAAAAAGTTACACTTGCAGTTGTCAAAGTTGCCGTCTCCGGTGTTGCCGTCTGCCATATTTAATTTTCTTTTGCGCTCTATCGCAGTCTCGCGTTGGAATATGGGAAATAGTGCGTTGGCGAGTGTACATCGGATGTCCACTTGAAATCAGAGTGCATTGTGGGTACAAACGATTGAACGAATTAAGGGAATGAAGTTGTTCACTATATTTTGGACACACTACAAAATGGCCGACACCCGATATAGTGCACTATATAGGAGATAGGGAGCGGTTTCGGACACACCTATAATTTGATAGTCATTATCATATGATGATCTCTCGAAGATAAAATAATGACTATCAAACACGTGAAACTCCACTCAAACAGCAACCCAAGCTCGGGATCGAACCAGGGACTGTGATGCAGCACTGTTTATAGCTACATTTTAATGTTTCATGTAAAAACGTAGCTTGTCATGTTACCGAGAAACCGCTAACATCTTCCAAAAATGTTAAATAAACGACTCCTCACAGAAAACGTCACCATATCAACAATTACACTATTTTACACAATTAAATTTTTTTTAAAATAGTTCATGCCGTGTGTCTGCCTGAAGTGTTTTATTCGTCTTATAGGCTATTACATCTAATTTCCAATGCTAGTTATAATGACTATAAACAGTCATTTCCTCACCAGGTTTTCTTTTTCCCTCTCTTTTGAAGTTAACAAGACAAAAAATATGCCACTTGTCATGTTACCGAGAAACCGGAAGGTCCTCTGTCATGAAGACTTTACTGTGGCGGAAAAACTAAAGGACGCTTTACCACTGACAGTGGAGACTCCTTTCACGTTTTTAATCTGTTTAAGTGGATCTTCCACCATACAAGTCCCTGGGTAAGTCTGAACTACAGCCGGAATTACTGCCAGAGCTGCTGTTATAGAACATTAATCAACGCCTTCTGACCAATCAGATTTGAGAATTCAAAACCGTTCATGTGCAACTGGCATTTTTTTAAATACATTTGGTGTTTAAATGTGTGGCTAGAGTTGCCCTAATTTAGACTATCATTTCTTTTTCATTCCGAAGTGGACATCTTCCCACTTAATCCTTGGCCATTTAATTCATACCCACACAGCTTGTGTATCTTCTGCAGGAAAGCTAATTAGGGAGCGAAACAGATCCATAACAGCATGTGTGCAATGTAATTGTGCATGTGTGGGTTAAACACTGCTGTGGCAGTGATAAACATTTCCCGATGGAGAACACGGAATAGAGTTTGCAACCAAATTAATTCCCACTCGCCGCTCAGGGATCAATACACTCTGGATGGATTTCTAGCCCTTAAGGCTAAACTTTGTGTGTTACTGAATTGATTCGCTACAATTCTGAGCAAGTGTCACAAGTGTTAAGTCATAACACTAAAGTACTGTAGATTATTTTCATAGACAGTCAGCAAGAGACTCAGAAGATCTGTGTAGTCATGTGAGAAGTGTGTGTGTGTGTGTGTTTGTGCTGTGTTTTATTGATTTCCTTAACATAGTGGCCATACTGTATACTCCATAAAATCTCACAGTGCCGGGCCGAGTCAGAAATCAATGACCTCCCCTTACGTTCTCAGTAAATTAACTGATGAAAGCCACAACAAGCGAAAGTGCCTTTAGAGCATTTGGTAACAACCGATTTACCGCCAAGTTCTCTGAAGTATAAATTCCCAGTCGTGCGGGAAAAGTGTTTAAGTGCCTACTGAATAGCAGCTTTCCTCCTGAGACAGAAATAAGCATGCAGTCCAACAGGATCACCATGGTTTTACTGAAAAGGGAACTTAAAGGCTATGTTATCTTGTTTTCATATGATCACTTTTACATATTTGGTTCAATAGACCTTTTTCCACACTTCTGTGTTTGGGAATGAGGAAGCGTAATTAGTAGCTTTCCAGAACGTCTGGTGAGATAGTGAACAATAGCAACCGAAGCACCTGTCTATAGCCAGCATTTCAAAGAATCTGACTTCTCAAAGAAACACTGCTCACAAACGCCTAAAACACGCCTAATACATTAGCCTCTCAATCTGAAAGCTAGCAGTGTGTGTATATACACACGCACACACACACACACTGACGAAGGCACAACTGACGTCTTGCTGGCATATGGAGACTTTGCAAAAGACTTTGCAAACTTTGTTATAGATGTTTATTTTATGACTTCTACATTATCGAGTCAGTACAAAAACATTTTAGATTTCCATGTTTGTATGTCAGTAAAGAAAGCAGCATATTACATAAGAGAGCACTTTTCAGACAAAAAAACATAATGAAGGCTGCTGGGTTTTGCTGCAAAAATAAGAAGTGAGTGTGACAGTCAAAGTCTCCAGAAAAACTGTGGCTGGTTCTGCAAGATGCTCAGTAACACTTACAGCTCATTTCCTTATAAAACTGTACAAATTGTATCTGTTACTACTGTTTTTATTTTAAAGCAAAGGGTCGTCACACCAAATATTGACTTTGTTTCATTTATTACTGTTTACTGCTCTTTATAGTATTTTTTTAAAATGTGGAAATATTAAATTTTTACATTACATTAACTTTTAATAGGCATCTTTGCTCTACAGCATTTCTTTGCATGTGCCTAAGACTGTTAAGATACCGATCGGCCATGCATATGTAGATATATATTCATATATACATATATATATATATATATATATATATATATATATATATATATACATATATAGCACCCTGCACATTCCCTGATTCCCTAACGCTCTAACCCTAGCTCCATGCTGAACATACCATTAATAGATTGTAAGTCTCTTTCTAAGTTGTTACTATAGAAACGATTATGTATTCAATTCGGTGCTTTAATATAAATCTGTGATTTTCCTTGCAGATGAAACTGCTGTTAGTGCTGCTGTTATAGAAAATCAACACCCTCTGAACAATCAGATTGGAGAATTCAACAGCATGGTGGTATAATGTATAATAATAATAATAATGATAATAATAATAATAATAACAGATTACTGCCACATTTATATCATACACCTAGGAGATGTAAAAATGTGAATGGTCACTGCTGGGATAACACATGGCTTGTTGAAAATACATAATTACTTTATAACCATGAAAAAAATGTTCGTATGGCTGTTTTGAGCAAATATAAACTATTTTTGAAAAGCTTTTTTTTTTTTCAAGGAGTATAATTTGTGTGTGTGTGTGTGTGTGTGTGTGTGTGTGTGTGGGGCCTGTCTGGAGTGTGGCCTGTGTGTCCCAGCTCCAGGCTCGCTACCTCAGCCGGGGGGGGGGGGGTTTACGCGTGTATGAGCTGCCATGTAGGCTGTTATTTAAACCTCATACACATACTGTAAAAAGCTCTGGCATTCCCCAATTTTAGCTCACATGTTCGACACAGAAACACTTGTTGATGTGTATGTGTGAGGGAAAATGGGTGTGTGTGAGCTGCTACACAATTTAACAATCTTGTAACTCAGACCAAGGCAATCCTGGAATGTTCAATGTGATTGCCACAAATCACATTCTCTGCCATGATGACTAATAACAGTGTCACATTCAAACTGTGAGTGTTCAGCTCAATTTGTTACATTTCTTACACTATTAATCCCTAACCCTAGGTTCATATTAGCAACGGGCTACTCACTTGTGCCATTTGCAGGTTGTCACTAGTAGCAACCGCTACTGTTTTCGCTAGTGGGTGTACCCTTTTTTTTTTAGTTCCTATGAGAAGCAGCCGCTACGTACTATATATAACTTCTAAATGCAAATTAAATAATATTTTTAATTTGGTTTACATGATATATGCTAAGCTTTGTACTAGCTTCCCTGGCAGATTAGCAAAGCAAGCTAACTGTCCTAACTATATACACTCACCAGTGGCATTACGTTCACTGACATCGTGGTTTGGTGTTACACATAGAATGAACGGATGCCTGTTGCGTTGTCGCTTGTTAGTGTGAACGTAGGGTCAGGACTTGAAAATACTGTAACATCAGCAGCGTTTAACAGTGAAGGCTCCTCATTATTTTCTGTGTTATATCAACACCAAGCTAACAGTGGTATGTACTTTTTCATAACGGTCCTGTAATTTCTGGAATAGCACGCCTATCAGAAAAAAAACCACTAAGAAATGAGTACATTACAAATAGGCGAATGTAAAAAAAAAAAAAGTCACATTAGCTCACAGAGAGCAAAAAGTGAGAGTTTAAATCACAACCGAAACAGAACCTCACAGTGCACATGCGTTTCCCAGTAATCCTTCTCTCTCTCTCTCTCTCTCTCTCTCTCTGCAGAAGACTCACTCACTCACTCACTGACTGACTGACTGACAGGGTAATTCTCTGAGAAAGTGATAAAAGCAATGCCATGTTTATAAACCATGTCTGTCACTTCCTCGCTTCTCTGAGCTCGAAGTGTTGACCTCGTCAGGTCAGCCTAAAGTGAGATCGAAGAATCCACAAGTGAGGGTTTTAGATGATGTTTTTTTAAAAAAAAGGTGAAGAAAAAAGAATTTGACAGAAGGAAAGAGTGGCGATTGCAACTGAAGACTGATACTACATGCCTGGCGCTCTGTATTACTTTATTTATACCAGTTGTTTAGAAACCTTATCAAATGAGTTTGTTTTGGCACTGTGGATGTCTTAGTGCATATCTGTCAATCACAGTGAAGGAGGCGTGGCCCCTGTGCATCTGTCAATCACAGTGAAGGAGGCGTGGCCCCTGTGCATCTGTCAATCACAGTGAAGGAGGTGCGGCCCCTGTGCATCTGTCAATCACAGTGAAGGAGGTATGGCCTCTGTACCTGTCATTCCCAGGGAAAGAGATGTTGCTTTTGTGCTTTTCATTACTAAACGTCACATGTAGCTGTGTGAGAAATCCAAATATGAAACTGAAATCTGTCTGAACTCCTGGAGTTGATATTTCATTATAATAATTTTAATGGCTATTATTGCTACAGATCAAACAAAATCATACAGAACATTTCTCAGTTCGCTAAATACTAGACATTTCCGCATTCACTATTACCTATTCCTTGACTAGATTTTCATATTTTTATTTACTTATTTTATTTAAAATGAGGTCATCAAAACAAAATTGCTAAAATATAAAGTGTATAAGAATTTTGACTAGCACTTTAGATATATACTAATGTGATTACCATAAAGAGATGAATAAATGGATGGATGGATGGATGGATTGAGGGGCAAATATCTCAGATGGATGGATGGATCAATGGAGAGATATCCAGGCATATCCAGTACAGGCTTCAAAGACCCCTCGCATACATCCATCCATTTATAATGTCATCTATACAGCCATCCATCTATCTATCTAGAATCCTTTTTCTAGTATCCATCCGTCCATCTATTCATCTTTCCATCCATCCATCCATCTGTCCATCCATCTTTTCATCCATCCATCCATCCATCCATCCACAGTTTTAATCCATCCATCTACAGACTACATCCATGCATCCATTTATAATATCAACTATCTATCTGTCTAAAATCTTTTTTTTTATATAGTTTCCATTCTTCTGCTGCCTTCCCGTCCATCCCTGCACTCATCATATGTAATCATCCCTACTGCATCCAGTCATTAAGAGCTCACTATTTGGAGTTATAGTGGAATGGAATGGAGGTGGAATCAGGACAGTTCTCGGCAGTAGACTGCGACGTCTGGACCTGACTGCATGTGTGTGTTCAGAGAGAGCAGCGTGCTTTCCATACTGCAGTGATGATTAAAGTTCACGACGAGCCGTACTGCTGTGTACGGGGAAAAATTGGAATTTAAACTGCAGCAATTTATCATGACTGACAGTCCGGCAAAAACGGGGAGAAATCTGACAAACGCAATACACATCTTATCGAAAAAGTGGCTTATGAAGGGTGATTACATCAAACACACTTTTCTTATTTCACATAAAATGCACACAGACTCTGTCGACACTGAAAAGTGCACTGAAAAACTGCACTCAGGTAGTACATGCTTCTCGATAGTCCACTTGAGCTTGAAAGTGTCTGTATCTTTTCTGATTTCTACATTGCTCAGGTCCAAAAGTTCCATTTAAAGGTTTTTACTAAAAGTGGGATGAATGCCAAAATGCTTTTTTTGCCCCCAAAACATAAACTCCTCATTTTTCTGCAATGACCATTTAAAACATATATTAATATTAATATTGTATGTCCTGATGGACCATTACACTATTAAGTGCAAAAGTTTGCACTCCCCTTGTTTCATGGGTGAGAAGTATAAATTAAATACTTCTATTTTACATTTTATTTACAAATGAAGGTTCATTTATTTCATGTTCATTTAATAGTGGTTTTTTTTCAATTGAAAACTCTTTACATCACACAGCCTACATATTACAGCAACAGACTCTAAATCAGCAGATTTGCGCATTAGTAAGCTCAAAAGCTTCCTTATCGACATTCTCCAGTTAATTTATTTGAATGAGCCTCGTTAAAGTGTCTAATGGCTTAAAACAGTCAACACAGGTTTACTTTGTTGAAATTTTTTTTTAAGACATCAAAAGTTCAAACAAGCTCAAACTGCCATGCGATTTTCTGTACAATTAAACAGTTAAAAAAAAAAAAAAAAAAAAAAAAAAAAGCTTTGAATGAAAGAGTTACAGCTTTTCTGTTTACCGTGTTTGGTATTCAGAGGAAACACTGCAGGAACCGAGTAAAGTATAACAGACTAGAACCAAAATCACGAATGCAGCTGTCTGTCTTTAACTGTGTGTGTAATGGTTTGCCCCACATGGCATTTTTATTATGCCATCGAATGAGACCTGCATTGCTCAACCTTAATAGCCTCATTGTTGAGCTACTGATAGATATTAGAGTTTAGCCTCCCATCTAATATCACAACCAGCCATCACTGGTTGTTATGTATAAGAGGCTGCATAGATAGACGTCATGAAGGACTTCTGCTGTCTGGATTTTGGAGGCACATGTCGTTTTGTGAGAAAGCATTTCCATCAAGTCAAAAGATGGTTTAGGACAACATGACACAGACTGGTGGAACATGAATCCTCTGGGACAAAGGATTATTAAATTGGTTTTAGTGCATAGAGAGGTATGAGTGTGTGTGTGTGTGTGTGTGTGTGTGTGTGTGTGTAGGGATTGTTGTAATTGCAACATACTCAGTGAAATGTGTATTACCCTTGCCTGTGATTGTCTAATTAAGTTACACATCCAGTTCTAACTCCTTTTGCTATTTATGAGGTCTTTAATGCTATTGATTCGAGTGTGATGTATCTGTCGAGTAAACTCAGTAATAAAGAGAAGATTGCTTAGATGGTCATTTTATTACCCATACTCCAGGCTATTTTTCTAGGGTTTGCATATTTTTCAGTACTTATAAATGTTTACAAATTTTAAATTGCATTAAATATATTCTTATTATTAAAATTACTTAATCCAAGCTTTCTCTGAAGATTTAAAGGAAGAGTTTGGACAATTATTAATTGTATACAATTTCTTTCTTACACCAAATCCAATAGATCAGCCAAGACATGTTTGTTGTCCAGTCCGAAGATTGATTCCTTATTTCTTCCCTGGGCTACTGGGCTAATGTACATAATGAACACACTCACCTCAAATGGCTTAGCCAAGCTGTTTAGTAGCTCAACTTGTTTCCTTAAGTGGTTTCTGGTACTGTTTATAACACATCCAGCTCCCAGCTCCCAGCTTCTGGTTATAGTTGAGAGAACAGGTTTGCTCGACTCACCGCCGGTATGTAAAGCTGAGTTTTTGACTGAGTTGCTTTTGTGCGAGTCAAGCATTGAACCCCATTGTTCCCGACAGCCAATCACTGGTTACCATTCTTCGCAATTACCAATCATTAATCATCATTGTTCCCAATGACCAACCACTGATCACCATTGTTCCTAATGACCAATCACTGATCACCATTGTTCCTAATGACCAATCACTCATCACCATTGTTCCCAATGACCAATCACTGATCACCATTACTCCCAATGATTAGTCATTTATCACCATTGTTTCCAATGACCAATCCCTGATCACCATCTTTCCCAATGACTAATTACTTATCACCATTGTTCCCAACAATCACTAATCACTATTCTTCCCAATAACCAATCACTGATCGCTATTGTTTCCAATAACCAATCCCTGATCACTATTGTTTGTCCACCTGCACACTTCTTTGTTCTTCGTTTTAAAACCTCTTCTTGGTGATGATATTTATAGTAAAAGCAGTGAGTTATTCCACCTGTAACCATTTCCTTTGTATCTACTGTATTTCTGACTCCTCACTACCACTTCTTCATGTTGTCTGCATTCTTTTTTTAATCAATTTTTCTTGAACTTCCTTATTTCTTTCTTGCATTAACAATACAGAGCAGAAATGCAATATCAAGATAAAGCAAAAAAGCAGTCACATTATAAATCAAGAGTATGATAACATTACAGGGTTGTTCATCAACCCACCCAAAGGCGACCATTTAACCCCACAATCCCACCCAAAACCAGATCTCTCCCCAATGACAAAGATAAACTATATGCGTTATAGTCACTACACTCTGTGTTTAATAAGTGTGGCTACCTCTGACCAGGCCTTCTTCTCACTGGCACTGTGGAGCCTGGTAACAGAACAATCCATACGAATAATACTAAAAAAAGAATTGGTCCAGTGTGACCAAGCCAATGAGTGTGGAGGTTTCCCCTGCATGGCCAACATCTTTTACCCTGCAGTAAGACCAGCCCATAGGATATGTTTCTGCTGCAAAGACAGGTCTAAAGCAGAGTCGTCATTTAGAAGTAATACAACTGGAGAAAGCAGGATACGTGTGCCTAGAACATCACTTTAAGTAATACACACAACCCCAAAATCTCTGGACCTCGGGGCAGTCCCAGAACATGTGCATATAAGAGCCCAATGGACCCAGAGGTCAGAGGTCACAGTTAGGGGATGTACTGAGTTTCATTATGTAGCGCCTTCTGGGGGTGAGGCACATCTCATGAATAAGTTTGAAATGAATTAATTGGGATTTTTGGATGAACACCACAAAGAATTTTAGTTTGTTTGTATGTTGTGAATACGTAAATAGTTGGTTTATAGTATTGCAACCGCAGACAATTTTTTAAAATTCTAATAAAACTCTATTCTGTTCTCTTCTATCCCATTCTAAGTCTCTTCAGGAAATCTTCCTTCTTCATGTAAAACGTTTTAAAACGCAAATAGTCCTGACAATTTAACTAATATGTAAATTAGTGACATCATCTGGTGACATCATCTGGTGACTTCTAGCAACTTTTTAAACATGCCTTTGCTACTTTCCCCTGAAAAGGTTTGGCAACACTGGTTCGCAACAATATTCTTTGAAAATGGGAACCTGTAAGCAGATACTACGTTGCACTAAACACCATTGTTGTGTTGTGTTATCATATCAATAATTTGTTGTATTATCATCCTCTCTTAAATACCCAGCTGCAACATTTAACTATGACTGGATGCATTTCTTTGTTGCAAGTCTTTTTCAGTAACTTGCCCTCAGCACACACTAGGTCTATATACATACATAAGCTAAAGAAGTAGATACAATATTCTTCACCTCCATGTTTCCTCAAGCTACCAATCGAAACCTCATCGCTGTGCCATTATCACATGTCTGTCTGTGTCCTAAATTTCCCTGTCCTTCCTTCCTCGGGCTGCGGCTGCATTACGTCCACCTTAATGATGGCAATTTTCCCACCAAAGAAGATTCACTCCCTATTTCCCTTGTCAGGAGGAATGATATGTTCAGACTCTTTCTTTGAAAGTCGTTGATATGAATACGAGGAGAAGGAGATATTTGGGTTGCTACTCCAGTAGATGTATAATGAGATAGCAAGTTCTAATTAACGAGCTTTCCTAACACACATGCCTCTGAGTCTTAAATTTAATTGAATTTAGTTCATCTCTCCAGTGGGAAATGGAGATAAAGTTAATTAATTTTTACATTTCTATGCATTTTTTAAAATCTTGAATATCTCTGTCAATGTTTTTAGCAATAGGAAGCACATTATGAGTTTCATGAATGTCTATTGTGGCTTTATTGCAAATTTATACCCCATCTTTGATCAAGTAGTATGAACATTACACAGCAGAACTGCTGAATTCTCCAATCTGATTTGTCAGAACGTCTTGATTCACTTTCTATAACAGCAGTTCTGACAATGTGCTCGTTCTAATACGTTATCATTTCTATAGTAACAAATCATTCTAAAAATAAACCGATTCAAAACGTGTTGTTATTTAGCAAAGAAAAAAACAGATGAATGTTCATACGATGAAGGTTTCTTTAAGGAGATGTTTATTTAAAATTTATGGAAGGAGTCTCCAGTGTCAGCACTTTGTAACAGTCAGGAAGTTTTCCACTGCGTATTCAGGACAGGAAAGTTTGATCTTTTCTAGTTTCTCTGTAGCATGACATGCTGCATGACATGGGGAATGATGCCATGTAACGCGCATTTGCCAATGATTACAATGTTAAATTTATTAATGAACGACACGTCATGCATTTTAAAGGTTTCGAGTTAGATTTAATGTTGTGGAATGTCTGAGAGGCAAGTTAGTTCCTGTTCTCACTTATGTTACAGCTATGATAAACTGTCATTCCCTCACCAGCCTCTCTCTTTCTCTCTCTTTCTCTCAGTCACACATTCTGATTGCTCTCTCTCTCACACACACACACACACACCAAAAGCACAACCTGTCATTCTACCAAGAAAATGGAAAGTGTAACCGAGACTGTGAACGCTTACAACCGAGACGCCTTCCATAAATGTTACATAAATGTCTCCTAACAAAAAACTTCACTACACCACAATTACTTTGTTAAACAAAACATGTTTTTAAATCCATTTATTATTAGTTTTAGTTTATGTGAAGTGTCTGCCATAAAATTCAATGTGTATGAGCTGTTACTATATGTCACGTCAATGCCACAATCAGTGTTGCTTCATAAAGACCGGCCTACAAACATGGCCGCCGACTACAACTCCCAGAACTCAGAGCAGCCTACAAACATGGCTGCCGAAGAATACAACATCCAACAGCCATCACAAACTCTATCATGTCACCTTCCTACTGATTGCACACACCTGGACTCATTTACCCATCACTGCCAACAGTATATAAGGACATTCATTCCACCACCACATTGTGAAGTATATGCCTTTTGTCTTGTACCTGTAATACTAAGCGTTATTATTCCGCTATAGTGTTTTCTGGTTATGATCATGATTGTGGTTTATTGGTTTATGTCTTTGGGAGGTGTTTAGAGTTGTGTGTGAAGGTGTGCTGGAAGGTGTGTAGGGAGGTGTGTAGAAGTGTGAAGAAGTGTGTGGAGGTGTGTAAAGGTGTGCTAGCAGGTGTGTAGACATGTGTAGAGGTGTGTAGGGAGGTGTGAAGAAGTGTGTAGAGGTGCGAAGAAGTGTGTGGAGGTGTGTAAAGGTGTGCTGGCAGGTGTGTAGAGGTGTACTGGGAGGTGTGTAGACATGTGTAGAGGTGTGTTGGGAGGTGTGAAGAAGTGTGTAGAGGTGCGAAGAAGTGTGTGGAGGTGTGTTGGAAGGTGTGTAGAGGTGTGAAGAAGTGTGTGGAGGTGTGTAGACATGTGTAGCGGTGTGTTGGGAGGTGTATGCACCTCCCCTGAATGTACCTGTATCTTGATCTTGCCTCACATTTTGGAATTGTTTACCTGTTTTCGAAATAAAACTCTTAACCTGCAAATGTCACCATCTCTGCCACCTGACACTATAGAAACAGTAATGTGTTAGAACCAGCACATTAATATTAACCCATCATTCATGTTACAGCTGGAACTACCTGTGCTGTTACACAAAAATAATGCACAGCTTCTGACCAATCAGATTTGAGCATTCAACCACAGTGTAGTATAAAAAAATTAATTGTTGGCAAATTGCGATATAAGAGGAAGACCAACACTCATTTAATAACGTAACTTATGGAGTGATATTAGCTAGCTAGCTATTTAATTTTAGCTATTTTTGTTTAGCTCCAATTGCTCCTAGGTAAAATGCTAGCCCGTTAAATATGTGGCATGTTAATTTGACAGCTGTTTGATACCAGAGAACTATGTTACAACCTTGTGTTTCCAAGTTGAAATCAGCTACAAGCTTTTTTACGACAGAATGGTTAGCAATCATAACAGAATGCAAACTCGAAGTCGCAAAGTAAAAAGTTAACTATATACAGTAACCTAGAAAGCAACAAGCTCCTTTCCACCATTGCTGTTTAAACCAGGACTGTTTCTACTTTCAGCAAATCCATGTCCTTGAGTTTGTTGTGAAGATGAACTCAGTTGAGTGAGGCTTCACGTCTATTACTCTGTATGCCCTTGCTTATGTGTGAATTTTACACTCTTCATTTCATTCAGCACAATTTTATTGCCACTAAATTTATGCACAACTGCACAGTGTAATTAGCTTCTCGCTACAGTTTTTCAGCAGTAAATGAAGTAAGAAGTGATCATCAGATATCTAGCTAATGAGCTACGTGTGTGATGGTATAGCAGTGTAAGAAAAATGATTGATGTTGCATGAAATTGAAGCATTAAACTTAATATACAAGAAGGTAATGTCATGTGAAAACTTTTAGGATGTACTCTGTGGCGTACTCAGGTTTGGCAAAGAACTTTAAAAATCGGCTAGCTACTAGCTAGCAACTTTAAAAGTTAGCTAGCTAGTTACACTACTAGCAGAGATGTAGCTGCAGAGACGTAGCTACAGGACAGGCTAGGCAGGCACTTGCTTGGGCTCTGAGTTTTTAATGTGGCTCCCTGAAGATCGACACTAAACCCAAGAAAGTGTCAAAATCTCAAAAAGCCGAACTCCTCCAAAACCTCTCATGCGTAATGTACAGCGATCAACCAGGAACCGCCCTAAAGGCTGCCTCATCCCTCTAACGTTTGGGACTTGCGCAAGTTTATTTTGAATTGTCTTTGTCTGGAAGCCAGAAAAGAAAGAGAACAAGAAGAAAAGGAGAAGAGGAAGCAGAGTGGTAGTAAGTGGTGGATTTTATCTAATAACGAAATCATTGAGAATGATAACATCACTGCAAAAAATGAACTAAAAATATCTTAAATATACGTATTTCTCTTTGTAAGATTATTTTTAAACAAATATTCGATTATTAAGCCTAGATTTTTTTTCAAACTGATTTCAAGCGTGATATGGTCTTCTGTTCTTATTCTATTCTATAAGTGTTTATTTCTAGAAAGAAACAAAATGATCTGCCAATAGAATAAGACAATTTTAAGCTTGGCATTAGTGAATATGTTTAAAAAATAGGTTTTTTTAAAAACATGGTTTTACATTTGTTATATAATAATCTATAAATGATAAATATTACATACCCTTTCCTTTATTCAAGATATATTCACTTGCTAAGATATCAATATTTGTAGTGTGTAGGCTAAGCCATAAAGCAACGTAACACTTGCTTTTTGAAGCACGTTAATTATTTAGCTTACTTTTTTTTTGGTAGAATTTGCCATTTTGATCACATTTTCTTGACAGTTGGTCTTTTAAAGTATACAGTATATATATACAGAGTCAACAAAGCGAACACTTTTAACCAGAGGTGTTCTGCTGTAGCCTAGGTGATATAACAACTGTTTATCTAATACTTTCAGACAGTTACACTGATTCTTTATAAAGCTATCTGGGTAACATAATAGCAATAAAGAAAGGAACAAATGCCAGGCAAAGTCCCCAGAATTGCCTCTGACTACAAGCTACATGGAATAAAAGCAGCATACATTATTCATGTCATGTCTTCTGATAATTACAAACAACAGAAAATGTTTCTCCTAAAGATTTTAATCTAATTAGCAGCCACCAACCTCTTCGAATATTTCATTAGCTACAGAACTTGGTGTGCTTAAAATATAACTTGTATGAAACATACTGTATATACATTTATCAGGACTACTGTAGTCAACAGTTTAAAACACTATATGATTTAATGGAATTGTGGTGAAATAAATTATGTAGTTAATTAAGTTAGTTAGATTCACTAGTTCTGCTTTAACCCACTAAGTTTATAAGTAGCTTGATTAAACACTGACACACAATCAGCTTTATTAGCTATTTTCATTTCAATGGTATGACACAGTGATAAGGAATTTATAAAGATTTATACCTTATGTTATATACAGTATAAATATCCTTTACAAGCTTCTCAGATCTGATTGCTGGGTGTTATTAATTTTTGCTAAAACAGCAGCTCTGACAGGAGTTCCGGTTGCAAGCACATGCCAGGTAAATGCCTTGGACATGCCGTGCTGCAAATGTCTTCTATAAATATTTGGATTTTAAATGCATTTAGCTTTTTTCCCCCTAAACCTGAAAGAATCTGAGTTTACTGAGGTTGGGGTTATAGTTTAAGTGTAGCATAGTGTTAATTATCTGCATTAAGAAATCAATGGGAGGTCCTAACAAGGACAGTAAGACAAAGGTGTGTGTGTGTGTGTGTGTGTGTGTGTGTGCGTGCATGTAAACATCTACCTTATTCGATTATGTGATTATCTGTCAGAGTTGTGAGTGCATAAATGTTTACCCACTTCACTATGAAAATGTTTTACTGGGGTTACTAAATAATTCAGAGTCGTTAATGAAAAGTTTGTTAATATTACTGTGTATTGTAAATAATCTGAATAACTGCACTGAGTATAACTGAATAAACTGAGTATTTGTTCATCTATATTCTTGCCAACCGGTCATTTTTGTACTTCATTTTTATCATTAGCAATATCTGTAAAGATACACAGGGTAAAAAATCTCTCACTTCAGGCATTTTTAATAAACTAAGATTATCCTAAAGAGATAAACAATTCCAGTACACTGCAGGAAATGTTAATGAAACCTATGAGTCATTACACAGATAATAACACAATCCAATTTGGGAATAACTCTCTATATTATTGGAAAGTGAACTCACCATTTTTCCAGGATTTCAAAATTTATGACCTGAAGCAGATGCTTGGGTTTAAATACAGCAGAAAGAAGGTTGGAGTTACCGGCATCACACAGACTGCCAGTAAACATTCCATATCAATATGATTTGTGCCGATAATTTGTCTAACAGCAGAGTTTACTCAAGGCACAAAAATAAATATCCAAACACACAAAGTCAAAAGTACAGTCCAAGAAATGGGGCCCAAAAAACAGAAAATCAAGGGGTAGTAGAGGTTGGGTGGGGGTTACAGTCAGTTACACCACTCCGTCTCCCAATTCCAGTCCGGACTTTACAACTTTCACACTCACCTGAACTCTAACGCACCTGCTTCCTGTTTTCTAGCTGATTCCTATTATTTAAGCACACTCTTCAGATGGTTCTTTGTGGGGTTTTATCATTTCATTTGGCTTGTTTTTGATCACGGTTTTGCTGACAATTTGGTTAGCTAATAACTATATTTCCTTGCACCTACTTCTGAGTCCATGATTTATTCATATGATTTTTCCAACAGATCATGTCTCAGCAGAGTTTTGTACAGTACACAGGATTTTCTTCTATGAACCCAGAGGCCTCAGTCTGGTTAAATGACACATCAAACCACAAGACTTTTTTTTCTTTTTAATGTAAGTCAATAATGCTGTATTGTAGGTTCAGATCACAGTCATCATCATCATCATGTTATTTTTGTGCTTTTGGTCTTTTAATTCTGTAATGAACCTTAATTCAGTTCATCTTGACAGTCACTTTCCAATAGCTCTGCATGGAAGACTTTTATCCGGATAAATCAGTTCATATGTACAGGTTTGATGATCATATTTAATGGTGCAGCCTCCAGATACACTTGTTGGCCATCTGTAAAATAAATAAAAGATTATTACATAATAAACAATACTATTATTAGAAATATTAATCTTGCAGTTAGAGACACAAGTGGAAAAAGTGAAATTGTTGGAAATTTTTTTTTACAAATTTATGACCACACAAACAGCAACAGAGCACAACCATGTTGTGTGTATTTACCTATGACAGCATGTCATGTGCCCGTCCTTGCACTCGCAGCGAAGACACTGTTTGTTTATCCAGCTGGATCCGACCGGATGCCATGTTTTATCCAAGCCATCCTGACAATGAGTCACACCTAGAATAGAGTCAGTGGTCAGCAGTACAGTGTAATATACACTCACTGGCCACTTTAATAAGAACAGCTATACACCTAGTCCATCATGCAGTTATCCAATCAGCCCATTATGTGGCAGCAGCACAATGCATAAAATCATGCAGATACGAGTCAAGAGCAAGAAAATGTGATCACCTTGTCTTTTCCCGATCTTCAACTGTCCAGTTTTGTTGAGCTTGTGCTCACTGTAGCCTCATATTCCTGTTCTTGGCTGACAGGAGTGGAACTCAGCGTGGTCTTCTGCTATCTGCTCATCATGGTCGTAAAGAGTGGTTTTTTTGAGTTACTGTATCCTTCCTACCAGCTTGAACAAGTCTGGCCATTCTCCTCTGACCTCTCTCATCAACAAGGCATTTCCGCTCACAGAACTGCGCTCACTGGATTTTTTTGTTTGTTTGTTTTTCCCACCATTTGATCTAACCTCTAAAAACTGTTGTGTGAAAATCCCAGGATATCATCAGTTTCTAAAGTCACTGAGATCACATTTTTTCCTCATTCTGATGTTTGATGTGAACATTACCTGAATGAGATAGTGTTTCTATTAAAGTGGCCGGTGAGTGTAAATGAGGCACAGGAGTATTTGTGGTGTGTAGCACTAGATGCCTTGACATACTGATCCCACAGACTTTTTTTAATGAACATATTACAACTATTAGATTCAATTTGATTCAAGCTGCTGTTCCTTATAGACAAACTTGTAACACTTTACATCACTGTTCAACAACTCACAGGGAACTATGCAGGAACTACTAGTTAATTACTAAGTAAGTATGTTAGTAGGAGTTCATTATTAACTAAGCAGTAATTACTGAGTCTTAAGCAGTTAGATTCCTAGCTACCTATGTCAATTTTATAATAACTACTGACTAATTACTGATCACATTGCCATTAATTAATCTTAGGTAGTAGATCTTACCTTCCTCCTGAAGATCTACTACCTGATATATCTCAAGCTATTCGTCTACCTCAGTGTCTAAAATGTAAATGTCTATGTGTCTCCTCAGAGGAGCACAAGGTCAGTGGATTTTTAGTTAGCCAATCAAGGTCTAAAGAAAGAAATGGACAACAATAACCTACGAAAGTACAAAGTTTTAATGTAGCAAGGAACAACTAATATTCTCAATTAACATGCTTTCAAAAGTGTTGTTAAAACACTAATGTTTCAGGAATTAGTAATGAACTACCATGTGCAATACTATTCCAGGTCATCATTAACTACTGAGGAACAGCACAGTAACACTTCACTCATTAGTAATGAGTTTCACTTTATTGTTTAATACTCGTACCCATATTTTATAATACATGCAAACAACATTCGTAAGTGATTCATACAACTTGGAGCTGTTATAATGGTAAAAAGCAGGGCTGACATATTAATTTAAATAAGTTATATTCTAATTACTTAAAATAATGATAGTGAATTGAACACACATTAGTATTGGCACACTGTTTGCTCGTATTACATAAAACATGGAAGGTGGAAAATACTGTCGCTTTTTTAAACATAGAAAATAATAAGAAGGCAATGTCATAATTTTATCAGTTACTTGAGCATTTTATATTCATTTCTCTTTATGTACCCACAGTTACTTAAATTAGCTAGTAGTTCTTAGTAGTTAATAGGAATAAGATAAGTGTTAATGAACTACTCACTTGATCCTGATTAGCTCCTGCATAGTTACTTATGAGCTGTTGAACATATTGTAAAATTTTACCAGATTTGGATTAAATTAACTGAATTCAGGTGACTAGGAAAATGGAAAAGATTGGAATTGTGTTTGGAAAAGATTTTTTTTTTTTTTTTTATGTAAATGTTCACATATAGACTTGATTTTATTTTTTGTTAGGAGTGATTTTGTGTAAAAGCTGCAGTTTTGTGTAAGTCATGTTTTTAGAAAAAACTCCTTTCCTGTATTTTTCTTGTATTAATGTTTCAATTAATTTTAAAGCTTAGAAGTGTTTACAGAAATATATTGGCTGATACTCAAGTTTACATTATCAGTATCAGTATTGGGAAAGAAAAAGTGGTATCTAGTGCCTTATCTACCTATATCCCAAAAATGAATAATAATAAGTAATAATCAAGTAAGTAATAATTTGGCTTGGAAACACCATGCTGAAAACTATGAATATTTGGCTTTTAAATGCTAATAGCTTTTTCTCTAAATCCAGTTAAAAGCATTGTTTGATTTTGTGTGTGTGTGTGTGTGTGTGTGTGTGTGTGTGTGTGGTGGGGGGCGGGGGTTGGTTGTGTGTGTGTGTAAACATCTACCTGGTTTTAGTATCGCTTGCCAGCAGGCAGCATTGTTCACAGGGACGAGAGCAAGCAGGAAAAAAACCACAAACACTGACCACTTCAGCATAGACTTTGGTACCAAAAAAGCAAATGAACAAATTGATCAGACAAACATCGCTCTGCTTCGTCAAGAGAACTTCAACAAAGGTCAGATTTCTTTACCCTTTAAGGTGTATTATTGTCCGTTACCAAACTATTACCTACTATTACACAAAAGCCACTGGCAGGTCTAAACTTAAAAAAAACCTACATTCCTAACTCTCATAACTATACAACCATTACAGAACCTTGCATAAGTATTCACCCCCCTGAACTTTTACACATTTTGTTGTGTTACAATGTGGAAGTATAATGGAGTATAAGTATAATGGATTATATGTCATGAATCTACAGTAACAGCCCATAACAATGAAGTGGGTGGTAAAATAAATACATATTCCAAAATTTAAGTATACAATAGAAAACATAAAAATGCATAAATATTCATTCCCGTTGCAGTGAACAAGTTTCACTGGACTTACTAAATAATTCATAGTAGTTACTGATACATATTTTACATCATAATACTTCATAATAGTCATTGTATATTGTAAATAATAGGATTGACTGATCTCAACCAATGTTTAAAAATATTTGTCATCTATACTCTTGCCAATGGGCAGTTTTCATATTTTAAAATGATGTCTAAATAATAACTATTAGAGCAACCATTAAAAATGTGTGCACAAAAACTGACATTCTGTATAAACCAAGATTAACAATTCTAGTTCATTTCAGGAAATGTTAATGAAACCTACAAGTCATTACACAGATAATAATACAATCCACTTTGGGAATAACTCCCTATGATACTGTTAGGTCAACTCACCATTTTTCCAAGTTCCAAGGGACATTCTAATGTTTGGAATCTATGACCTAAAGTGGATGCATGGGTTTAAATACAGCAGAAAGAGGGCTGGGGTTATCGGCATCACACGCACTGACAGTAAACACTCCACATCAGTGTGATATGTGCAGTTCAATGTTGTGTAACAGTGGAGTTAATTGAAGGTGAGGAAAAGGGTAAAGCAGAGAACAACAATGAAAAAAATCAAGACTTCACAAGTTTGATTCACTTGAACTCCCACTGCTGAGCCAAGAGGGAAGATAGGTATATGCGAAGATAGGTATATGTGAAAATGTAATATGTAAAAATAAATTATTCAAGCTTTGCTTGCCTGCTGCATCATACCTCTAGAGTCCTCGGTTCGATCCTGACCTAGAGTTACTGCCTGTACAGAGTTTCCCATGTTCTTCCCATGTCTGAGTAGGTTTCCTGCCAGTTTTCCAGTTTCCTCTCACTGTCCAAAAACATGCTGGTAGTTGGACTGGCTACACTAAATTGCCCCTAGGTGTGAATGAGTGTGTGAATGTGCATGTACATGG
>CM040470.1:19711200-19728556 GCA_022758105.1 Pangasianodon gigas | reverse complement strand
TGTATGTATGCAGTATATAGTATATGTAATATAGTGATACATGTTCCTGTACACTATGAATATTTTTGCTTAGAAGAGTGAGCATGATTGCTTGCTAATAAACTCCACACTTTGGTCTGTAAGTGTTAGCTTGAGCATTACTGGCATGGAAGTACATATTACATATTTTGCATTTAAGAGTGTTTTGTTATGTTGTATATTCACCCATCACAGCATGAAGCGTAATCGGCGCTGCAATGGCACTGTGCACACTTGCTGTTTGTCCAGCTGGATCCGACCGGGTGCCACGTCTTATCCACCCAGTCCTGACAATGAGTCGCACCTAAAATAGAGTCAATATCCAACTTCATAGTAAAATATAAACAGACACAGGAATAATTGTGTTGTGTGACAACATGGCAGTGGCAGTTACTGTGAAACACAGACACAGGCCTAATCCCGCAAATGCAAAAGCAAGTTCAGCACAGCTGTCATATCATTGCTACTAGGTCATGTGCATTATTATAACACTACCTTGATAACTATCAATTTCCTAGCACAGGAGTATTTGACATATTTCTAAAGGTCCAGCTATTTAAAATTCCTTGATTACAAAGGCCTGGATAAGTGACTGTCATGACTGAATTGAGACAACAGTGACCTGGAAAATGTTCAATCATGACTGAATAGTTCATTTCTACTCGAAGTGGCTATGCTTCTTTCCTAGTAGCACTTCACATTACCAATTTTTACTATCGCCATGGACTCTAAACAGATGAGACATCAGATTTGAATTGGACATGGACCTTTTGAATAAACACATGCTTCTCTGTACTCTGCTTCTCCAAAAATTAGGCGTGAAAAAGTTTCTGTCAATCAAAAGTCCTCCCAAGTATAGTGTGTGTGTGTGTGTGTGAACATCTACCTTCTTTGATTTTCCATTGCCAGCAGGCTGCATGGCTCACAGCGACGAGAGCAAGCAGGAAAAAACCCACGAACACTGACCTCTTCAGCACAGACTTTGGAATCAAAAAGCAAATAAACAATTTGAGCAGACAAACATCGCTCTATCGCTCTACTCCTTTAGGAGAACTTGAACACATTTCAGATTTCTTTGCCTTTTAATTTTCATGGAACAAACTATTAAATTTCACACAGAAATTAGATCGTACTAAACACCTACAATCCACCTACAGGTCAAAACCTACATTTCTCGCTCTCATTACAGCACCTTGCAAGTACTCACCTCACTGACCTCACTGACCATTTCCACAATTTGTTGTGTTACAACTGGAATTGACATGGACTTAAACAGGATTATATGTCATGAATCTACCACAAAGTATCCCATAATATTGAAGCAGAGGGTACAATCTATATATTTCCCCAAATCATTTAAAAATAAAAATGTGAACTTATTTTTTTTAAATTAAAACTTAAGTGCATAAGTATTCATCCTCGCTGGATGTAAAACTTTTGACTGCTCTTACTAAATAATTCATTATAATTGCTGAAATGTTTCCTAATATTATTGTGTATTGTAGATAATATACATATATATAATTTGTATACATACACATATATGTACATACAGTACACACACACACACACACATATAATGTATATACAGTATAATATATAATATGAAGCTGATTCATATTTCAACCTTAAAAGTGTGACATAAATTTGTAGTTGCAAAAGTAAAAATATACCATCGCCCCTTTTGTGACACCTATTTGCAATAAGCATTGAAAATAAAAAAAAAAAGGTTGTCATTTGACTCACCCTTGTATATAAAATAATGTCTGTGAATAAATGAACTGAGTATAACTGAGTAAATGGGAGTGCATGCAACACGGTATCTGGTTCCCTATAATTATGCCAATGGGTAATTTCTTTACTTGACATTTATCATTAGTAATGTCTGTAAAAATCCACAGGATATTCTATATAAACCATGGTTATCCTGAAAAGATAAACAATTCCAGTGCATTGCAGGTAATGTTAATGAAACCTATGCAAAATAACACAGATAATAACATGACTCAATTTGGGAATAATATTAGACAGTGAACTCACCATTTTTCAAGGTGGGATGCTCTGATGTGTTGAAATCAATGACCTAAAGCAGATGATTGGCTTTAAATAGGAAAGAAAGTGGGTTCACGCCCACTGACAGTAAACACTCTAATGCAAAGGTACACTCGAAGAAAAGGCACCTAAAAACAGAGAGTCCAAAACACATCCCAGAAAATTAACCCAGAGAACAAATCTGTGCCAAATCCAGAAAAGCAGGACTTCACAACATACGCTTGATAACGTCCCCTTACACTCTGACTGACGAATTCTCCATTCTGATTGGTCAAAAGGTGTTGATTCATTTTCTATATCAGCAGCTCTGACAGTAGTTGCAGCTGCAAGACAAATAACAGGCTCATATTAATGTGCTCGTTCTAATATATTATAGATTGCTTAGTAACAACTTACACGTGGACACTCCAGACACATGCAGACACTCCAACAGATTTAAAATACACGTGTAATTGTTGCTATTGTTGTTGCGCTTTAAGGTGACATTTATTTAACATTGGCATGGAAGGAGACTCCAGTGTCAGTAAGTTTTCTGGACAGAGAATGTTATACTTTGCAGTAGGACTGTGGAATATGAGAATATAATATTGATTAAAAATTCTTTGAAATGTTTTTTTTTTATTATTACAAACTGAATAAAAGCAACTAATGTGATGTTAAAATTTTATCTATTTTATGCCATCTTTATAGATATTTTTTTTCTTTAAAAAGTATATATATATTTATAATATATAAGTTATTTTTAAAATATAAAAAATGCAAATGCCTTCAAGTATGATACAGTATTTTTGTCAAATTGCCCACCCCTACTTTGCTGTTTCTCTGTAAAGTAACAATCTGCAGGTTTTTTGTTTTTTTTTTTGCTTATAACCTTCAAGAGAGAGAAAAAACAGAGGCTTGCAAAGGAACACTAACTTACCATAAGTAACTCCAATCCGTTTAATTAGCAGTGGAGTCTTTTTCTTTTTTGAAACTTTCTTGTACTAAAAGTAAAATACTTTCATACATATTAAAATAAGATATTAAGTAGTTGTACTTTTACTTGAGTAAGGAATTCAGGTGCTTTTACCCTCTCTGGAGTTGAATGACATATCCAGTGTTATATCTGAACAGCTGGAATTTCCTTGCTCAAGGTCAATGAACTCTGAGTGGGTGGATTAATTATGAAAATAACAACAATTCAGAGTTATGTTTCTGGAGCATGAAACACTAAGACCGAACATATTTTACAGGGAAAAAAAAAGTCAAACGGCAGCATCAGCAAGTGAATGTGTGTTTAAAAAGTTGCAGAAGGGCAAATATACTAATTATACTTAGCCTAAGTTTCAACGGTATGATTGTAATATACACTTTTAACCACTTAAACTCTCAGGAGCTGTTCCTCATTGTTGTAAAAACATGCCTTTCCTACTAGTTTCACTGTTGTAACTGAATAATGTTCTGATAATGTGAGCTGTGTGTGCCAGCGTCAGCCATCAGTTGGACTGTGATCAGTTACGCAACTGAAATTAGATCATGTCAACAGTCTGCTTGTTTTCTTTCTTTTATCTTTTTTAATTTTATTTTCCAAAATTGTGAAGCGACCTTGTGTATGAGAAATGTGCTATATAAATTAAACTTAATTAAACTAAATTAATTAAAAACATAATAAAATAACTATCTGTCTATCTATCTATCTATCTATCTATCTACAGTATCTATCTATTCATATTTTATTTTATTTTATTAAACTGTGTAACTAATAGAAAGAGGCCAGTGCATAAATGTTTACATAAAAGAAAGCTTTTTTTTTTTTTTTTTTTTTTACACTTTTTAGAAACGTAGGACCTCTTGTAATCCACCCGTGACACACCTGAATGGGTATGAAAACCTGTTCTAATAATCTTGGTCGTAAATGATTTACACAACAAGAAATGTGTTTGAGTTTGGAAAAATGTTCCTAATCCTAAAAGTGCTCCTGTGTAAATTGACATATAAAGAGACTCTACAATGTTACCTTAATTTGATCAGCTTCAAACTGTACAATTGTTTAGTTACTGGAAATTTATATAGAGATTACATCATTGAGATTAAATAGTTTATTTATTTCAACTGCACATCAAATTTAATTGAAAAAAAAAAAATCTTATTAATGACTTGAAAGGATGCAATCCAAAATAAATCAACAGATTAAGACAAAAAAAGACTATGCATTCAATTAAGACAAAAGTAATAGCACCCTATAAAAAGAGAAAGAGTTAGTGTGTGTCTGTAGACATGCTGCACTGGCTGAGCTGAAGTACTGAAAGATGTAGTACACCCCACATTTCACAGTAGTTGTCATTTTGTCTCTTTTACAGGTGTTGTCATTAATTTTTTCTCATTTTGTCATTTTCAGCTGTGAGCTTTGCCTTTTATGGAGTTTTTTTTGTGGGCATCCTTAAATGTAAATCGACTGTGATGTGAACATGCTTAGTTATAGGTGATTTATCAATATACACATGTGAGCATGAAGAAAATCAGCATGAGATACATTTTTGTACATCTTACAGGAATTTTTATTTCAGTTTAAGCTCTAACAAAATACTAAAATATTGATAATTGAGGCCCAGTGTCTGGAACTCTGGACTTTACCTATTGCATCAACCTGGCTGCCCTGGTGGTACACATAAAGTATAACTTGGCACAAATTATAATGACATTTTTATGGTCAGTGCCCCAGCCCCCTTTCTGATACACTTATAATGAGGTATTTGTTGCTCATTGTAGATTTTGAAACATTTGAATATCTGTACTTTTTGGGAACAATGGTGAGTTTTCCTTCCCAAACACCTTCCAAGAAATTATTCCTAAATTTATTTTCTTGCTATTTGTCCTCCTAATTCTTCTAAACATAAACATTTCTTGTATTGGAGTTCTTCACTGGTTCAGAATAAATTTAAACATCCTGAAATGTCTTTTTTGGCCTTACAGTATATGTTTTATAATTCCAGATTGTGATATTTTCTCCTCTACTAATTGGTAATTTGAAGAATATAGATGAACGGACTTTGAAAGTATTTTAAAGTTCAAAACACTTTAACATTTATTATTTTATTTTACATCTACTATCCAGAATGGCATGGCCCTCTCTACAACACTAAATAGTGAATCAAGTTGAAATAATAAAGAGTAAATAGCACTGAAGTTACTTTTCAAAAGAACCAGAGAGATATTTATCTAATCCATCTGCACATTTGCTTTTTTGTTTTGAAGTCCATGCTGAAGAGGTCAGGGTTTGGGGGTTTTGTCCTGTTTGCACTTGTTCCTTTGATCCATGCTGCCTGCTGGACAGAGAGATTGAGATTAGGTACACACACACACACACACACACACAATATACACACAGATATACCCATGTCTATTGATTATTGATATATGATTCTCTCTGCACTAGGTGTGAATTACTGTATTGATAAAACGGATAAAACATGGCACAGGGTCGGATCCACCTGAAGGAACAGCGTATGCGAAAAGTGCCAATGCAACAGCTTCTCCATGGACTGCTGTGATGGGTAACAAACACAGCAGCAAACATAATACAGGCATAATATATGAATGCATGAACCTCCATCATTAGAGCGACAGGAGGAGATGCAGTTTTGTTTCTGTGTTATTTACTAAGGTCGTGTACAAATCCCTGAGCTTCCGCTCTGAGAGCCACTCTAATGCTCAGACTCAGGGCTACGAACACAAGCGTGGCATTTATTAGCAAACAATTCAAAATCACAAATCCGCTTGACGTAGTCAAGAACAATCCACCAACTTCTAACATGAGCAAACAGGATCATGTGGGAAATCCAGTACGCAAACACAGACGGGCAGACACGGGTCAGCTGCAGAAACGAGTTTAAATAAAACCAGTGGAACTCAAAGGAAACAGGAAACATGGATGCCTAAGGCAGGGGATATTAAATATTTTGCATCTAGGGACCCTTTAAACAATAACAATCAAAATAATAACTGGATATAATCCAAATATTCAGATATTAGGCTCATAATTTAAATATGTGCAATAATATTTTAGCTACAGTCATGGGAAAAAGAAAGTGCACCCTCCTTCAGTTCTGTGTTTTTATTTATCAGGGCCCAAATAACACTCGTGTGGTCCTCAGCAACTTCTATACACAAACAAATGACTTCAGAGGACAACAAAAAAAACACAACAGATTTCAATATATAGTCATTTTTCAAGTAAACCAACATTCAGAAAGCAGGTGGGAAAAAATAAGTACACCCTATAATTCAGTAACGTGTAGAAGCGCCTTTAGCAACAATAACTTAAGTAAAAAATAAATAAATGTTTTCTAATGTTTCTAACATTGGCTATTTAGGCCCTGATAAATAAAAAACATAAAATTGAAGGAGGGTGTACTTTCTTTTTCCCATGACTGTATTTATTGAAGACATTGAGCTTTTTATTCCTTAAATTTCCATATAAAGTCCAAGTTAAAATGACTTACTCACTTTGACAACCTCTGGACTAAGAACCAGGCAAAACTTATACAACTTTTATAATAAGTTATTATAAACATATTTGATATAACCCGGTCTGTCCTATCATCATAAATATGGCTATAATTAATAATATTATTAAATATATTATATGTTAAATATTTATGATGTCAGGTCGATTAACTAAGTTTCATGCATGAAGGCCACACAACCATCTTACGAATGTGCTAGATTGAAAATAATTCAAAAAATAAAACAAAAAATAATGTTCAAATGTTCAAAAACTAGCTATGCATTATCTTGCTATTGAAATAGGCATGCTAATGTTAAACCAAGGAGCTGTCAGTGGTAAAGAAAGTGTAGGTGTTACTCTACAGTAGCAGGATGCCTGCATTAAACATGGCGTTTTTCTGCAGTTGTGGTTGTAGAGCATCCTGCATTTTAGTTACCTAAGCACGGCTCTCAGGCCATTTCATGAGCACTTTGAATGATCATACTGTACATTGATTATATGGTTTCACAGTGCGTTAAACACTCTCTGAAACGCAATAGTGATATATCATATAGTGTATAGTCATATGGGACCTGTTTATTTAATCTGATGATAGATGGTTTGTTTATGTTCATACATAATCTATTTATTTTACAGATTTCCAACGCACGTGACTAACGGATGCATCATTGCATATAATTTCCGAACGTGTACATATACATTGACCAGTATGGACCCAAGTGTTACATGTTACGTTATTGGAAAATAATTATCAAGGATTAAAACTCATCACAACATACACAAACCTGTGCAGTGCTGCTTAAACAGGCTAAACTGACCCTACAATAAAGCATTACTGAGTTAAAGAAAAATCAGTTGCTGAATCTCTGGTCCTGTTGGAAAAAGGTTTGTGAGATGGGAGATGATTTGTGGGGGGAAATACACTTTAATATCCAGTGGTCTCCTGCTTGTAATGAATTCCCTTCCATGCACGGAGCATGTGTTTTTGTAATTTGGTCTGTCTCCGTGTTCTTTTGTTTACTTTCAATCTTGTCTCTGCCTCTGTCTTGTCATTGGTTTATTTACCAATTGTGTCTCAATCATGTTCAAGTCTTTTTTTTTTGTTTCACTCTTGATTGGTTTGTCATGATATACCCTCTTGTGTCTCTGTGTTTTTGTGAAACGTTGCCTCAGACTTCTAGATCTTCTTGATCGCTATCCTGTCTACTGTAGTGCCTAGACCAAATCTGTCTGAAATGTTACACTACAGATTTGACCTAGATCCCTGAACATTAACGGTGCCTCTGAAAGTTCAGATAATGCCACAAATATGCCAAATATAAAATGTGCTAAAAAATAAAGGAACATTTTTGTCTTTTAGCGTGTCCATGATTTTTGTGACTTATTTTAATAACATGTGTGGATAGTACTTTAAAGTGCAAGAAAGAGGAAACAAAATGTAGAGACAAAGATGAAGTATGACAGTGGTAAGTGGTAAATATACCGAGGAACAAATTAAGGATGACAACTGTAAGCCAAGAAGTCATTTATCGTTAGCTCCTCATTATTGATAAGCATATAAACAGAAGAATTAACACATTTTAGATTACATTACATTACGTTCTTGGTAAAAATTCGTTATTAGGTGCCAACAGTCACCCAAATTGTTTCGTTAGCTGTGTTTTTAGAGAGACATTATCCACAGTGTGATAGTAAAACTTGAAAAGATGCTGCTTTTAAGCCTACATAAAGCAATGATGGTTTAACAAGTAACAAGAGGTAGCTGACCTTTGCAGAATCAGACTAACAAGCTGACAGGAAATAACATCTTTTGCACAGCAAGTTCTTATTTTTGGTTAATTAGCTTGTTTTGGAGACACATGTCTACAGTTTGCATTAAGGAATTGTATTTGGCAATTATTATTGCTATTAACTATGGTATACATATCTATAATTATACTATAAAATAAAATAAAATAAAAAATTACTTCTGAGTAACATCATGGCATAGCATACTGTAGCTCATCATGTAGATACAATACATGAAATGGCATCAGGTCCCAAATTCAGGCACATAAGAAGTCTGACTACATGGTGATGGAAGGAGCCACAGCCAATCAGGAGAGAGAGAGAACTCATTAACTCACAGTTGATGACTAACACACCTAATGACTAACAGTGGCTGTTTTTGTATTTTAAACTCAGTTCTCTCCAGCAAAACGTGAGTCCATTCAGGACGTCTGTATATTTTTAACCTCAAGCAAAAGAAAGAAAAGGGAATACATACACATCAGAAACTGTATAATATCATACTTAACAGTACGTCACTACACTATTGGTGTCATTATTATGTAAATATACTACTTAGTGCACATTATGCAGTTTGGGACATCATTAAATTCTATCCAAATTTCTTGGCCATGAGATTAATTTACACCAGGGGTCTTCAATCTTATTCACAAAGGGCTGGTGTGGCTGCAGGCTTTCATTCTAACCAAGGAGGAGCCACACCTGATTTCACTCGTGTAATCAGTCCACCTTAGTCTTCCATCAACTATCAAGTGTGGCTCCAATTTGGCTGTAATGAAAGCCTGCAGCCACACAGGTTCTTTGAGGATAAGATTAAAGACCCCTGAGTTACATGGTTGCGAGCATTGCAAGCACAATCCATGTTATAAAATGTTCTTCCACAAGTAGCTTCCAAATGCATTCTTTTTTTTTTTTTTTTACCAGACATGGCGAAATTCCAAAATCTTACATTCATTAGGTTCAAATAGCCAATTTTCAGAACCACATCAGAATCCACTGCTGACCCAGAACCCACTACGGCTCCACATTGCACCCCATGCTGGACGTTACAACGTTCACTCTCATCCGATTACTGAGTACTTATTTCCTGTTTCTATCTCATTATCTCAGTGTATTTATATGGTTCTTCTATTTGATATCTCTGCAACGCTTTGCCATTATTCTGTGCAACTCTGAGTGTTTTCTTTGTGTAAGTATACTCTGGTTTTGACTCCCGCATTACTTCTGGGTTTGGTTTTACATAATGCATCAAGGTCCATCCAACCATCCAACCATCCAACCATCCATTCATCACTCTCAGCAGCAATGTTTCAATTTTCAACCCAGTCAAATCTCTCTCTCTCTCTCTCTCTCTCTCTCATGAATGTGCATGGGTTTCTTTTTTCTCCCCATAACAATCACAGTAATAACCAGAGTTGTTTTTGGCTAGAGAGGGATTCTGACACATCTCACAAAAGCTGTGATGCAGTTCGAAGTAGTGTGTTGACAGTTGATGATGAATAGATTAGAACAGTAGCATGTATAATGACACATTACAGGCTTGTTAGGCTCTTGCTGATGCAGCTCTGTAGTTTTGGAGGTGACCGTGTTTGTCGGTGTCAATAACAGCTACGGCGCTTGATAAATCTATTGATGATACAACTGTAAAATTTACTCAACACCTTCTGTCCAATCAAGAATTCATACTCAGCGCTGTCATATAAATTGTGATCAAGATAATCAGCTACTAGACTCTAATATGGAACAGATGAGAGGCAGACTGTAGGGTCTTCATCTTTATTTCAAATCATCTGTGCATGCATAACAAATAAAGCATGCAACTTAACAACGCTGGGTCAACAAGGGCGGAGGTTATGTTAAAGTTGTTCAGCCAATCACAAACTTGCATCACCAATGGCCTTTCTTTTCACTTCTTTATTTCAATGTACTGCTTGCCATGAAGCAATTATTTGAATTATACACTATAATATATTAGCAGGTTTAGCTAAGCTAGCCATCTACCAAAATATACCACTGTGCTAGTAGTAAGCTTAGCTAGGATTAATTTGACCAATCTCGCAGTAGCTTTTAGACATTAGCTAGCTAGGCAAGCTAGTCAATTCACTAAAATGAGGACGTCCAGGCTGGAAGTATCGTATAATATCTAAGGAAGGGAACAAGGATGTAGCATTGAGTTGACATGCTAGCTTTGATACCAGATGATATAATAGTTCTTGCAAGTGGACTTCGACTCTTTGACCTGACTTTGTGTTATCCTCTGTGGCACTCTGTATTCCCCTCTAACACTGTAAAGTTAATCTCTGTCCGCTCATAAATGTCCATGGGTAATGAAACTCGAGTAATTTCTTTCATTAGCTCATCTCCATGTTAATATGGTATTGTAATTTAGTGCTATGGCTGGAGTGAATACATTTTACAACGACTCCCAAGGAACATGGCTCAAGATAAGCTCAGGGTGTTACAGAGTAGCCATTTCATTTAGACCTACTGTGTCTGTGTGTGTGTGTTTTAGTCTCAGAAAATATAATGTACAATATTAAAAATGTTTGTATGATCTTGTGCTTTATTAAACCTCCAGCAATTATTGAATGAATAAAAGAAGACAGGAACGTGATAGAATGCCGCTCCAACATGAGCTGAGCTTGCTGAATGAGAATGAGAATGGGTATAATGGGCGTGGCCTAGTATTTTAATATTAGCATCCCTGTGACTAGTCTACTATGTCACTTAAAGGAAAAAATCTTATAAATACTCTAACCAGCCCATGTGGTACCAACAACCATGCCACGATCAAAAATAAACAGAGATTACACTTTTTCTTCAATCTGATGTTTGATGTGAACATTAACTGAAGCTCTTGACCTGTATCTGTATGATGTTTTTGCATTGCTCTGCTGCCACATGATTGGCTGACTGGCTGAATGTGGAGGTTCCTAATAAATTGGATGGCGAGTGTATGTAATGTGTTTCAGACCTGGAATGGCCAGATTTCCTCCAATTTCCTCCCTAATTTTAGTCATGGCCAATTCCCACCCACCAGGCAGCTCTCCCCTATCACACGACAGCTACCAACCAGGGAGGGATGAAGGCTATCACTTGCTTCCTCCAAGACACATGAAGCCAACTGACTGCACCTTTTCGAACCACTGCTCATGCAACATCAGCGGGCGGCTTTCCACATGCATGAGCTCACAGACGCCCATGATTGGTTAGTGTCGATGTGATTGATAGGGGAGAGAGAGTATGACACCCCTCCCTCACAGCATCAGTACTTGGGAGCCAAAGTGTTCATAATTTTCACATTCTAGCAGTTACGTTACAATCTTCAACACTGTTTTCCAACCAGATTACATACAAACTTGGCAGCATCATGCTTCACTTCAGTTGATAAACTAAGGGAATGGCCCTCAACAGGATGATGATGATGATGATGATGATTGGAAAGTGAAGTAGTGAGGTCGAGAAAGGTGTGATAGAGTGCAGACACTAATTGTCCAGGCAGTAAGACAGGGACATGTCTAACCTCACAGAAACAGGGAGAAAAAAATCTTAGTTTGTGCAGAATGAGTGTGTGAGGTGAAGGTGGATTTAAAGATGGAGTATTTAAACACATTGCTTAAGGTGATTTTTCTGCCCCAGTTACTGCAGACCATCCATCTGTGTAACACTCTGCATGGAAAACAGGTGTAAGTGGGAGTACGTCTTTGAAAAACACACAAATTTGGAAATCTCACACTATACACTGCTCTAAACTAGCAATTAGAAGGACGTCTTGTTCAGGTCGCTGCTCAGGGCATTTTGTTTCTGGCTGCAAATGGAATCATTTTTGTGAGTGTGTTTAATTTGTGCTTCATTTCACAGCTTACACTCGGGCAATCTAAAGGAAAAAAAGATGACGCAACTGATCCGTCTTGAGAATGAATCGATGAGGAGTGAATGTGTGTGGAGTTGTGATTTCAGCATTTGAATGGAGATGTATGTATGACGCAGTAAAGCAACAATTCGAAATGCTTGGCTTGATTCCTTCCACCAATCCTATGGCGTGTGCGTTCCAACGTTTTTTTTAGTCTCCCTCTAACAACATTACTGCCTACATTCCTCCCATACTTCCAACTTTAGTTCCCATTTACTGTTTGGAAGAAAAACTTGGTTTCATCTTATCCAGTCATTTATGACCTTGCATTAAAATCTGTGTAGTGGCATTACAAAGAAAAAATAAAGTTTGAAAGGAAGTAGCAGAGATTGTTGGTGCCTCTGGTGAGTTTATGTAGCTATTAGAGTTAGCTTGCTTTGCTAATCTGCCAAAAAAAGCTGGTATGAAGCGAGGGAAAAAACAGCGAGGCAGACAGTAAAGAAAGCAGCTAAATGCACTTTATTAGCCTGAAAATATTTCCGACTTGATGAAGCTAATTCTACAGTCAGCTTCACATTTTTAAATTTTCTTTTGTTTTAATAGAATGTTATCACTTTGAATGAAGTGGAAAGGTGTGCATGAGGTGTTTTTGTCCTGTCTGTTTCTGAAGAAATTCCTCTCACAGTTATTTTTGTTGTCCTTTAAAACAAAATAAAATTGAAATAAAATCTTCTTAGCATAGTAAATTCTCAATACTATCCATTTCTATTCAGCTAGTTTATAGCCTTCGGCGTTGCATGCAAAGCTAGTTTAGAGTCTGATCTAGACTCGTTTTCGGATAGGCCAGAGTTGAAAATGGCGGCTCAAATCCCAGGTCATTATCAGCCTGGAAAAACCTCCTGGACACTGCTGTATACACAGCATCCTCCATCTAGGAAGGCTTCTCATTGAGCTATAAAGAGGACATGAGCTTCCTTGCTGCGCGCTCTCAGTTCCAGAGTCAACAATTTCAGCTAAGTCACCAGCACATCCATACAAGTGCATTATAAGAATTGGTACATTCTTAAATAATGTAATATGACATACAGAATAATTATTTTGCACATTTATTGTACTGATGGTTTCTTTAAATTTTTGTTATCTACAACCTAAAAATGCATTGATGCAGGAAATGACATTTGTAGCCCTATAAATTGCGGTTTGTCGCAATCTTTGCTGTTGTTTATCATTTAACTGCATTAATAAAATTGTGATTGTAGACCCGGTGTGTTTGAAGCTTTTCAGTGCACTTTCAACACTCATCAGAAAAACCGAAGTAAAACACCTTCTCAGTATTTCGGGACTTTCGCCTCACTCAAGTTCATCAACACTTTCCAAGCTCATTCTCTGGTATGTGTGTGTGTGTGTGTGTGTGTGTGTGCAACCTTCGCTAGCTCTGTCACGGTGTTCTCTCTTTTCTGAAAGGACAAACAAAGCACACATAAGTAAACTCGATGTCATCAATAGTGCCACAGTGATGTCAGTTTTTGCTTTAACGATGGAAAATATGTCTATTTGTCTACTTTTTTGGAACTACTGGTCAACTCATAAAAATGAATAATCATGCAACTCCTAGGTCACAGTGCATTATGGGTAATAGATAGAGTCCTTTTTCAACCGAGAATAACACTCTGTGAACACTCAAACATAAAAATAAGGACTATCATTCTGTGTTATAGCTTCTTGGGATGTTTCATAGAATGGCTGAACACAAACAAGACTAGTGTTTGAAATAAAGCCACATTTTTGAATGAGCAGTGTACTGTTCAATAATTAGAGTGCCTCGGCTGTAATATCAGCATGCTGGAATGTTTCTCCAATACAGTGTGGATGTCTGTTTTTTTTCCTCACAATTTCTCTCTGCTAGATGAGATAAAAAGCTAGTGAAGCCCCTATGATGTTTGATTTCATTTTCCAGCATTCCAATTTTCTTAAGTGCCTGGAAATATCTGCTAGTTTTCAAGCAAACATCAGAAGAGTTTGAGGCTTAATTATTGCTCAGGCTTAATGAAATTCGAGCTCTGTGCAAATGACGGCTCTGGCTCTCCACGGGGGATTGATGCAAAACTTGACAGCACTTTACTTTTCTAATTGCAACATGTGCCTTCACTTTCACTCTGTGCAGTTTATGTTGCTCAGAGTGACAGCAATAATGGGAAAAAAAAAGTCATAAGTATAAGCAGGTTCTGTATACGGGTTCTAAATGGAAATGTTTAGCCACACACCTTTGTAAGTGTGCTTTTACACCTATTAGTCTGTTTTCCGAATCCAGATGAGACTAAAATCAAAACTTTTGGTTTGTTTAGTATTTGGGTTGGTTTGATTTCTGACTGCACATAACAAAACAAACCAAGAAGGAAAAAATATTAGCAGAGGGGCATGTGGGACTGAAAATATACTTACAAAACTATTTCATTCATTGGTCAGAAATAGAGTGATGGAAAAAGGTAAACAGACTTTTGCCAGTTATGCAGGGAAATCATACAAATCACCATTTAATGCAGTGTTTGTTGGGTCCTATTTCCCACTTGTGAATTTATAAAGTCTTTGTATGTAAGGACACTGCTAAATTTCACACATAATGCATACTGTATATACATAATGTATATAGAAAATAAAGCCTAATGATATTGTCCGTTCTTCTGCCATTTTGAAAGGGTAAAGTTCAGTAACAAGTCCATCCCTTGGGTATCTCATATGCTCATAAAGTGCACCTATGCAGGCTCTTATCAATATGGTAATAAAATATGGTACAATATGGAATTAACAGTATCCATACACTAGATAGCCCTATAATGGGACTAATATGAAGGTGTTTAATCTGATAACAACTTTAGTCCGATATCAGATCATATCTGCTGTTTACATTACCATATATACAGTATATGAATAGTCTGGTTGGCACACTGCAACACACAATAAATAAAACATATATTGGATCCTCTCATATCCCCTATCACGTCTATGACATAATTAGGCATCTTCACTCGATAATGATATGCATTAAGCTCTGAAACAGTTCATTTCACTGAAGCTTCACTATTAGAGCATTAATGAGTGCAATCATTTTCATTTTGCTCTCGAATCTGAAGGCTTGATCTCCCCCAATAGCACTCATTTAGTGCGTTTTTGTATCTCTGTCTCTCCATTTAACATGTTGCCAAGATTGTTGATTGCTACCTTGAGCCATGAGTTCTGTGCAGCTGATTACAGAGGAAGCACTCAATGCTCGTGCACATCAGTTCATCTGAGCTGTGTTTACACACTGACAATAACTCACACTGGAGCTTTATGCTCATTTTATAGTGTTTTTGTTTTTCTGTTTTAGAGGAGCTGTTCTGAGAAACATTCTCATATTATATTCAATTCTATCCAAACATCCTGTTCGTTTTCATTTTAACAAATTGTTGTGACATAAGATATTTTGGTCAAATGGTAACATATATATATATATATATATATATATATATATATATATATATATATATATATATATATATATATACTTGTAACACACAGGATAAATTGCTGTTGTCTGTTAGTGCTGTGACACACCCAGGTTGGTTGCACTTGAACCCACCACATGTACGTATATTGTGCGTCTGAGTGTAAGGAAATAATTCCGCAGTAATTTGTATTCATAATGAAGAAACAAAGCAAAAGAGAAGACACGTATCACTTCAAAAAGACAAAGTATGTTGCTAAGTGTAGCATGCGGTGAGAGGCAGGCTGTGTAAATTTGGTGCTTTATCAAGGCAAATCTAAGAATTGTACTCCACATTTATAATAGGGGTCAAACACAGGCAGGGCAGAGTAACCCAGGGAAAATCCTTAATAAGAAATGAAGAAAAATGTGAAAAACAAGGCAACGATACATCGACACCACAGAGTATAAGTAGACAAAAACAAACACAAAACAGGTGAACACAATCAGACAACAAACCAATGAAAGGACAGAGCAAAGATAGGACTACAACAGAAACCAAAACAAGCATGAGCACAAATACTGTTGGTTACCATGTTAAAGGAATATGAAAAGGAATCTAAGCTACAATTTTAATCCTGCTGCAAATCTTTTTAAACACTGCTCAGCCATTTTGTTGCAAAACCACACCGACCACACATGAACAAAACCCAAAAAATGGGATACTCAGTTAGAACCCCCAAAGCTACAACTCTCAGAGGAAAGTAGCTAATGTGTGGTCAAGAGGTTTCTAGAAGTTACCAGATGATGTCATAGATTCATTTGCATACTAAATGAATCGTCATGATCATTTGCATATCAAAATGTGTTAAATGAAGGAGGAGGATTTTCTAAATATACTTATCAGAATAGAAAATAATAGATTGTAATTGCAGGATGATCACTAATATGGGCTCAGAAAGGCGCCAGATTTGCTGCTAGGTTCTTTTTTGAAATAAAGTTGCTAAAGGGATCTTAAAAGTCACTAAGTTGCATCGACCATAGACTGTTTTCTCCCCAGTTTGGTCATTTGTCAGTTCCCACCCACTAGCTTGCTCTCAGCTACCAATGTGGGAGGGTGAAGGCTAGCAGGTCTCAGGGACACATGCTAGCCAACTACGGCATGTTTTCTAACTGCTGCTCATGCTGTGTCACAGGGCAGCGTCACACATCTAGCAGTCTTCCACACACTGTAAAAAATAACCGTCTAAATATAAGAAACAAATGCATGATTTAAGAAGATACAGACTAGAAACAAGTCAAATTATCTGCCAGTGCAGTAAGATAATTACACTTGGTAAGGTTTCTTGAAATAAGAAAACAGATCTAGGCTTTAGAAAAGAACAAAATGTCTTAAAATAAGCATTAAAACACTTATTCCAAGCAGTGTATTTAGTCTAATTAACTTAAAACTAGCTTTTTAATTAATTTTTAAACAGTTTGCTTATCTTAATTTGGGTGAAAATATCTTAAAACCAGAGCTACTAAACAAGATAATTCCTCTTAATTTAAGAATTGTCATCATTATATATTCTGACTTAAAATGAGACAAAGCATTTAAACTTAAAACAAGACTATTAAAATCAAGATCACGCATACATATTGTCAACAATTATTTATTCAAATGAAGACTCTTGTAACACACAGTAGTTACCAT
>CM040470.1:19690868-19710384 GCA_022758105.1 Pangasianodon gigas | reverse complement strand
CCCATGAACAGCTACCAAATGCAAATTCAACACTTGGAATCACCTCCAGACCTTTTATCTCCTTAATTTATCATGATATAAGGAGGAAACAGGCCACAGCTGGCCATGAAACTGCTTATCAGTCAATTGTCCCATTACTTTTGAGCCTGTGAAAATGGAGAGACTCTGTAAAAAATGGCTGTAATTCCTAAACGGTTAATGCAGTATTTTTCTTGAAGCCGTTGAATTAAAGCTGAAAGTCTACACTTCAGTCACATCTTGATTGCTTCATTTCAAATCCATTGTGGTGGTGTACAGAGGCAAAATTACCAAAACTGTGTCACTGTCCCAATATTTATGGACCTGACTGTATGTACTGTAAGTGGATATAATAAAATGGCCACTGAATTTAGTTATGGGACCAAAATGAACTGGGTGCTTCCACAATTGGGTTCCATTTAGCTCTTATAGCTCTTAAAAATTAAAATTAAACCAGTTTAAAAAATGTCATTAAACCTCATTAAAATTCTTTTTTTTTTGTCTTAAAGGCTAACAGGATTGAAAGTAACAAGGCTGAAGTTTTTTTTTTTTAAAGCATATTATTAGCAAATAATCATGGTATAAGGACATTAGGGACATTCAAATGATTTTACTTGAATATTTTTTAAATTAATAATTTATTTTCAATCTATAAATTGGGTAATAGGGTTGTACTTTAAAAGTGCCCTCGTCAGTCAATATCACAATGTCATTCAAATTAATGAAAAGATATGAGAGGGCTTACTTTTCTTCTTCCTGTGTTCTTTAGGAAACTTGCATGATGCAACTTCCTGTTGAACAGGTGATTTTTGGGAATATTCCAAGTATCTCATAGGGGTGAATGTTTTCAGGTAGCAGAACTGAGTGAATGAACTAAAATGAACATTTTTCATGAACTGTAATTGATGACTAAAGGATGATTCACACATTAATGCAAAAAATATTAAGATTTTTGAAGTAGTTAAATGATTATATTTCAAGGTAAATTGCAGCTATAATGGGCTAGGACAGGTAAAATGCTGTTTTCTAAAAAAATGTTTTTCACTTTACATACATATTTGTAAATGTAATATCAGTGGGACTAAATTGCACCGTGGTCATGGAATCAATGACGATTTCTTACCTCTTTCGCAAGTACCACATGAGGAAAGACTGAAATTCTAATCTTATTTCCTCTTCCTTTTTTTTTTAAACTGTTGTTAATATCATTAGTTTACTATTTACTCCACTCATGGGTAAAGAATTAAAGACATCATCTCTGCAAGCTTTTATGTTTTAATTTTGCAATTAGACCTTGGATTTCATTTTAAGACATGTTTTATTTTTAATGAACAGTTTTACATTATTGCTGCATCTTCATTCCTTCCTGTCTTCCCACTTACATCCTTAGTGCAATCATATGCATACACGCAAAATTTACACAAAATGTTGTGTATACAGTCGTCTGCTTGCGTAATAAGGAAAGAACAGGCTTATTGTGAACCCGCTTTAATTAGAATCACACAATACATACATTAGCATTTCGATGAGAGCTGTTGGTTGTGCAGGCCGAGAGGACTGACGGGTTGCTGCAGAGAATCGCGTGTGAAGCGAGAAGCACATTAATCATCACAACCGGGCCTTTTTGCGCAGGAAAGCACCGTTCTGCTTCATTATTTCAGGTAAACGAGAAGCATGAAAAGAGAGAGGGGAAATGAATACAGCTGCTTTTCTCACAGTGGTGACTCTCCATGATGGAGACACACATCACAGGCTGCTTCATTTACCTTCACTTGATTATTGATTTGATATAAATGTCACACTGGGGTTGACTTTCCCCCCCCCCCGCTGTGTACCTTTGCAGCATATTACTTTATGTATATTTTATATTCATAATAGAGCCATTCTTTTCATGAGAGGAAAAAAAATTCAGCCTGTATTTCACAATGTTTAGCTGCGTAACTCTGGGTTAGTAAAAGTCATGACTGATGTATTATTCTGTTTGCCGAGTTCAAATCATTGTGAAATGGTCTCTTCTGGTTCGTTTTCAGTTTGGTCTGATGTTCTGTTTGGTCAAAAGGTTTGTAAGCAGGAAAAAAAAAACATTGCTGTGTATGTATGGAAATGTATTTTATCCATTTATTAGATGCGTCTTTCAGTATCAGGGATAAATCTGGTTCTCATTGTAATTGAACTGCACTAGTGTTCACTAAGTGACCCTTGATGTTAGTTCAGATGTGTCCTTCATATTTTATTCTGCTTTTACTAAAAGTTAAAGTTATGTTAAATGTCGTGGAATGTCTGCAAAATACGTTCCTGATATCATTCGCTCACCAGCCTCCTTTTTTTTCTCTCCCTAAGTTACTGAACCCAAAAATAGAAACCATGTTACCAAGAAACTGCAAAGTCCTGTCCTGAAGACTTTCCCGTGTCGGAAAGCGTAAAGTTACAGCTTTACCTCTGACAGCTACAAAGCGCTGACACTGGAGACTCCTTCCAAAAATGTTAGATAAACATCTCCTCAGAAAAAACTTCACCATACCAACAATTACACACATTTTTAATCTGTTTACGTGGATCATCCGCCATACAATTCCCTGTGTAATACAATAACGTATTAGAATGAGTGCATATAAAATATAATGTAAACCTTGTGATTTGTCTTGAAGCTTTGACTATTGATAGAGCTGCTGTTATAGGAAATTAATCAACACATTCTGGACCATTCAGTATGGAGAATTTAACAGCACTGTTCTAGAAATGTTATTGAAATCTTAATATAACTATAAATCATTTCTTTGTACATAATTGTAGTGAAGAATAAATAGGTGGCTTAGTGTAAAGCAGTTTTATCATTGCTCAGTGGTGACATTCCTGCATGCTTACAAAATGAAGAGGACAGAGTGTTGTTGTTGTTGATGTTTTTAATGCACTAGTTATAAAAATGGTCTCTAAGAGGTCACAAAGGTCTCTCTCATTATCAGCAGGTCTGAAATGTTTGAAATGAATGAAAAAAAAAACCCTGTAAAGTCAATAATGAAAGCATGGTCACAAACGAGGAGGCCATTTTTATGGCCCGGGTCCCAGATGGTCCACACTACACACAGAAGCCGACGTTAAATCATACTCATGATTACTCTGTGGAAATTTGATTTATTATGAGGACCTGTTCCTACGCTGTTCCCAAACAATCAATAGTTTATGTAGAAAAGAAGAGAGCATTTTATCCATACTACACTGTGTATCGTTTTTACTCATTTACTTGCAGAACAGAGAGACTTTCATGAGCTCAGGGAGAAACTGACTGACTCCCAAATGCTTTGCTAGTCCTGATATAAGTGCACTATATAAAAATAAAAATGCCCCATAGGGAGCTATTTGTGCTTCAGCAAATAGCTCTAAATGCGCTACATGCATCTTAGAAAAAAAAGGTTCCTCAAGCCTTCTTTGGACAGTAAATTGTTGTGGCTTTTTAAAGGGCTTATACGTTTTCTGAAATCTGTTGTAAGGTTCTGGATAGAACTTTTAAGGGTTCCTTCAGAGGAATAAACCCAAAGATCATAAGTGTGTAGGATATGTATTAGAGGTATAACACAGTGACATCATCTGTCTATATCTGTTTGGTGCTCCACATATCCGTGTCATTTTTATCTGTGTTGAGATTTAAACCAGAAGTGGGCACAGCTTAAACTGGAAGTTTTTTTTTTTTTAGTTATTATTAAAAAAAAACTCTACCACTTAGTCCCCCCAGAAACACTAGAAAACACAAGGAAAGAAGCCTAGAGGTAAGAAATGCCAGAACTGTCAGCATGGTGTGTGAATTCTGGCTCTGGCAGTTCCTCAACCTCAGCTACATCACTCAAGTTCATAATTGCTCTCAACTAGTGACTTGTGTGCGACAGTTTTATTTTTAAATCCTGCTCACTGAGTTTTTATTAATACCTGCTCATGATATTTTTAAAAGAATTTAGTTCTATTTCCCAAAATATAATCAAAAGTTGTAGCCTAATTTTAAACCACCATGACACTGACCAGGCAGCTGCTAAGGATGCTGTAAATGCCTGACACAGTGCTGCATGTTCATGTTAATGATCTCTTGTTTTAATGTCTTCGTTGGTCCTGTGCGCTTTATATCTGACTCCTCACTCACATCCATATGAAAACCATCTACTTTTTTTGTTGCGCTCTGCAGCCTCTGATGCACATCTCTAGTTTCAACCAGATGCCTGTGAATGACAAGCTTTCTAAAAAAAAAAGCTATAGCACGCCTCCTATTCGTATCTGTATTTGCACTTGTTTAAACATTATCTGTTCATTACAAATAATAAGTCGTATTTGGTTACATCCCCAATGTGTATATGTGTTATAAATATCTACGTAAAACAGTACACAGTGTAATGATGAGCTATGTGATGACCTAATGTCCAAAAAGCATTTGCAACACAACCCTCTACTGTTTATACAAATGCACTACTACTAGGCCTAGATAGGGAATAGGGATGGAATATTTAGATAATTGGCTTTTACACCATATGTAGTGCTCAAACATCCACTTAGGAGCCATTTGGGACACAGCCCTTCACTCTGTACAGTACAGAAAGTACAAAACATAGGAGGTGGCATAATGACACCACCTAAAGTAGTGGTTAAACGTCCAACGGAGAGTCATTTGGGACACAGTCCTCTACTCTGTACAGTATATAAAGTACACTAAATAGGGCATGACATAATGGCAAAACTTTATGTAATGATCATAAATCCAATTAAGAGATATTTGAGACACAGGCCTCTACTTTATACAGTATATATAGTACTGAAGTGCTCTACATAGCGTATGACATAGTGACACTACCTCGTACAGTGGTTAAATGTCCACTAGGGATCTATATGAGAGACAGCCCTCTACTCTGTATAATATATAAAGTGCACTATATGGCATATGACATGACTATATGGCATATGGCAAAACCTTGTGTAGTGCTCAAGCCTTCAGTCGGGAGCCATTTGGGACACAGCCCTCTACTCTGTACAGTATATAAAGTGCACTATATACAGTATAGTAGGGTATGACATAACCTTGTGTAATGTTCATACATCCAATTTAGAGATATTTAGGACTCGACCCTGTACTCTTTATTTCTTTATCTACTACACAGTTTATTATTTGCACTTTATTACTTTATCTACTATACAGTAGTAGATAAAGTAATAAAGTGCACTACACAGGGTACAACATAAAAGCACCACCTCATGTCGTTGTTAAATGTCCAAATGGGAGCCATTCGAGACACAGCTCTCTAGTGTGTACAGTATATAAAGTGAATAATGGCACCACTAGTGGTCAAAAGTCCAATATAAAGTCATTTGAGATTCTGATTCTCTAAATAAAGGCAATATATAGTGTATAAAATTGTTTCCTACAGCCTGTGTAATGTTCAAATGTCCAATAGGGAATTAATTGCACTTCATCTTCCTATGCTCTATATAAGTGCACTTCATAGGGTATGGAATAATGGCATTTGCACCCTGTAGTGCCCTAGTGCCCAATTTGGGATACCTGTTCTCTATATATAGCATATGCACTATACACTATGTGTTGCCCAAATACCCAACTGGAATCGTTTGAGATACAGCCTGCTACTCTGTATAAGTGCCCTATATGTCCAGGCAGGACCCATTTTTACTCCAGCTGCCTGTGCAGTATCAACAGCCATGTTAAGGGGTTTTATTGTGCATTATACACAAAGAACGTATTGATTGTTTTTTTTTTAAATTTAATTTACTTCCTGAAAACTGCTGCCCACTGGGCATCTTCAAAACACGCCCACATTCCCACACTGTACATAATATGCAGTAATTTATTTTAAGAAAAGAGGATTTCTTTTAATCTGCACTGCACAACAAATCATTGTCAAACACTATACATGCCTGAGTCGAGCCTCCCCATAATTATAACTTTGTCTAATTTGCAAAACGATAACTTTTCAAAGCATGTTGTCATAGCAACAGAGTGAGGCAGCGAGCATGCCTCTGTAAGGTCACAGTTTTATGAGCAGGGAAAAAAGAAAACGTTTATATGCATAATTCCTCTTGAATGGCTGATTCCATAGCTTTGTATTTGGGTCCAATTTGTTAATAAAACACTAAACCCATATTTTTCTCAGGGTGTTCATATGAGCTCGGTTAGTGATGTCACCAACCACCAGCAGGCTCCTGATAAATGTTTGTTAACCTTGCAGTCTCTTTTTTCTTCACTCATGAATAAGATCTGAATAAAGACCTCTACTAGGCAAGGTCTCTACCCCCACTTGAAGAGAGCATCCTACTCTTTTCTGGATGAGAACCATGGCCTCAGACTTAAATGTGCCCATGTTCATTCCAGCTGCTTCACACTCAGACTCAAAACGTTCAGGTGCTACCTGAGGTACCAAAAGAACAACGAATAACAGGTACGTATATAACCACCAGCCCTCCATACTGTACACTTCTCCAACTTTGGTGTAATATACAGAACTAATATACATGATATACGTGTGAATCCATGTGTGGGAGGTTTAGTACAAATCCAAAACAGAATCTAATGTCAAAGTCAAAAAGCAGGCAATGGCCAAACACAGAGATAAACAAATCATCCAGAAAAATACAAGCAAGACTTCGCGTTGTGTAAAAGTTTTGACTCTGAATTGACTGTAAATTTTACAGTAATTTACTGGCAACAGAGTTGACAAACAACTGTAAACATATTTACAGTAAAGTACTATGATCTCTTACATAGTATAAGATTACACATAATCCAGTACATTTGCTCATTCAGCTGATGCTTTTTTTTTTTAAAAGCAACTTACAGTTGATGCAGGATACAGCTGATTTCAAGGTTAAGGGTCATGTGGTGCTGAGACTTGAACACATGACCTTCTGATCTTTAACTCAAAACCTAAACTACCACAAGTAGCACTTGTACTGATTCAATGCAATCTTTTAGTGTGAGTTAGTTCAATGGTAGAAGTGGTTGAATCATCACAAGCAGGTTGAGTTGTTGTGGTGGCTCAGTTGTTACGGCTTTGAGTTAAAGATCAGAAGGTCATGTGTTCAAATCCCAGCACTGCCAAACTGCTAGGGTTGGCTCCTTAAGCAAGATCTTCAGCTCAGTTGTATCCTGCATCAATTGTAAGTTTTTTTTTTTTAAGTGTCAGCCAAATGAGCAAATGTACTGGATTGTGTTATCGTATACTATGTAAGATATTACAGTACTTTACTGTAAATATGTTTTCAGTTGTTATACAGTACTTTAGCGGCAGCCCTGTTGCCTGTAAATTACTGTAAAATTTACGCTAATTTTTTTACAGTGTAGTATTTAGGACGTGGGGCCCTCTGCAGGCGTGGAGGTGGATTGTCCCTGGTGGATGTGACACCTGGCTGAACAAACAGGGCTGTAGACAAAATAATCAACAGCTCTTTATTGAGGGTGGGAAAGCAAGGTAGACAATCCGAAAAATGAGAAGAAAAAACAGTGTAAAATACACTAGGCAAAGTTTGAGAGCAAAGGGCTAAAAGAGCAAAGCACAGCATAAGATACAAACAAACCAAGACAAGGATCATGGAACCTCGAAGATCGATAAACACTACAGACGACAAATAAAAAGTGTCTTGGAAAAAATAAAGTTTCATTTTACACACTGAAAGATCCCCTGGATGAACCCTTAAAGGATTTATGTAGAGCCCTACAACAGTGTTTCCCTTTAACTGTAGTTACAAAATAATTGATGGTTGTTACTGAACAATACACTTTATGATGAATAACTGAGCCTAGAGGTAAGATGGGACTTCAATGGATTAAAAGTGTTCCCAGTAGAACCCCCTTTTCTATGCATGTGTAATCCCAGCAGAATTGGTATGAAATCTGTTACTAATCCCAGTCATTTACTAAACACACCTAACAACAGCCGTCACAACACAGCGCAGTAGAAGACACCTGCTCTGGGTTCTGTACATCTTTATTGGAAATATGTCCATAAACAGACTCTTGTGTCTGGTTCCTACCTGTTACACGGTCTTATGGGCCTTAGCAGAAAAGAAAGATCAGCTTCACACGTGAATAATCACGAGTCATATGTCACTTTTACACATGGAGGTTTTAGAGGCTTCACATGCTATGTTTCACAAATGTAGTACATGTTTTTATTTTTCCATCTGTGACTTTTTTCATTTGATTAATTTATTTTCACATCACAATTTATTTATTTTCATAAGATTTTTTCACGATTCATTCTTCTTCTTTTTTTTTTTTTTTTTTGCTGATAATTCATTTATTTTCATGGTTTTTTTTAGACGATTAATTTATTTTCCACAGGATTTTTACATGATTCATTTTTCACATCTGGTTTTTGCTGATCATTCATTTATTTTCACATGTGATTTTTTACACAATTCATTTACAGTATTTTTCATGTAATTTTAATTTAATTAATTAAATTTATTTAAATTAATTTATTTATTTTTGTATTTGATTTTTTTCACTCATGATTCATTTATTTTTACATGTGATTTTTTTTACACGTTTTTAAAAAAAATTTTCACATTATTTCTTTCATATGATTTTTTTTTTCACATTTTTTACATGATTATTTAAGTTTCACATTAAGTTTTACATTTAAATTTTTACATTTGCGGCATTTGGCAGATGCCCTTGAAGACGGCCAGTGACTCAGCTGTTCGGACATCTAGCGGAAGCTCATTCCACCACCTTGGTGCCAGAACAGAGGGCACCAAGGTGCACCAAGGCACCAAGGGCATTATTTATCATGGATTTAGTCATCACTTTATTCACATGGCATGACATGTTGAAGTACACTTTCACATGTAATCTCACATTGCTCCTAATCACAGGTTACAAACATATGATCACGTGAAAAATGTAAGTGATTTATCTGTAAGTACTGTAAAGTAAATTCATCAGTGCAGCGCAGGTTTGCGAATAGTGATATAGAGTGGGAATTAAAAAAAAAAACTATAAATCTGTTGGTAGATTAATGTGTTTCCTCTGACCTTTGGCTATTGCCTCGGAGTTTAATCTGATTGAAGCGTATCTATTGGAGCGCTTGTGTTTGGAAAAAGCTTACAAACTCATCAATCTTGCAAGTGTGTCCGCATGCCAGTATCAGGTTTCTGCAAAAATGAAGGATGGTTTTTCTGGATTTTGCTGTCTGTTCAAATTTTGAAATTCGGGGAACAAACCTCAAGGCAGGGTATCTTTGGATGAGCTTCTGGAAGAAAAATGTCTTGTTTTTCATGAACAGTCCGCAACATTATTCTTTTCCTTAATCAGTACGATGCTATTCAAAAATAAAGCCTAGTGATTTTCTGTAACTGCTGTAGCTGCGTCTCAAACTGAGGACTCCTACGAGAGGAAGAGTTTATTACGATTATTACACTTATTATTATCATTTTAAGAAACATATTAGCGTTTATCTGTCTCTTTCATTTAGTGCACATAGTATCAGATATATTTAACCAACCTGTGCATAAGCTAATATCCAAGCCGTGAGCAGTGGGCTCTAGCTAATTCACTAATTATGGGCTATTACTTGGATTATTATGCGTTGTTACAGCTTTGGCCGTTATTGAGGGATGTTAATTAAGTTAATCGACTGTGTTCTAATCAGTTTTGCATGTTATAGGCTTGTGTTTTGTTAAAAATATATCTTACTGAAGAATTTTAATTGAAAGTTTCCCAATCCAGTCCTCAGTCTTCCATAAACAGTCTATTTATTTTTGTCCTGTCTGTTTTAGCTTGGTTGAATCTGTGCCTTAATGTAAAGATGGACAAATCATACATGTATTGTCTAGAAATCATAATTTTATTGTCTAGCCCACTGGACAATTGAATTCTCCAATGTGGTCAGTCCAATGGTTTGGTTGCATGGAACCACTACAGAATATGTTACACTCAAATATAGAAGACTTGGCAGTACATTTGGCCGATGTATGAATGAATGAATGTTTTTGCCTTTTTACTTACTGTAACAAAAGCCAGATATCCTCCTGAAGCCATACTGTATCTTAAGTGTGAGGGGATCTTGCAAGCTATGTTGGAGTTTTGATTTCTGAAGCTTTTTCGAAATTCTCAGATTCCAAAAAACCAGCCAGTGGCGTCCTCAGACATTGACGCTATCTGATATAAGCCGAGTGTAGGTTGTCACGCTAATGAGAGATGACATGAAATGACAGCTATCTGGATGTATTTCATGATTAATGATGACAATCAAAGCAAAGCAAACTGCCAACTGTGCTCTGTGAAAATATCAAGAGGAGGAACCAAGATGCAGTGAATTGTGCACACACAAAGGTATTTTTCAAGCGATCACTTCACTTCTGCGAGCACTGATCACTGAGCCACGCACTCTTCCTTACTCCTTACATGTACACCATGGCCTACACTCTGCTCGCTGAGACTACTCTGATGGCTCAGGTCAGCTGACCTGCTGCTCTCTATACCACAACACCTTAAACACAAAACTCAGCACGAGAAGTTCATTGTTTCATGATGCCCCGATTGAGTAATACCAATATCCATGAACATGTACTTGTACTTGGTCTGAAAAAAAACTGCAATCCTTACTAGCAACCACTAAGTCAGACTTAGCAGGTTGTCTTTTTGACACAGACAAATAAAAAGACTTGTTCAAGTAAATTTGAAATCCTGAAAGATCAACATAAAAATTCACATATGAAGTTTAATTTTATTGCATTTTAAAAAGGTACAGAATTAAACAATGAAATCAGAGTTTGGGTAGCAAGGTAGCCATAACAAACTGTTTATGGGGCAAAACCCACAAACGCTGAGATCCGCAAAGCTTAAACCATCAGGAGACTTCAGTGAAATGTCAGCTAATCATGACACACTGATTTTTATTTATTTATTTATTTATTTTTTCCATTTCGGTTCCTTCATGCTTGCGAATCGATTTACCCGACTCGTAGATTTATTCACGAATCACAGCATCACTACTGCTGTGGCTTTAATGAGGGAATGTATCCGTTCAAAACACTCCCTGTAAACTGTTCTACCTTGATCTAACATTAGTTAGTTGTCAAAGGAAGAAGTGATTGTTTTCCAGGTATCACACAGAGATCCCTTGGCTCTGTTTTGACCTCTCTGAATGTCGCTTGCTATTTTAAAGACGAGACAAGAGTTTTTGAATCCGCCGATAAAGACTTTGGTGGCAGATTGACTTTTCAGAAATGGTTTTTTAAAAGCTTTTTGATGACAGCTAAATAGCAGTAAATTGCTTTTTGAATGACTGCCTTTGTTTTGAATCCTGCCACAATCATGGGTGTCTCGACGCATGGCAAGAAAATTGCTTTAAAATATGCGTGTGTACGCCTGTCAGGATAAAAAAAAAAAAAGTTCAATATTTATCACAATTTTTCATCAAGGGGCATTCATCTAAATGCCTAAATTTTCTCAAATATTTAGTCGGAAATACCAACTGGCTTTAGAAGGAGAATATGTACATTGTGGCCATCTGCAGTGTTTCATCATCATCATCATCATCATTGTAATCATTATCGTGCATTTAATTCAGGAACTGTAATGAGAAGTTTAGCTCTATAAGTAGCAAGGACATGTGGGTGTTTACAACACAAAATCTGTACTTGAAGCTGTGTTAGCACAGTGGTTAAGCATGCTTTGTGCTACAGGATTAAAAATGCTGACGCTGCCAGCAGGAAAAATCACAATATCTGCCCACGGTTGGAAACGAGCGAGCAAACAAGCCGAGGCCTAAAGACACCCACGGGAATCATCTCCATCTCATATGAAGCTTTTACGCGACTGCTTTTATCCTAACACTTATCAGAAAGATTGATTATGAAACCAAAGCATTAGTCACATATGCAAAACCTAATGTGTTTTTACAGGTACGTAGGCTAATGCTTCAATGTGGAGCTATGACTGTTTTTAGTTCTGTAGTGTTATAGATAACAGCGTGTCATACAGGGTCAGAAACCACAAAAACAAGTCTATTTCAACTGTTTAAAGTACCAATGAAATGGTATTAGAACCTCGATTTGATTCTGCAAGTATGACGCAGTTCCTGTTGAAACAGGAAGTCAGCGAGGGAGCTTGTCGAAGGACAGAGAGCTTGAGATACTTCATACCTGGACTGGATGGATGGTTGCTATGTGACTGGTTTGAATTCAGACTCCAGGTGCAGATACATTAAAAACATGTGTTTACTCCTACCTCTGTACAGGCACTCATAGCCTCAGTCCTCGTACACTCCCGCATCATCTGGGATTGTGTGGATTTGGAAGGCAGCTTGGTATGTTAAGGAAGGAATAACATGTTGTGGGCCATGCTGGTATACACAAATAATCCATGGAGCAGTGGGTGGTTACCACCCCAACGGGGATTATTTAAGCAATATCACACGAGCAAGAGTGCGGTTATACTGAATATCGCAAGGCAGAGTGCCGTAGCTACTCACAGCCGTGCTGATATTCAGTATAACCGCACAAATATGAGTGCGATATTGCTTTTACACAACAGTTCAAGAAATTACAATTACAATCGAATAACTGACATTTCTGACACAATATGGCCAAATGTTTTTAGCGGAAATTGTTCCCAAAGAAGCCACGCTCACTCTGTAGCCCCTCGGCTAGCTGGCTAGCTAGCTTACATTGATTTGTACATTCCCGTTAAAAGTGCTTCTGGTAAAATTGCTTCTTCCTTTTTATCTTCATCTGATAAGCTTTCATATTTTAAGTCAAAAGTTATTTTCATGAAAAATGTATCATTTGCCATGTCCGTATTGATGTTCATGATGAACTCTAATGTAGTAACCATTTTGAACTAGGACGTGGAATTTTATGTGGCGAACACAGACGAGTGGCGTGATAACACACAGTGAAACGTCCCAATATGGTTATACTAAATATACATACTCTTGGAACGCCGCTTGACCAATCAAATTAGCGGATCGCAGCTAACTGTTGTATAATTTTGTATAACAGCATGGCACACGGTGTGTTATCCTGCTTATACCACAGTGATTTGCTAACAATTACAATTTTTTATTTATTAATGAATGACACATTGTACTTTTTCATTGTCTATAGTAACATTTAATGATTTAAAGTTAATTCCCGTTATTTATTATTTTATAGCAGCTATAAACAGTCGTTCCCTCACCAGCCTCTCCTGTATTCTCCTCTTGAAGTTAATAAGCCACAAAAAAGCAGCTTGTCATGTTACAGAGAAAACAGAAAGCACAAAATGTCTAAAGACTGTCCCATAACATGAATCTTACCGTGCTAAAACTGGAGACTCCTTCCATAAATGTTACATAAACGTCTCCTAATAGAAATCTTCATCATATCAATGATTATATGTTTTTGTCAAACAACACTTATTCTTTAAATTACGTGGAGTGTCTGCCATTCAAGTGCCTGTGTATGAGCTGTTACTATAGAGATGATAAAGTATTAGAATGAATGCATTGATATAAACCTGTGATTCGAATCACAGCCGGAGCTACCGTCAGAGCTGAATGCCCACCTTCTGATTCAAGAAGTCAACTGTGCTGTAGCCTAATCATGTTTATAGAACAGTTAGTTCCGGTCTACTGATTTGATTGGACGAGCGATGTTCCAAGAGTGCTGATATTTAGTATGACCGCACCAGGAAATTTCACTGGGTGTATCATTCCGCTTGTCTGTTTTCACTACATAAAATTCCAATTCAACATTGAAACTGTTACTACACTTACTACAGGTTGTCAGTCAGTTTGTGCGTTGGCATGGCATGTTTTTTTTTTTTATTGTATGTACTATTTATTTTGATTTCTTTAATTTTTGTTTGTCTCTTTCTGTCCATCCATCTGTCTATCTATGTTTGTGTGTCTGTTTATGTAGCAACCTGACCATCTCCATCTTCCTTTTTTCGTTTTTGCATCATTCTTTTGTTAATAATGAGGCTTGGACTTTCTAATTCCCTCCACATTAATGTTATTAGCAGGCTCCATAAGTTCACAGTGCAATAATACTATGCTTCCTCCACACACACACAGACACACACCCACACACACACACACTGCATCCCCTGTTATCAGACTCACCAGCTCATGTCTTCTGTAGTTTGTACACTGACTCTCTGGGGTTTACTGATTTTTGACATATTACAAGGGGACGCTCAATTATTATTGTTTTATTTGTTAAAAAGAAAATCCATACAAAATAAAATTACAGACTGTATCTTTGGTAAAGTGCATCTCCCATGCATGTAATTACAGAGAAACTGAAGTAAATAAAACAGTAGATTTACCTGCTGAAACTAAAACAAATAACATTCAGCGCCCTGCAGAAGTAAACACAATTAGCACAAATTACTGTTAGCATCCCACAGAAGTAAGAAAAGTTAGCATTCAATTTCTGTTACTGTCCCACAGGAGTAAAAGAGGTTAGCATAAATTACTGCTGGTATCCCTGAGAAGTATAATTAGCATAACTGAGGGTCAATGGCCTTCAAAATAAATGTTACACAGGCATATTGTGAAACAAGAATCAATTGCTGTTAGTGGCCCTGTTAATGTACCACAGAAATAAGTGAAGTTATTACAAATGTATATTTTCATCCCAGAAAAGTTAGCAGAGTTAGCATAAATTTTAGCATTGCCAAAGAAATATGAAAAGAGCACAAATTATTGTCAGTGTCACTCAGAAATAAGCAAAGTTCAAACTGAATTTCTGTTAATGCCCCACAGGAGTAAGAGAGGTTAGCTACCTGTTACCATCCCTCTGAGGGAAGTTAGCATAATTTGGTGTTAGCATGCCCCAGAAGTAAGAAAAGACCATAGACTTTTGTCAGTGTCCCTCAGAAGTAAGCAAAGTTAGCATTAAAATGCATTTCTGTTACTGTCCCACAGGAGTAAGGGAAGTTAGCATAAATTACTGCTAACATAATTGGCCTTTAGTAGCCCTCAGAATGAGGCAAAACATTTCATAGTTTTCAAAGGCATACTGTGAAGCAAGAATAAATTGCTGTTACTGTAATATATTAACACCAATTACACAAGAAATGTAAGCACATGTGTACCACAGAAAGAAGTCATCACAAATTTATGTTTTCATCCCAAGAAAGTTAGAATAGTTAGCATTTGTTACCATCCCTGTAAGGAAAGCTAGCATAAATTGCTGTTAGTATGCCAAAGAACTAGGAAAAGAGCACAAATTACTGTTAGTGTCCCACAGACGTAAGCAAAGTTAGCATTCAATTTCTGTTAATGTTCCATAGGAGTAAGAGAAGTTAGTATAAATTATAGATAAGCAAAGTTAGCATAATAAATGTCATGAAGTAAGCAAAGTTAGCATGATGCATCCATACATTAACAGCAATTACACAGAAATTAAGAAAAGCAAACAAATATTAGTAGTAATTTATGCACAGTTATTAAATTGCTGTTACCTGTTACCATCCCTCTAAGGGAAGGTAGCATAAATTGCTGTTAGCATTCCATGGAAGTGAGAAATGAGCACAAGTTATTATCAGTGTTCCTCAGAAGAAAGTGGAGTTAGTATACGATTTAAGCAGTTAGAAATGTTATGAAATACTGTTCTTGTTCTTGTTCTCCTCACAACTAAGCAGATCTAGCTTAAAAGACTGTTAGCATCCCATTGCAGTAGTCAAAGCTAGCAAAGACTGCCATTAGTGTTCCACAGAAATAAACCCATTACTATCGTTCTCTAAACACCACTAATGGAGCTAGCCTAGCGTTTCTCTCGTTAGCGCTAATGAATAGCCCATCACTCTGAGTGCATCTTTTAACTCAGGCCTTGATCCCCTTGACTTAATCAAATGACCCATTGCTTTTTTTCTTCATTATTTCAAATATGCTTGACTTATTATCAGTCAGCAGTGCTCTCATTAAGAGGCGGAGGTTAACTGATTGAATTGCTTAATTGGATGGCGTGTACGTTTGGAAATAATCGAGGTGAGTGGGAGGTTTAATGAATTTAATCCAAAGTCTGAGTCCAAACTAAAAACTAGTTTCATTTCATGTCAGACGCTAACAAACCATGTCTGTGTTGTTATTTAGAGACACATTATTTAAAACGGAAATTACTGAGAAACTAAAATATATCTGAATATCTGGTAGGCTGAGCATCTTCAATAGCGTCCCTGCTGTGTGTGTGTGTGGGTGATGGCGTTTTTATAAACCATGGATGAATTATGTGAAAGCCACATGTTTCCCCACACACTGTGTATTATTTCCTGTGTATTTCGGCTTGATTTGCCCAGCAAGGGTTAATTACATCTCTGTGGGTTTACTAGCCTGCTGAAACAATTATCAGGCTAAAGGATGGTTGCATTCTTTCACCACACACACACACACACACACACACACACACACACACACACACAGAGCCTCTCAGTCCATTTTTGTTGAATTATGGGCATGACTGCACTGAAAGCACTGAATACAAAAGCGTTAGCCTGTATTTATATAGTCCAGAAAACACCCCTCAATAACCAGTTAGTTAATGGAGCAGCAGGTCCCTGCTACCAGATGTAGTTATTTCTTTCTAGATGGACACCATTTCTTCAAACACCATTTTGAAAAGTCAGGTCCAGACATCTGAGTCCGCTACCAAATACTAGTACTAGCTTCTTTGATTGCACTCAGTTTTTTTTTTCTTTTTTTAAATCCTGTTAAGATCAGGTCCCTGGAGGACTAGTGGTTAGGCCACATCGCTCTCACTGCTGCAGCCTGGGTTCGATTCCCAGCCAGGGAACCAACCTCAGCCACTGGGGTTGCGCTCTCTGTGCTGGTCCCAAGCCTGGGTAAAAATTCGGGAGGGTTGGGTCAGGAAGGGCATCCAGCGTAAAAACTGTGCCAAATCAAATACACAGACCAATGATCCACTGTGGCGACCCCTAACGGGAGCAGCCGAAAGAGGAACAACAACAGCACATCCTGTCAAGATCGTTCATGTTAACTAGGTAGCTGGCATTAGCAGTGAAAATTATCTATAAATATGAACTAAATCCTCCTATAAAAACCTGTCATGTTAGGTTGTTAGCTAGTTGCCCAGCATTACCATAAGGATTATGAATAATTATGAATGATTCCACGCTAAAACGCATTAAATATGTTTCTATTGGAATATTTGTGACATACTTAGTGCTTCTGGTGCTAATTTATTGGTTGGTGTTGTATCTTTGTTATTTCTCTTTGAAGTTAGTGGTTGTCTGCTGCACTGACGTCATGGGGGCATCTGCTAGTGCTAGGTATAATGGCTTTTAATAGGAGAAAAAATTCCAGTGATCTCAAACATAAAGATCAGGTTTCACTATAAACAGTAGACCAAGAGCTTCTTTACTCACTCATGATTTTTCATATGACATTCACAGTCATATTTATGAGAAATCCAAATAGTGAAGACAGCAAATGTTGGACCCAAAGTCCCAGAATGCAGTGCAGCTATATGACACAGTTGCTCTGAATTACGACAGAGACACAGTTTGGCTAGTTAGCAATCTATGAAAAGACAAGCTTCATGGTATTGAAGGAGTATTAGCATGAACGTTGAAGCTATGGACATTGATGAAAGAAGTTTAAACTAAAAAAGTGAAAAAGAAAAAAAAAACTGTCTTGTCAGGTTAGCTTGTGTTAGTCTGCTAGCTAGCATTAGCAGCAAAATTATGAAATCCTCTCAGGTTAGCTAATGTTAGCTAGCTATATAATATTAGCTAGCATTAACACTGATAATTATACACACTTGATGATGAATGAAGTAAATGAATGTGCCTTAAAAGCTTCTCAAAATTCCTGTCAGGTTAGCTAATGCAAGCTAGCTAGAACAAAATCTGTCAAAATACCTGAACATATCAGAAACCCAATGACTTCCTTCTTCCTATAAAACACTAGGATGTTTTCTAGCATTTCCTAAAAATGGCAGGTATTTGCAACATAGCTTAATGATCATATTTAATTAAATATCTTAAAACAATATAAAATAAAAGCAGTTTTTAGTAGTACACTAAGACTTATCCTCTTTCTGTATTTCTTCCTTGCTTTGTGCCTGGTGCTTTCTTCTCGCTGAAGGTTAAACAAAATGATTTGTACATGTGTGATACACGGTGCTGTGGTTTGAAATGTAATGTCACTTCCCTCCTTCATCTCAGAGATCCTCCACACCACCTAGGCTGCTGAGCTGAATTCCAAAAGAGTCTTATTTCTGTTATTTTGGCTCGTTTTTTCCTTCCTGCTCATGTTTAATTCCCTCAGAGAAGCTGCAGTTTGACAGTAAGGGAAACTGAAAAGTTTATGGCTGGTGGCCATCACATCTGATCAGACATCGCCCACTATATATATCGCAGCCTGTCCTGCAGCTAGCTGCTCAGTAGCTAAGTTGAATTAATGATTAGCATATGTCACAGAACAAGTGGTACAATTGTTTTTTCCCTTTATGCTTAAAATTCTTTTTATATTTATGTTGCACAGTAACCAAAATATATAAACCTATTATATGTTTGATTATACATTAAAAATATAGCCAAATCGTGTTTTTTTTTTTACTCTTCTTAACTGAGTTTTAATGAACTTTGATATTGTTTTAGCTATTAAGTCAATTAAAAAAATTGTCTCCTTTAAGGCTTTAATTTGTTTAACTAATAAATCTAAATCTGATAATAATCAAACAGTTCTTTTATACATACAGTGACTATTATGGATGCGACATTCTAGTTATAATTTTTAATAATCCTTTTGGTATTACTAGTTTTTATTTATAAATGTGTCTCCATAGTGACCTTAAAATACCAGTTTTGACTTAAATATTATAAAACATTCTCCCTTTCAGACAAATCTTTGGCATATTTTGATCTGCCCTCTTGCTTTTGCCTTACATTTCCTTCCAGTTCTTTCTGTAGATATTATTTATATTTTATTGGCTCCTCTTTGATCGTTTGCCTACATTCATGCAATGTTTCTGCTCTGTTCTTTGCCATATTTGGTCCTCTATGTGGGCCGCGTTCTTTGAATATCTCTCAGCGCAAACTGTAATATTATGATATTTTTATCAAATGAAATGCACACTAGTCTACAGAGAACCTGAACTGACAGCTGAATGTCACAACCCAAACAAGCACGTCTCTACTGAAACAGCAATGTCACAACCCAAACAAGTATGTCACTACTGAATCAACAATGTGACAACCCAAACAAGCATGTCACTACTGAATCAACAATATCACAACCCAAACAAGCACGTCACTACTGAATCAATGTCACAACCCAAACAAGCATGTCACTACTGAATCAACGTCACTACACAAACAAGCACGTCACTACTGAATCAACAATGTCACAACCCAAACAAGCACATCAATACTGAAACAGCAATGTCACAACCCAAACAAGCACATCAATACTGAAACAGCAATGTCACAACCCAAACAAGCACGTCAATACTGAAACAGCAATGTCACAACCCAAACAAGCACGTCACTACTGAA
>CM040470.1:19671344-19690768 GCA_022758105.1 Pangasianodon gigas | reverse complement strand
TCACAACCCAAACAAGCACGTCACTACTGAATCAACAATGTCACAACCCAAACAAGCACATCACTACTGAAACAGCAATGTCACTACACAAACAAGCATGTCACTACTGAATCAACACTGTCACAACCAAACAAGCATTTCACTACTGAATCAACAATGTCACAACCAAATAAGCACGTCACTACTGAAACAGCAATGTCACTACACAAACAAGCACGTCACTACTGAATCAACACTGTCACAACCCAAACAAGCACGTCACTACTGAATCAACACTGTCACAACCCAAACAAGCACGTCACTACTGAATCAACACTGTCACAACCCAAACAAGCACGTCACTACTGAAACAGCAATGTCACAACCCAAACAAGCACGTCACTACTGAATCAACACTGTCACAAATAAATTTTATATGAATTCTTTTGCCTATATTTTATATTTTATTTAATGTTTCATATAATTTTAAAGTATATTAATGTATATAATGTATATTTTATGTTTTTCTTTCCTTTTTCTTCCCATCCCTTCATTCTCTATCTCGAGCTGTTTGTACCAGCTAAATTTGACACTTTGGTATATGGTAATGTGTGTTAGGATTTATTTTTAATTTTAGTTGTGACAAAGGTGTGTATGTGTGTGTGTGTGTGTGTGTGTGTGTGTGTGTTTTGTCTCCACTTGTCATTTTCTCTCTCTACAAAATACCACTGTTCTTTCATTCAGATGACATGCACTATAAACCTTCACAAAATAAAGTCAACAGTTATGAATATAAATGTTAACAATGACAGAGGACTGCTGCTGTCTTTCAGTCGTAAGCAGTTTTTCGTGTTTATGTCAGGAGAATGGACGTAATGATGTTGAATATGAATTCAAATGGACTTAATAAGGTGGGTTATTTAATCCGCTGTAATTTCGAGAAGCTCAGAGAGAGGAAAACACCAGACAGATGCTGCGTTGTGCTGAACATCCTTTAATTTGGGTTTCTATAGCAACCATCTTTGAGTACGTCCTCTCTCTTTAACTCCATGTGCATGTGCTTGCTAGCTGCCTCACCACGTTGCTTGTGTGTGTGTTGTGTGTGTGTATGTGTGTGTCTTCAGGGGGGATTGCTGGCAGTGGCACACTGTTATTCCCTACGGCATCATTAACTGAGTATGCCAGTATGCCCGTGTGTGTATATGTGTGTGTGTCACTAGCAGCTGCAAACAAAAGCCTTTCCCCTGGCAAAAAACTTGGCAATCATGTTAAGCAGGATGGGATTGGACATGAATAACTCTGTTGTTGGAAACATTTCAGTGTGATGCTAACAGATGCTTTAACAATCATTGTTAAAGGTGTATCAATATTAGTACTGTAACTGTATTATAATCTATATCTATAACCAAGCCCGCTGTACATATTGCCTGGGCCTGGGACAAAGCATTTATAAAGGGCCCCCAAGGATACACAAACCCATACAACCTGCGAAATGTAAACGGCTGTAACCCAATCAAACTATAGCTCATTCTAGTGCGATGTTCAATATTACTTTAAGAACTTTACCACACACTCCCTTCTTCACTTTTTTGTGTACCTGTCTTATGCAACATTTTTTTTAGCAAACTTGCAAGAGCAAAACTAACTAATAGTCAGAGACCTGCCTGTAATTAGCCATAAAATTTTCAGTCGATGTCGAAGATCTTATCATAGACGACTCTACCATTTTACAAAATGGTAGAAATATGAACTTGCCTACATTTCTGATCATCATAGATTTTTTTAAATAGCTCAAAGTAGTATTTCAGATGGTTTTATTATGCATGTTAATGGATTACTAAACCCTCCTGGGCCCAGGACAGCTTCCCTGGTTGTCCCCCCATTAATGACAGGGCAATCGATACCCAATATTACATTTTATACATCAGTATATCTGCTTACACCATTTTTAATTTTTTCATATAATTAAAAAAAAAAAAAAAGTGAGAGAAAGTTGGATCAGGCTTGCATAATTCACTCATGTGAAATATGTGTAACACTTAATATGTGCAATGAAAGTGAAATATTTGGAAAGTGGTTAGGAAGCAAGTCTGGAGTTGGATGAAATTTCAGCCCTGGAGTTATATGATGCAGGACAAGCCATGCCAGCTGGAACAGAATCGGCGAAAAAAGAAAACAAAACGGCAAAAAGCAGACAGCTATTCAGTAGCTTATTTTATTTGGCTAATAAAATAACTTCTTTTTTAAGAAAGGTGTAGTCTACTATGTTTAAAGTTGATTCTAATTCTGTAAGAATTATACAACATGACAAAATACTTTAGAAAAATTGCATTTTGCTATTTGACAAAGCATTGGCCTGTGCTAGGTTCTTCCTTCCAGGCTTATGCTTGCATTTTCTGGACCAGAAGTTAATTCTTCCCTGGTCCTGAACAGAGTTGTTCAGCATCATCCTTTTTCTCTGAAATGCAACCCACAACGTTGGGGTTTGGTGGGGTTGCATGTAAGCAAACTTAAAGGCTTGTCAATGTTTTATTGTACTTTGCCTCCCAGGCAGCAGAGGGTGCTAAACATTACAAACTGCCCCTTTATTGGACCACAGTCACAAACAGTTTCTGCTATACTTTGTGGCTGATTATTTGCCTTTTTTTTTTTTTTTTGTATGCTGCTACACTGTGTGATACATTTCACAGTTTAGGCCCAATCATGTTTCTGAAGCATTTTTAGATGTGCTTTTTGGTAATTAGCTCTGGGAACATCGTCAGCAGTGAACCTATGTACACATACTTTGGATATAGACTCGTTAGCAGGCAAACTACAAACCGGGGTAAGTATGGAACATTTGAAACATGGTCAGTTGTAGACACAGAAACTACAGAAAACAATCATTTTGAAACAAGTGAAGTAAGGAATGTGGAAACTTAATACAGGAGACATTGGAACTAGAGAACAGAAGAACTTTGAAACACAGAAGCTGTGTAAGAACAGAAATTTGAAACTTGAGAACACATTATGAGACACAGGATCTACATCGATCAGCCATAACATTAAAACCACCTGTCTAATATTGTGTAGGTCCCCCTTATGCCCCCAAAACAGCTCTGATTCTTCGAGGCATGGACTCCACAAGACCGCTGAAGGTGTGCTGTGGTATCTGGCACCAAAATGTTAGCAGCAGATCCTTTAAATCCTGTAAGTTGCAAAGTGGGGCCCCAGTGGATCAGACTTGTTTGTCCAGCACATCCCACAGATGCTCGATCGGATTGAGATCTGGGAAATTTGTAGGCGAAGTCAACATCTTGAACACTTTGTCATCTTCCTCAAATCATTGCTGAACAATTTTTGCAGTGTGGCAGGGCGCATTATCCTGCTGAAAGAGGCCACTGCCATTAAGGAATACTGTTGCCATGAAGGGGTGTATTTGGTCTGCAACAGTGTTTAGGTAGGTGGTACGTGTCAAAATAGCATCCACATGAATGTCAGGACCCAGCGTTTCCCAGCAGAACATTACCCAGAGCATCACACTGCCTCTGCCGGCTTGCCTTCTTCCCATAGTGCATCCTGGTGCCATCTCTTCCCCAGGTAAGCAACGCACATGCGCCCGGCTGTCTACATGATGTAAAAGAAAACGTGGTTCAGACCAGGCCACCTTCTTCCATTGCTCCATAGTCCAGTTCTGATGCTCATGTGCACACTGTAGGTGCTTTCGCCAGTGGACAGGGGTCAGCATGGGCACTCTGACCGGTCTGCAGCTACACAGCCCCATACGCAGCAAGCTGCGATGCACTGTGTGTTCTGACACCTTTCTATCACAGCCAGCATTAACTTTTTCAGCAATTTGTGCTACAGTAGCTCTTCCGTGGGATCGGACCAGATGGGCTAGCATTCGCTCTCCACGCGCATCAATGAGCCTTGGGCGCCCATGACCCTGTCTCCGGTTGTCCTTCCTTGGACCACTTTTGAGTGGTACTAACCACTGCATAATGTGAACACCCCACAAGACCTGCCATTTTGAAGATGCTCTGACCCAGTCATCTAGCCATCACAATTTGGCTCTTGTCAAAGTTGCTCAGATCCTTACGCCTGCCCATTTTTCCTGCTTCCTACACATCAGCTTCAAGAACTGAATGTTCACTTGCTGCCAAATATATCCCACCCTTGACAGGTGCCATTGTAGTGAGATAATCAATGTTATTCACTTCACCTGCCAGTGGTTTGAATGCTATGGCTGATCAGTGTAGTAAATAAAAGTAAAAAAGACAACGCAAATGAGCTCATTATAAACACAATTACACACAATCACACACGGTGCAGCTCAGTATAACAAATACAGTGAACACACAGGAAAACAAAGTGATAGATGAGCTATATCTTATCCAAAGAGCACAGCTTGGTTATCTGTACTGTTTACACACTCAGATATGCAAGTGAACAGAGTTTTTTTTATTTTTTTTATCTTTTATCAGAAACAGTCAGGTGGTCATTCCCACTGAGTGTTGGGCCTCCAAGTCATGATTAGCCTTTAAAAAGCAAAGCATTTAATTGAAACCGTGCTGCTCTTGCTGCGCTCACTTTGAAATAATGGCCAGCTTCATATAAAAAGCAGCTTAAAAGACAAAACTGGTGGTTGTGTGCTAGAGCACAACATTAGCTCTTCTATAAAGACCCCTTAGTGCTTAAGTGTGGCATTATGGGCATTACTAATGGGAAAATGTGCACTGAGTGTGAAAAGGGGGAGTGTTGCAAATATTATAGGAAGGCTGTAGAAAGGAGTTAGTGTCAATAAAATGGTTTTAAAATGAACCTAAGACACTAAGTTCTTAAATGCAGGATTTAAAATAAAAGAGGAGGATGAAAAAATGGCCAAGGTTCAAGGAAAAGAAAACAAGTCAATAGTTTTCTCTCCTTGAGTGAACTACCAAGAAGTTTTTGTTTAATCAGTTGTCTAACACTAATAAAAAAAATCAGACAAGGAAACTAGAAAGCATGAAGATTAGTAAACACTGCAACTAAGAAACTAGGAAAAGCTTCAACCTTCATGCTAATAGTGCTGTCAAACCCATTGTGCATGTCATCTCTTCGATCGCTAACTAGCCAAGCCAAGTCTCTGCTGTAATTTTGAGTCTAGCTTTTGCTGTCTCCACGTCTTCCCTGCTGGGATGCTCATTAATATGACGTTGAAGGTCACTAAAAAATGGTCAGTGAGGAACGAAGCTCTTGCCCTTTTGTTTTTAAGAGCTAACAGCAAAAACTGACTGTCATCCTTTATTTTTGAGGACATTGAAATATTTTTTCTCCTATTAGACACCACTGTAACTGTCCTAGTAATTGCAACGTCCCCCTGTGATGTCAGAGTGTCAGATCAGCTCTAACTTCTCACAGGAACACCAACCGACAAATTGGCACCAGAATCAATAAGCACGTCAGAAATATTACAATATGAATATATTTAATGCGTTTTAGGGTTTCCTTTAATATCCTGCTTTTCATAGCTTTATATATTTATTCGGAAGCTGATTTGTAGTCAGTCGTGTGTTACCGGCTGAACAACACCCCAAAAAAGTAGATCATGTTAGTTAATCATGGGAAGAACATTGTGTGAATGGAAATTGAGCTGAGTTTGTTTATCACATTGCTACATTGTTGTGATTAAATCATTCCTCACCAAGAAGGGGTCCTGTCTTCCAGTACATTATACTGAAGGTGTCTTATGTGTTCCAACGTCACTGAGATGTATGTAGTATGTATGATGTCTGGAATACCAATTGTAGACTACATCTTTAGTATACACTATAGGGCCAAGAATATATGGACACCTAACCATCACATTCATATGAGCATGTTGTTCATCCCATTTCAGAGTTGGTACAACCTTTGCTGTTATAATAACCTCCAATCTTCTGGGAAGGCTTTATGCTATATTGTGGAGTGTGGCTATGGGGATTTGTGCTCATTCACCCACAAGAACATGAGTGAAGTCAGGTATTGATGTCAGACGAGAAAGCCTGGGGTGTAGTCAGTGTTCCAGTTCATCCCAAAGGTGCTTAGTGGGGTTGAGGTCAGGGCTTTGTGCAGGACACTCGAGTTCTTCCACTCCAACCTTGCAAACCATGTCTCCATGGACTCACTGGATCACATCCTATACAATTGTATGCTTCCAAATTTGTGGCAACAGTTTGGGGGAAAATCACATATGTATGTGATGGTCAGGTGTCCACATACTTTTGGCCTTATAGTGTAGTTTACTGGGTGAGGATGGACGTTGACAGGATGAACTGGAATACATGAAAGCTCCTGACAACTGGAAGCATCCATCACCCAAAGGCTGATGTCAAAAGACTTTATATCACGAGATGAGACTGTAGCCCAGGACTGGTATACTCAGCTATTGTTGTCTTAAATGAGTATATCAGATTAGGCAAAGACAAGTATAGAAAACTAGTGAGGGAGCTTGATGTCAGGAAAGCCAAGTACTCTGTCCAGAAATATGGCAAACATAGAGGAAGAACTATAAGCAAGATCCAGCTCATGTCCTGCGTCAAGTGACAGAAAAACTATTAAAGGTCTTACAGCTTAAAGCTCAACTTCAGACCATCTCTGCCTTTAAGCTCACTAAAATATTTCAGTTTGACGATTGATGGTGTAATTAAGGTTTGTTTTTTTTTTTCCTGACTCTCTTTATCACAGAAAGAGGTGCCAGGTTTTTCTTCATAATGTCATAATTACAGCCACCCGCCACTGCGTTGGCGCAAACACTTCCATTCTGTTGCTGAATGTCAGATGGATGGAGTTGAGCGGAGGTGTGTCATACACACTATCATTTGAAGACTAAAATGATTTAGACAGGAACTGACAAAGAGCACAAAGTTTACTTTTTTTCTTTTGTTCTGTTAGGGTCAGAATGAACCACTTAAAAATTTTGAGTTTCTGTAATAAACATTAATAATAATTTAAAAGAAAAATCATATTTCTATTACAGTAATGAAGTCCAGATCATTTTGACCTGTTAAATATGATAAATAGTGAAGCATTGCTATCATTAATTGGCTGTAATTTTCCAGTAGTGTGCACTACAGCCTGAGAAAAAAAAGAGTTTGTTGATCTTGGGAACTCTTGGAGATTCTGTTTACTTTACACCAGGTTTTCTTCTCAGGAAAGGAGAACCACTTTATTAAACTGAAATCATAAATGGTCAAAAGAACATTTGAGAGTTTTGTTTTTCAGGCATGTGTACTTAGCTCCAGGATGTCACTTTAGATTTTATCACAATAAAACTATGAAAGCTACACAATATAAACAATGAAAAATACACAATATAGTTAGACATACAGTACTGTGCAAAAGTCTTAGGCACATGCAAAGAAATCCTGTAGAGCAATGATGCCTTCAAAAATAATGAAATTAAATGTTTCTACATTAAAAAAAAATTACTATAAAGAGCAGTAAACAGTAATAAATGAAACAAAGTCAATATTTGGTGTGATGTTCCTTCGCTTTTTAAAAAAAAAAATAGTCTCAGGTACAATTTCTGCAGTTTTATAAGGAAATGAGCTGTAAGTGTTAATGAGCATCTTGCAGAAGCAGCCACAGTTCTTCTGGAGACTTTGACTGTCACATTTGCTTCTTATTTTTGCAGCAAAACCCAGCAGCCTTCATTATGTTTTTTTTGTCTGAAAAGTGTCTCTTACATAATATGCTGCTTTCTTTACTGACATACAAACATTTTTCTGTAACATTTAATTTTGTGCTGGAAAACTAATGTTTGGAAATCTAAAATGTTTTTGTACTGAATCAAGAATGTAGAAGTCATAAAATAAAAATCTATAACAAAGTTTGTACTAAAAAAATAGGGTGCCTAAGACTTTTGCACAGTACTGTGTTTGGTGTCTGAAGTTTGCTTCTTTAGTTTTGCCATGGGGCTATGAGGTTAATGTAGCTAACGAGTAATAGAATTCTGTCTCATCTGAAATCTCATTTTTACCTAAAATATTTTGTAAAATAGTACTGATAGTCTCTACACTGTCAGAAAAATAGGTTCATTGGTTTTGCCTCTGATGGAACCTTAAATTTTTTACGTAAAACCCTACAACAGTATCTGCCTTTTATAGATGTTTCCAAACAGAACACTAGGAAGCTAAGAACCCTTAACTCTCCAAAAAGCCCTTGAAGAACCCATTTTTCCAAGTTCTAGGAACAATTTCATCTTCAATCTTTCAGAGGTGGAGCCTTGGAGGGTGGGGGTGTGGTGGGGTGTGGTGGGGTGGTTAGGTTAGGGGCTGGGGCATGGGGCAACAAATTGAAATTTTGGTTGTTGTCCAAGATAGCTACCCTACAGCATAACATTATACGTTGGTGGATTACATTAATATGTCCATCCTAAATTTCAAGAACTGCACGTTTATGTTTTGGGTACAATATACTTCTATTACTTGCTAGCCACATTAGTGTTGTATCTTCATTTCAACTGTTATTTACACTCTTTTATTTTTATTTCATAGCAGACAATGCTAACTTTGTTGGCCTAATTGAGGAAAGAGAATTAATTCTCTTTCAGACCAACAGTCTTCCATCCTTGCCCACAGCCTTTGAGATTGCTGAAGCACTACTTTAAGGTTTTTTAAGCACTAAAAGACCTGAATATCATCTCTGTAATAGAAATATGATTTATTACAGTGGTTATGTTCATTAGAGAAACTAAGTTGAGGGGATAAAGTTTCATGTCAGAAGAATCATTAAAATGAGTCACTTTGACCCAAACAGAAAATCAGTGTTAGTGGAGTAAAATGAAGACAGTGGAATTAGCACTCACTGTCCTCAATTCCCCGAGTGGAATAAAATTGTCTCCAGTGCGGTTAACATACCCAGTAAATGTCCATGGTAGGATTGGATTATCTCCCCTTGAGTGCACTAGTGGGAAATTTCTCCTGATATGACTAATAAACTGACTTTAATTGGGCAGGCTCTTTTTTCTCTCAAACCAAGATAGCTTAATGTGCTATTGATTTGTGTAGTCAACCTCTGACAGAATAATACAATTAGCAAAGCATGATTGTCTGTGCAAAGCATTTGGAGTAGATATAGAGTATACTGAAGAAGTACATGTGCCCCTTCCCAACAAATTTGCTATTAGAAATTTACTTGTAGAAATAGTACCATGTATAATAGTACCATTTTGGACAATATGTTGCTCTATAGTATAAAATATACAGTAATGATTCTTTGCTTTCTTGGATAAATTGAATTAAATGAATAGCCCAAAACAAAATGAAAACAAAGTGTTCCCCATAACAAATGTGTTCAGATTGAGATCTGGGGAATTTGGAGGCCAAGTCAACACCATGAACTCTTTGTCGTTTTCCACAAACCATTCCTGAACAATTTTTGCAGTGTGGCAAAATGCTGAAGAGACCACTGCCATTCGGGAATATCATTGCCATGAAGGGCTATACTTGGTCTACAATAGTGTTTAGGTAGGTGGTACGTGTCAAAGTAACATCCACAGGAATGCCAGGACCCAAGGTTTCCCAGCAGAACATTGCCCAGAGCATCACACTGCCTCTGCCGGCTTGCCTTCTTCCCATAGTGCATCCTGGTGCCATCTCTTCTCCACATAAACAAAGCACTCGCACCCGACTATCCACATGATGTAAAAGAAAACGTGATTCATCAGACCAGTCCACCTTCTTCCATTGCTCCATGGTCCAGTTCTGCCCATTGTAGGCGCTTTTTGGCAGTGGACAGGGTCAGCATGGGTACTGTGACCAGTTTGTGGCTACGCAGCTCCAAACACACGAAGCCGCGATGCACTGTGTGCTCTGACACCTTTCTACCACAGCCAACATTAACTTTTACAGCAATTTGTGCTACTGTAGCTCTTCTGTGGGATCGGACCACATGGGGTAGTCTTCACTCCCCATGCGCATCAGTGACCCTTGGGGGCCCATGACCCTGTCTCCGGTTCACCAATTGTCCTTCTTTGGACCACTTTTGGTAGCTACTAACCACTGCATTACTGGGAACACCCCACAATAGCCTTCACTCCCCATGCGCATCAATGAGCCTTGGGTGCATATTATAATATTATATAATATTATATTTATAGCTAGTTTTATAAATATTGTAACTGGGAAGGGGGTCCTATTGCAATTATACCTAAGAAATAGGCAAATACACAGCAAACGATATAACATACAGATCAACTGGCTGCATAATCCCTGCTTAAAAAAAATTCTAATGGGAAACCTAATGGTTTCCATTAAGCATTCAAATTGTTAAACATTTTTGTGAAAATAGTTAATGAAATATATTATGGGTCAATTCTCTTTAGGAAGTAGCTGCAAGACATGGAAAAATGTGTTGCGTATTGCATAAAATTCATACATTCATTTTCCTTCCACTTTTCCTGGTGGGGGTTACAGTTATTGTTTCTAAAATGTGGTTTAAAATGACAAGGACACCTAAAGATGTTCAGAAACTCTACGCCATTACATCCTGACATCATGTTCCTGCTGCTAAGTGTTCAATAATTTGATATGCTTGCAATGACAGCAGGATGATTGTACGTAAAAGAGGTGGGGGGTAATTAAAATGCATCTCCTTTGTGTTCTCTGTGAGCTTTTATTAAATGTGGAAGGTCAACTATGAGCTCATATTAGTATCTTGGTGGTGAAGAGAGAAACGAATACATGCGGAAACACTCATCCAATTCTTGAGGAGCAAACTGTTCTGAATGCGTCTGTTTATCACCATGTGCACAGATTAGCATCAGGAAATGTTTATGTTTGTGTAAGTATCTGAAGACCTTTTGCATTGTGTATGCTTGGCTGTCCTCCATCTTTAATTGGCACAGTCTGGTCTCAACTCCTACATGGATTGACCATAGGGGTGCAGTAAATAAATCTCTGCGTATCAGTGCTGTTTTAATGTGCCCTTGATGATTTCTCCTTCGGGCGGTTCCCAACTACTATGTTAAGGGCAGCTCTATTACTTTATCCGCTCAATGTCATTTCATAGACATAGCAATTGTAAATGACAGCAGTTTGGTTTTCAAAAATAAACATATCAGTGCAAATGGCAGTTTGGAGTAAACAAGAAAAATATGTTCAAAATGGACGTTAACAAGGTAGATAATTAGCATGCTAGTTAGCACGCCAGCAAGATGGCACCCTAGGTAGTTAGCAAATGACTCTGTGTACTTTACGCCCATTTACTCTCTTCATGCCTTGTTTATTTATTAGTGTAAGTCATCATGTGTCCCAATTTAAATAAACTAACATGAAACTTTCAATTTAAGTAAACTTATTTACTTGTACTGTGAACTAGAGTCGTCAAAAGACCCTTTATAGGCAGAAGCTGAAGTATCCAAATGCATTAAACTTAATTGGCCAAGTATGCTAAGTATGTAAAGAGTGCATTACAAAGTTTTCAGAGAAACAGGAAGTCTTCATGAGCTGTGCAAGCAAAGTGATTCTAAGGCTCTAGCTGGTGAAACCATAGATTTTTGAAATGGTTGATGATGTAGTCAATGATGAGCTATAGTACAAACATGATGTTCATTTTATAGGGTTCCAAAGTTCACAACTAGCTAACATTGCTAACAACTAGCAACACAAACATTGATTAAACAGACATTAATGTTATTTCCATTGCTGTTGAAGTGTCTTGCCACTGGAAAGGAGAAATCCTTCATTCTGATGGTACGAAGGTGCTCGACAAAACTATCAGCCAGCATCCTCTTGACACAATAAACACCTCCTGATGTGAGGCATAAGAAGTGAGGAGTGACAAAACGGATTCTTCGAGATGGAGCACCTCCAATATTTCAGATACCAGATCACCACATGATCCAAAACAATGAGACATCAAGCAAGACAGAAGGAAGGTGTCATTTGGCCATAAAGTTTAGGGAATGTATTGTGATAGGCAACAACATTCAAATTTAATTTCTTTTATGTATATATAAGGTTTCGAACAGTTAAAGGGAAAGGCCTACCCTGAATAATTTGCATGTTAATCTTTCTAAATAATTCTGAGTTCGTATTTTTAATTTAAACTTCATTTTCGCTTTGGTTAATGGTTTCCTACATTACCCACAATGCCTTTCGACTACCTGGTCATAGGGGCACCAGTGGGATTTAGCCTTTGCTACATCTCTGATGATCAGGTTCCAAAGTTTCAACTTTCATGCTAATACTGCAGAGCCAAGTCTTTATCGTAAATTGGCGCAACTACTATATGTCATATACATACCTGCATTGAATTCTGGAACTTTGAGTCCATCATTTGTTGTCCCCACTACTTCTCCACTGGATTTCTCATTAATATGATGTTGGATGTTGGTGGAAAATGGTGAGTAAGAAAAGAAGGCCTTGCTCTTTTGTTTTTAAGCTCTCACAGCTAAACTTGAACAGTATCCTGTATGTTTAACCCTTATCATTGAAATGTTTATCCCTAATAACTCTATCACCCTGGAGCATCCGTGTGGCACACACCTGCTAACTACCCAAAAGAATAAGGAAAATACAGCAAAACCAACTAATTAGCACCAGAATCACTAAACACATCACAAATATTTAAAAAATAGACACATTTAATGTATTTCAGGGTGGAGGATTCCTGTACGTTTATTCTGAAAGCCCTAATAATTTTACTTATTAATTATAAAATTACTAATCAACTGCCCGACTCAAAATGGTCCAGATTTGGTGAAACAGTTCTGATCTTCATTGTCCACAGTTCTGCATTAACTCTAAACAGTGCTAATGTTATATTCATGCTTCAGAGGTCAGTGTGCGAAGGCGGAGGGTAAAAGAGTGTAAATGTTTGCCATTTCTTTAAGAAGTGCATGTGGCATTGCTGAAAAGGTGAAAAATCAATGGCGTGCATGTGAAAGTGTTAGCGCTCCAGCTCTGCAACAAGCAGACGGAGATGTTTCCTAGCAACTGTAATTTGGTGAAAAGATGGCGGGATGAATAGACATGGGACTGGATTGAATGCGGTGTGAATTGCTCTAATGGCTAGTGTTTAGAGGGTCTGGAGTGTAAGGGCGACTTTTGTGCTTCAGATTGCTATAAGAGTTCATGCAAGGCCAAAGATACCGTCTGAAAAAGCCTCAGCTATTGGAGCTGCTGCAGTCTAATCAGCAACCTCTCTGGTCTAATGGCATGGAACGAAGAAAAAAATTGCTCTGTACCCCAAAACAAGATTATAAAACATTTTTAAGGGGGTTGAAAAGACAAAATAGCCAGTTCTCATATCTTGGAGAAGAGGTAGGTATCGGCTGTTATGTGGTCAAATGCATTTAAAATGTTATGGTGATACAAAGCTCTTAGAGAAAAGAGCTGACCGCTGCAATTCAGGGCCATTGACTGAAGATGCAGCCAAGAATAAAAGTCTGAGTCTGAGATGAAGAACTGGTTTTATTTAATAAGCTATCAAATTATATTATTGTTTTATCAAACAGCACTCATAATTCTGCAGCGTTCAGCAACCACGCGCTTAAAGTCAAGCATAGTTGCTTCAACCCCAAATATATAATCAGATCAGACGTGTTTGCGTCCGAAGTTTGGTTCTTTAGTTTTGCGCAGAAGTTTCAAGGCTAATATATATAGCTTACAAGTAATGGAAGCTTATAGCCTCCTTATTGAAATCATTACCAACTCAAAAATTGTTTGGCTCAGTAACACTGTTTAATTTATTTAAGAATGACACATTGTGCTTTATATCTCTTTATATTTACTGTATATTTAATGTTACGGAACATCCACAAAACTATTTAGTTCTCGCTATCACTTATGTTATAGCGCCTTTAAAGTTCCTGTCTCTTGAAGTTAAAAAAGAGAGTGCAAAACACAATGTCTTCCATTCTGAAGACTTTCCTGTGGTGGAAAACGAAAGCAAAGCTGCTATAATGCCAAATGTATAATCGACATAGACATGATTGGTGTCTGAAGTTTGATTTAGTTTTCACAGGAGCTTCAAGGCTAATATAGCTTACATGTAATACTCTCCTCACCAACTGTTCAGCTCAGTAACCCAATTTAAACACATAAACCATTTCATACAATAGCAGAGTAAGTTTACATTAAAAACTTTTTAATACACAAATCAAATATCGTAAATATTATTCTAAAAATTATTATCTGAATCACTTCTAATGTACAATTACATCTTCAAACTCTGGGCCACGCCTCCAACCTGAACTGATGCAAAGCAGAGTTACTGTTCCACCCCAAAGTTGATTATTTTCCTATAAAAGCACATCCTGAAGTGTGTTATTCATCTTATACCACAGTGATTTTCCAACTATTATTATATTTTTTATTAATGAATATCAAGTTGTACTTTTTATCCATTTGTTGTTACATTTAATGTAGTGGAACGTCCATGAAAGCAAGTTAGTTCTCGTTCACTTACATTAAAAATTCAAGTTCAATTTCATTATAATAGATATAAAAGGCAGCTCCCAGACTTTGTCTTGAGTAATAAAAAATATATATATTCAGCGCAACATCCTCTGTTCACTTTCCTGTGGTGGAAAATATAAATTTACAGTCTTACGTCTGACTGTTATAAAGCGTTGACACTGGAGACTCATTCCTAAAATACTAAATAAACATCTACTTACAGAAACTTCACCATAACAACAATTATATTATGTTTTTCTTCATAAAATAAGAACACATTTTTAATGTTTATTTTTACATTAAAGTTGCTTCAAGTGTCCTCCATGCAATTTCAACTGAATTAGCCATTGCCATAGAAATGCTAATGATAATATTGTAACAAGCGCTTTAATATAAACCTGTGATTTGAATTGCAGCTGAAACTATGGTCAGAGCTGCTGTTAGAGAAAAGTAATTAACACCTTCTGAACAATCAGTATCAAGAATTCAACAGCACTGTGGCGTGAACAAAGCTACTGTTGCATTGAACTAGTTTGTGTTAAACTAGTCAATAAGGGTCATGTTGGTTGACAGACAATTGTAAAATGTATTTTACAGTTATAATTTTCATTATTTTGGCCATTATTTTCACACTCTATGCATGTGTCTGATTGTGTGACCCCAATAATGTTGTTTTATGATAGATTATGGCTAATAGGCTATGAAATGAGTCTGTGGCATTCACCTCAGTGTATTAATATATTACTTTATTCCATTCATGTGAGCACATAATGCTGATATTTAGCATGCTTTTATTTCTCTTTTTTAATGAGCCATAATGCCCCTGATTTACAATTTGGAAATAAGAAAAGCTTTGTTTAGACTTGCCACTGTGGGGTCAGTGCACAGAGTTAGCATAATGCTGTCATGCTTTTGAAACCAACACGCCCCTGTTTTTGTTCCGACACAATCGTGCATACATATTTATTCCTAAGGTGACCTTTTAGAAATATATCTGGCCTTCTATTTAAACGAAGCAGTGCACATTGTGACCATTGCACGAGAGACCCTGATATTTCTGTCCCCCGCGTCCCTTGAATACAAATTAGCATTTCATCTTGAGCGGTTGTCGCTGTTTGTTTTACGCTGTCTTCCTCGCGATTAGCCATTCACCTTGGGTTAATGAGAAATGTAAGCTGTTTATGCCGTTGCTGTTTCCGATTAATTCGACGCTTTTCTCTCCTGATTCTCACGCCTCGTACCTGCCACGGCTCAGATAAGCGTCCCAGCGTAGAGATAATTACGAGATGGTGTTGAATGCCATTTTGATCAGGCTCTTTTGTCACCTGTTTTTTTTCCTGTGTAGTTTTGAAAACAGACTCGATAAATTGCTGTTTAATGTTCATTTACATGCAGTGCTCTGGGAGTCTCTGAGGTAATGCTCATACTTGCTTTGTTTTTCCATGTTTTGTTGCAAAACCTGTGATGATAAGGACATTTGGGAGACTTCAGTTCCTCTGAGAGGTCTTCTTCTTCGTCTTCTTCCTTTTTTTTTTTAAATATCTGCTTTCCTGGATTCAGCGAATAAGCTCTGCGTCAGTGATGAGGCCTCACTGGGCTAAACCTGAATACCAACCATATGCTGAAAAGGTTTATTGTTTAACAGCGTGCCAGTTTTCTCATTGTAATATTGAAAGAGAACATTATTAAATAGACAAGAGCTTGCAAATAGCGGCCAACCTAACAAGATTATTTGTCCTGCCATCGAAGCAATGACTTTCTTTTTTATGCTTTGCATCTACGGTATATTTGCACGTGGTATAATTAATTTCAGTTAAATCAATCACTGAATCAGGCTTAGGATACTGAAGAAATTGTTCAACAAATGAAGTAAAGTCATGTCTCTGCTAAATATGTTTAGCATTTTTCGCATGAAATAAAGCTATAAACTGCTTGTCATGTTACCAAGAAATGGCAAAGCCTTACGTCCTGAAGAATTTCCCCTGTCAAAAAACATAAAGTTAGAGCTTTACCTCTGACTATTACAAAGTAATGACACTGGAGACTCCTTCCTTAATTGTTACATAAATATCTCCTCATATAAACAATTACACATGTTTTAAATCAGTTTATGTGAGCATCTGTCACATAAGTCCCCATAAAAGAACTGTTAATATAAAAATAATGTAATATTATAAAGAGTATATTAATATAAAGCTGTGATTTGGCTTGCAACTGGAACTACTGTCGGAGCTGCTGTTATAGAAAATAAATAAATAAAAATAAAAAATATATAGGTTACTGTATATTAAGTACTTTTAGGGGAAAAAAGTTAGTTGAGGAATGTAAGGTAGGTGGTGTTAATATCTATTAGCTTACAATGTTATCTCTTCTTATACTTCAGGGCGGTTGAATTCTCGAATCTGATTGGTCAGAAGGTGTGCATTATTTTTGTATAACAGCACAGGTCGGAAAGTAGTTCCGCTGTAACATGAACGAGAAGTTAATATTAACATGCTTGTTCTAATATGTTATTGTTTTTATAGTAAAAGCTCATAAACAGGGACTTCCCAGGGCACAGGCAGACGTTCCATGAATCTGAGACTAATAATACGCAGATTTTTTTAAAAAAGTGTCATTGTTTAACAAGGTAAAACGTCTAATTGTTGATGTGGTGACATTTTGAGATTCATTTATTTAATGGAAGGAATCTCGGTTATTAGCGCTTTGTAACAGTCACAGTTATTGCTGACACTAAACATCTAACCATGTGACACCCAGAAATCACATTAATCACTATTATATTTGAAGCCTTCACATGGAAAATGGAGGCATCAAAAGTCATCAAAAGACTCAGATGTCCTTCATCACCCCTGTGTTTTCGAAGCAGTATGAGCTAAAAGCTTTTCAAATTCAATAGGGGTTTGAAACTTAACGTTCGTTCTGCGGGGTTCAGAGAAGGTACATGTTGTTTCTTTCTCCTTCCTCACTTCCTCACTTCACTGCTGCCATAGCAACAACTAGAAGTGCTAACGGAGATGCCGTTGATGTTATGTGAAAAATCCTTCATATTGTTTGCACAATTACACCACACACACTTTTACTATTGCTTAAACAAGCAGAAGCTTTCAAACTCTGTGGCCATGCTGATTTTCTTGTAGCTGAGACATTCATGCAAGCACTTGTTATATCCAGCCTTGGTTAATGCAACACTGTTCTTTACAGACTGTCTTCCTGGGAGTTCTCACCTACACCTGACCCTGAGAGCACATCATCCTAACGGTTAAAGACCTACTCTGTCTCCCTGTTTGTTTCCACATACAGAATAACCTTCTGCTAGTTTAAGTTCCTGGATGATTTGCCCCTGTCTACCTTTCTAGCCTCCTTATTCCCTGTTCATCTGTGGACACTCGACCCTCTGTCACTTCCTCTAGACCTTGAAACTTAGGAGATAGGACTTTCAGTGTTTAGAATGCTCCCCCTTTCCGTCTCCTCTCTTGAACCTGCCTGAAACCCTGTTTTTTCCAGCTTGCGAATGACTGTTTCTCCATAAGCATCTTTTGCCCTATCGTCTCAATATATGATTTTTTTTGTCTGCTTATCTTATCATTTAGCTGTGTATAGTACATTTTGTTCTTAGTAATATTTTCTCAGGAATCTGAGGGCAATGGCTCACCAAAACTGGACAAGTGAAGGACAGTTGACCTCACCTGGTCCAATCCAGACACTTTTCTGCTCACCGTGGTTGTAGAGAGTGGTTGTTGAATGTTATGTGAATGATATGAAAACACAACGTCACTTTGTCATTTTATTTATCTAACTTTCTTTGATTTGGAAATGTGGTTGAAGATTTGATTGAGTCTATGTTAACCACTATTCCATGGACATAGCCTAAATTATATATATACAGCTGATTTAGGACTTTAGTCCTTTATTGTTTTTTATATATCTGGCACCAAGACATTAGCAGCAGATCCTTTAAGTCCTGTAAGTTGCAAGGTGGGGCCTCCATGGATCAGACTTGTTTGTACACAACATCCCTCAGATGCTCGATCGCTTGAGATCTGGGGAAGTTGGAGGCCAAGTCAACACCTTGAACTCTTCATCACGTTCCTCAAACCATTCCTGAACAATTTTTGCAGTGTGACAGGGCGCATTATCCTGCTCAAAGAGGCCACTGCCATTAGAGAATACCGCTGACATGAAGGGCTGCAAAAATGTTTAGGTAAGTGGTACGTGTCAAAGTAACATCCACATGAATGTCAAGACCCAAGGTTTCCCAGCAGAACATTGCTCAAAGCATCACACTGCCTCCACTGGCTTGCCTTCTTCCCATAATGCATCCTGTTGCCATCTCTTTCCCAGGTAAGTGATGCACACGCATCTGGCCATCCACATGATGTAAAAAAAAAAGTGATTCGTCAGACCGGGCCTCCTTCTGTCATTGCTCCATGGTAAAGTTCTGATGCTCACGTGCTTTCGGCGGTGGACAGGAGTCAGCATGGGCTCTCTGACCAGTCTGCAGCTACACACCCCCATACACACCAAGCTGAGATGCACTGTGTGTTCTGACACCTTTCTATTATAGCCAGCATTAACTTTTTCAGCAATTTGTGCTAAAGTAGCTCTTCTGTGGGATGTGACCAGATGGGCCAGCCTTCGCTCCCCATGAGCATCAATGAGCCTTGGGCGCCCATGACCCTGTCGCTGGTTCACCGGTTGTCCTTCCTTGGACCACTAACCACCTCATACCGGGAACACTCCACAAGACCTGCCGTTTTGGAGATGTTCTGACCCAGTTGTCCAGCCATCACACTTTGGCCCTTGTCAAAGTCACTCCGATTCTTACACTTGCCCATTTTTCCTGCTCCAACACATCAACTTCGAGAACTGACTGTTCACTTGCTGCCTAATATATCCTACCCCTTGACAGGTGCCATTGTAGTGAGATAATCAAAGTTATTCACTTCACCTCTCAGTGGTTTTGTTATGTCATGGCTGATCAATGTATATATATATATATATATATATATATATATATATATATATATATATATATATATA
>CM040470.1:19635787-19671244 GCA_022758105.1 Pangasianodon gigas | reverse complement strand
ATATATATATATATATATATATATATATATATATATATATACATATATATACATATACACACACACACACACACACTCATTAGCCATTTTAACAGATCCACCTACACAAGGTCACTTTGTAGATGCACCATTACCCATTACTGACTGTAGCTCATCTGTCAGCTCCTCTCTACTTCCTCCATCAGCAGAAATAAAACACCACTGATCAAATATTATTTGGCTGTTGGATTCTCAGCACAGCAGTGTCAGTGACATGGTATCAGGCGCAGCAGCATTGTGGGACTGCACTTTATTAGACATACCTACATTGTTGGTGCATCTTGTATGTGTACAGCTAGAGACGACAGCTGTTTTTTCATTAACAGTGCATGTTAATCATCCTTTATTGTTTATCAGTGGCAGCTTCTAAGTAACAGACTCCCGTTGACTGGAAAATACCCCCACTCCACCCCCCAACCCACCCAATTTTCTTCCTATTTTAGTCTTGGCAAATTCCCACCCAATAGTTAGGTCTCCTCTAACACATGAAAGCTAACAAAATAGAGGGCGAAGGCTATAATGTGCTTCTCCCGACCACATCTTTTTGAACTGCTGCTAATGCAACGTCAAGGGGCGGTGAACACACTCGGAGGAACGCGCTATCCACCTACTTCTCTACACATGAGCTTACAGACGCCCATGATTGGCTAGTGTCACTGTGATTGATAGGGAAGAGAGAGTATACCACCCCTTTCTCTCTGATGACCAATGGATGCATGACCAATGGATGGCTTTGGCATTGTCGGCAGTCGATCTCTGGATGATGGTGTGAACACTTTTTTGTTGCACCGATCAGGAGCCTTGACTGGAGATTTTTGGTTGGCTGATTGTTCTCAAGCCAAGCTTGCATTGTATACCTGCAGGTCTATGAAGGCAGTTGGTTCCTCATTTCTCATGCACTCACACCTTATTTCAGTACTGATATTTTTGCAAGGGGAACATCTCTGAAACAGTTCAGCTGAAAGTATAAGCATGTGCCACTTGTAACTAATGTACAAGACATCTAGACCCAGACACCTGTAGCCCTAAGTGTATATGTGTGGTGGTCTGGGAAAACCTGACAGATCTTGCAGTGGCTAAATTCTGTAAAACAGCCAAAAACATTTTTCTACCAATTACATAATTTGATCCCTCACCAAAACAACATGGAAATATTTTTATTTAGGCTATTTCTAACCTTTTCTTGGCATCTCCATTGAACAGCCAGTTCGCCAGAAGATATGTAAACCCTTGCTATCTAAGTGTGCTATGTTCACGATTAGATCAAGTTGTTATATATTTAATGTGTCATAGTTAAATGGACATAAACCTAATCAGGTCAGTTTGTAATCAGATACTGGCTGTGATGCTTCTGCTCTGTCACATCATCATCAGAACAGAGAAGAGCGTTTAGACAACCTGTACAGATGACAGCAGACAAAGTTTTAAAATGTTTAAAAGACAGAATAAAAAGGCATTTATAACAAGAAGTTTAGCCAACAGAACAGAAATGTGAATCAGTCAGTAATTATTTCCCCACGAAGATGAACGTGAACAGATATCAGTCGAAATAAAAAGACGACAGTGAGGTTCGAGTGACGTTTATCTCAGGTCATGGGACAGAACATGATGTGGATGATGGTGATAATTAGAGTGGAATTGGAATTGGATTTTCTGTAGTATGAACTGAACACTGAACTGTGTATAATAGTAAATGTAAAATTTGAACCATCTGAAGGGTTTTCCCAGGCTGCCGTGTGTGTGTGTGTGTGTGTGTGTGTGTGTGTGTGTGTGTGTGTGGTGTGTGATTACACTAAAACCAATTCAATGTTCCTCAGTGAAAAGGAATATCTCCTAACAGTCTCTAGAGAAACTAAAAACATTTTTCCAGCATCATGAGCAACTTGTGCTTAATCTGTAACTCAGATAAAAAAAAGGTAGACATCTGAGCTCAAAGAGTTGCAGCTGCAAATGTGTGTGTGTGTGTGTATGTGTTTTCATCCGAAAGCCAGTTCTTTCCTATGCTCCTCTGCTTGTTATCTTGCCTGCAGCGAAGATTGGATGAGGATTCAGTGGCAGAATGTGTTTTACCTCATCCTCGCTCTCGCCTCTTTGAATTGGATTTCTTGGGGTGTTTTGCTTTATCAGCACGGGAGGCAGTTTTTTCTGCACTTCGCAGTCAAAACGTGCCGGGTTGAGTGTAAACAAGCGTCAGAGATCAAAATACAGAAAGGGGGGAGAAGGAAAATGCCAGAATTTTGTTGAATGAGACAAATTGGAAAATATGTCTCGGATCTTTTAATGTGCTTTTGATGACTGATTTTGAAATCTCTGAGCGTTTGCATTCGCCATAGTTCACACTTTTGCATTGCCCTGCAGCTCATGGACATATTCCATTTCCTCATCCTTCCTGATGTGATATGTCTATGAAGTGAGCTGGCTAGGAGGATATAACAACATCAAAGTGCTTCGTAAATGTTAGAGACTAGGATTGTGCCAGTAATCATAGCGTAGTCACAGGATATACCCTGGTATTCAACATAGTGTTACTGTGGAAAAGATATCTGCTTGTCATTCGAGACGAGGCTGTCTGGGTCTGGGTAGGCAGCAATTTTAGGCAGCACATGTGCCCCAGAAATTAAGTCTGTCCCTGTTCCTCTGAAGGCAGCATAAAGACAAACGTCTTCCTTATTTGAAATTCCTCAGAGAAGTCATAATTCTGTTCTCAAGAACACATTTTCAGGAAAGTCTGAGAGATAGTATCTCTCGCTGACTCGGTAATTCAAGAATATGTTTACAAATGTGCAACGTACGGTAGTGGGAGGCAGAATGCGTAAAATCAATATTCTCTTTGGGCTATTTTGTGAAGTCCAGGAACTATGGTCATGAAATATATCAAGGATCAAGGTATAGGCAGACAGGTTATTCACGGCGTAGCCAAATCCATGAGTCAAATAAACAGGCAAGGTTCAAAACAACAAGAACATTGACCAGAACACAAGAAACTATGGCTTGACAATGCATGATAACATTTTCTGATAAGACTTCGCTAATGAGACAATGAAGCAGCAGGGTATAAATAGACAAACTAATTGAGGGCTAAACACGGAACAGGTGCACACATTTGGAGAACAAATCAATGACATGACAGGGGTGGAGACAGGGTCAAAAACAAAACAAAGGTATTAGCAAAGCATAAACAATAGCACAAGTGGAAATAACAAACACACAAAGTCCTTGCCTTGCTGGGAGCCATGCATGTCATGCACTGAGAGCAACAAGATTTACGCTAGCTGTCTCATAGCTATCATTTTCAGCATTCATTTTCATTTTTGCTTGTCATTTACAGTCTTATTATTCGTGTTTGTAGATAGCAATAAAATTTCATACAGTTATGAAATGTATTATTTAGCTAGCTATATTAGTTAGTTCTCTCTCCAATACAAGAGCTTACCTTGTTTAAAAAGCTAATTTCTTCATCTGCTGCAAGTAGTTTGTAATTTCCTTTATGAAATAAAGTTAATTCAAGTACACTGTAAATGTACCCAAGTATGCTAACATACACTTTCGATATACTAGCATGTCCAAATCCACTTGAACAAAAGTACAATAGGTATAATGTAATGACACTAAGTACAAAGTAGCTTTTAATAATACAGTTGAACTAGTAATTACTAGTAAATAAACAGTTATGAAAGTTATTTTGTCTGAGCTAGTATGTTGAATTCTCAGTTCTGATAGGACGGTGTTGATTCATTTTCTAGAACAGCAGTTCTGACAATAGTTCACAGTTTATATTAATGCACTCATTCTGATACATTACTGTTTCTTTAGTAACAACCCACGGACTTGGTAATTGTGTGTAATTGTTGATATGGTGAGATTTTCTGTAACTGGATATTTATTTAACATTTATTGAAGGAGTCTCCAGTGTCAGAGCTTCTTTGGTCAGAGGTAAGACAGTCAGAGGTAACTTTGGGAAAGTCTTCAAGACATTTTTATTTAATTTTTTTTTGCATGTTTGTTTTATTAACTTCAAGAGAGAGAAAAAGGTGAGTCCGGTGAAGGAACGACTGTTTACTGAATATAAAATGTGACTATACTGCAAATGGATAAATAGTTCTTAATATAATTGGAATAAAACACTTCAGGGTGTGCTGTTAAAGGAAGATAATCAACTTTGGTGTGGTAATGCATCACACATCCCCTTCGTAGATTATTTAACTATAAAAGCAAGTACAAAGGGTTTTTTTTATTCCTTACATAATGAACTTGTACATTAAATATATACTATATTTTCATACAGGTAAGCCTGAGAAGGGAGTGAGTGATTTTAAGTAAACAAATGTTACACACACTGTGCACTAGAAGTAATGATGTATGATGAAGCTGAATCTCAAAGAAAGGTGGTAGATAAAAATTGAGAAATTTTAATGCAACATAGTAATAAACTGTGCAAAGGGTTGAAGCAATTATCATGATATGAAAATATATGCCTATATGCCTATTTGATTCTCAGTCATACGAAGTCTCAGTGTTAGTGTGTGTCAGAAACTAAATTCATCTACTCCCCGTCCATCTCTGCTGATAGTCCTTTGATTGACTGCCGTAAACTCACTAAAGCAGCTAAATAAATTAGCATCGGTTCCAGCTTTTCTGGGAGCTCATCTTAGACCACCTTGGCAGCTGAATCCATAGTCACATCGTTGTGAATATCAATTATGCTAATAATCAAGAAGGCAGGGCTTCAAAGCCTGCGAGTAATTGCTCGTGTTATCAGTGGCAGAGCAGACAAATCCGTCCCCACCCGAAAAAGCCTGGACAATTAGCTTGGATTTTTAATTCGTGTAGACGAGGCCTCTCGAAAAGGCGCTGGTGTTGTCAGTGTCAAGTGCTTGCAAATTGAGAGCTCGCAAAATGCATTATTGAACACAGACTGAGAGAATAGAGGGGAAGTTTGGAATGAAATGCATATCTGATATTCAGTAGCTTTTATTATAAACTGAATTTCAGTCAGACACTTGACATATCTTGCATGACAAGCAGTCAGCATTTGAAAGCAGATTCTGAGTGAAGTTTTCAGCAAGTAAAAGTCACAGTTGCTACTCTGACTAATGCCCTTCTTACCCGGTCGCTGACTTTTGCTGGACGGCCTCCAATAGGCAGAGCCACTGTTGTGCCATATTGTTTTGTTTAATAATGGATTTAATGGTGCTCCATTAAATGTTCAAAGTTTGGGATAATTTGTATCACCAAACCCAAATGATATGTTCTCTAACAACCTTTGGGCTTTTCCAGAAATAGGTGTATTTATATTGAGATCACTCATTGATTGCACATAGGTGAAATCCATTCAGCAAATGAAGTGACTTCTGATGGCAACTGAACTATTTTAGGGGTTTCACAGTAATGGGGGTGAATACTTATGCAATCAGGATAATCAGAATTTTGTTTTTATTTGTAAATAACTTTGAAAACTATATTGATTTTTCCTCCCATTTCAGTATTATGGAGTATTTTGTGTAGATTCATGACATAAAATCCCAGTTAAATCTATTTCAGTTCCAGATTCAAATAAATACAAAATGTGGAAAAGTTTGGGACACGTGTGTGTGTGTGGGGGGGGGGGGGGGGGGGGGGGGGGGGGGGTGTTTGTTTGGTGTTTGTTCTAGTCCTGACTCAACCCTGTCATGTCACTGGCTTGTTATCCGATTGTGTTCGCCTCTTTTGGGTTAGTTCCTGTTTAGTTTGCCTATTTAAGTCTTTTCGTGTTTTTGTGTCCCTACGTCTAAGCTGTGCTTGAGTTCTATATATCTTTGTAACTCCTGGTTTTGACCCTTGTTTGTTTTTTCTGACTATGGATTAGCCTGTTTGATTACATGCCCAATATAAAGTGATCTTTATGGTTTGTGATCTTATTAAAGAAACCTTCAAGAATGCCACTGAAGCTTTTATCCAAAGTAACATACAGTTGAGGCGGAATCCATGCACAGGGCTTGAGAAGGTTACTGGTTTTGCTCAAGGGGCCAGCAGCTATATTTACATAGAGGTTAATAATAATAATGATAATAATAATAATAATAATAACAACAACAAAGGAAACAGACTGAGGTCAATCTGGAAACATTTTTCACTCTGGGCCTTCAGCCTTCTTTGTAGAACAAATGACATAATACATCTGGGGGGGGAAATAAACATTTTATGATGCTATTATATATAACATTAACAGGATAACTATTTCAGATTTCATTATCAGTATATACCATTATATTGATGTATAGTCATATCCTTAATGGACAATGTCCCTAAAGGGATATAATAGCGATTTACACTAATCCCCCTGCAAACGGATCTCATCCCGCAGTCAGCTGTCCGTATCCGATTGCAGACAGACTTCTTCCCTCAGGGGATTTCTGCTGATTTGTCTGTTTCCTACTTCTCCTTCACCTAGTGCACTAACAAGAGAAGTTTTTATTTCAACTGTTATTAATTACTAGTACGGAATACTACTCAGCTGATCATTAATATTCAAACATTCATTATTTAACACTGAGACAGACATGTGTTTAGCTGTTTGAGAAATCCTGATACATTCTTAAAGGTGTGTGTACACTCCTAACAACCTGTGATCATTTTTGTTGTTGGGTTAGTTAGTACACTGTTCTGTGTGTTATCATCCAAAAAAAAAGTTATTTGTTAAAGAACAACATATCATACTTTTAATCTGATGCACTTCACAATGTAAGTATAATCTTTTCAAAAACTAAAAGTCCACAAACCCCACTTTGATAACTCCCGATCTTGAAAGTCAGCCCATAAAATGTATTTGAATGTATGTTTGTTCATGAGACTTTTATTAAATTTAAATGCAAACTCTTCTTCCTAAAGGGTGAAAGATCTAGTAGCAGACTGCGATCAATGCTACTTGAGTTGTTGGCTCCTGAGTGGCCTAAACAGAAAATGTTTAGCCTATCATTAGGATTACGCAAATTCGGATCCCAATGATTCCACAGCCATCCGAGTGTGTTTGGTTGTGCTGTGATGTAGCATGAGCAGCAGTTCAAAAAGATGGAGATGGCTGGCTTTTTGTGTCTCGGAGAAAACATAGTTGATAGCTGTCAATTCCCACCCACCAGCTACTAGGAGGGATTTGGCAAATTATTAGGAGAAATTAGAAATTAAGAGAAAACAGGGTCATGTTCAGCTCATGAAGTAGAAGTAAGTAAATGTTCTGTTGCCATCATATCCATCCTGTTTGAGAATTACTACAAGCCCCTCCCCTTGCATGGTGCATTAAGGGAAAAAACACTGCAAAGGAGTTTTAACCAATGCTCTACATCTACAGTAGTTCTGCAAAATACCATCTCAGTTCCCTACACACAATGATGTCTAGAACAGTACAGAAGTATGCAATTTGAGACACAGCTTGGCATTTATACATATTCCTGGTAGTTGTGTCTCTTTAAAGAGAAACAATCATACAATTGTACAAACCTTTGTATTTTTATCCCCAGAATTCCAAACAAGTTCTTGTTTGAATCAGAGTCTGTAGCAGAAATGTTACACAATCCATATCACTTTCTAAAACCCACGTATAGCCAGAGGGCCTGACAATTTCGTAATTTGCTGAACAAACAAGAAGTAATGGCCCATCGAAACGACCTCGGGTCGGGTAATTGTGATGCTGCGTGATGGCGATTGATTTTTCGCTCCACCTCCAAATGGATGGGACGGAGAAAGGCCGATTCGGAGTGGGAGTGATGGGCCCGATATATGATCTGGTTCTTATACAGCTCTGCATTTCACACCCACACACGATCGATGCTTTTAGTTTGGAGGTCAAAGTGCTGAGTGAATGCTTCCCACCTCAGCTTATCTGGGGAATAACTAGAGAGAATAATTTAGCAACTTTTTTTGACTTTTAATATGCAGCGCTAGCTCAATGGTTTAGGCTCTTTCTTAGTGTCCAGAAGGTTGTTCACAGCTCAGGAGACCCTGTTGGGTTCATGAGTGAGAACCTTAAACCCAAACTGCTCAATGCTGCACTTGGATTGGATTCTGCCTTACTTTACTAAGCTGGTTTGGATGAAAGCATGTGCCAAATGACTAAATGTAACCATTATCTCACTTCATTTTCAAAGATTTAGATCTGGCAGTCATGTAACGTTTCAAAAAGGTTCTGACTAAATATAATAATATATTTCTTATGGGGCAGTGGTGGCTCAATATTTAAGGCTCTGGGTTACTGATCAGAAGGTTGGGGGTTCAAGCCCCAGCACCACTAAGCTGCTGCTGTTGGGCCCTTGAGCAAGGCCCTTAACCCTCCCTGCTCCAGGGGCAATTCTGTGCTCTGCACCTTGACTCCAACTTCCTAACAAGCTGGGATATGGGAAGAAATGAATTTCACTGTGCTGTAATGTATCTGTGACAAATAAAGACTTAACTAACTTCTAATATAATAATAATTTGGCTCAGTTATTGACTGGACAAACAAGGTAGACATGTAGGATGGCTTGATAGAGCGATGCCATTTGTTTCTGAAGAGTGCGATCTGTCAAGTGTCAAATAAAATGTTACCAGTGGTTTATTTGGTTTTGTTATAAACCATCCATCCATTTTCTGTACCACTTATCCTACACAGGGTCACAGGGAGCCTGAAGCCTATCCCAGGGGACTCAGGGCACAAAGCAGGGGACACCCTGGATGGGGTGCCAACCCATCGCAGGGCACAATCACAAACACACAATTTAGAGATGCCAATTAGCCTACAATGCATGTCTTTGGACTGGGCGAGGAAACTCCCTTTTCCCTGAGGAAACCCCCGAAGCACGGGGAGAACATGCAAACTCTGCACACACAGGACAGAGGCAGGAATCAAACCCCCAACCCCAGAGGTGTAAGGCAAATGTGCTAACCACTAATGCATGTCCCCATTATAAACCAGTTTATATGCAGTTTGTGAATTTGTGCTTAAGAAAACTTAAACTTAACTGTAAGATTTACTTAACTGTACATCACGAGAATTTCAATAATACACTAAATAAATTTCCTGTTGTCTTACATGTGGTGTGGATAAAGAGTTTTATACCACAGTGCTGTTGAATTCTTGTAGTTGGTCAGAACCTGTAGATTAATCTTCTCTTAGAGTAGTTCTGGCTGTACATGATAGGTTTACGTTACTGTGCTTGATCTTGTTATTATATGTTACTGTTTCTACAGTAACAGCTCATTCCCAGAGGCTAAACCTAATAATAAACAGATTACAAAAACATGCTGTTATTTAACAAAGTAAAACCTATAATCATTGTTCTGGTGAAATTTTCTCCAGGGTCTCTGAGTTTTCTGAGTCTTCAGTCTCAGGGCTTTGTAACAGTCAGTATCTTTTCAGACTGTTCAGGACAGAGGAGTTTGAGATTTCCGGTTTCTTGGTAACATTACAAACTACATTGATTTTGTCTTATTAACTTGAGAGGCTGGTGAGGTTATGACTCTTTTAGATTCTACAGTGTAAGTGATAACAGGAACTAACTTGTCAGGTGATATTCCACAAGATTATATGTAACTATAAATGACTATGGTTAAAAAGTGTTGTTCATTAATAACTAAAAAAAATGTAATCATTGGAAAAAATCATTGTGGTATGAACAGAATAACACACTATGGACCATACTATTATAGGAAAATAATCCATTTCATGGTTGGGGCTGTATCACACCACTCAGGCATGGATTATTTTCCTATAACAGCATGGCCCATCATACGTTATTCCTTACATAACAGCTATTTTGACAGCAGTCCTGACTGTAACTCAAATCTCTGGTTTATACAGATAATACAATTGTTATAATAAGTTCTCGTTTCTATAGTAACAACTTACACAGGGACTTGTATGGCAGATGATTCCTTATACAAAGGATGCTAAATATGGCCAAAAGCACATGCTTATGTAGTAACCAGGCTGTTAACATACTAGCATACTGGCTAAACACTTAACTATATGGTTGTTGTACACAGTGGGCTAATTATAATGTACTACAGATGTACCATACTCTTTCAAAATTGCTTATGATTTTGTGCAGTGGCATGTAATTTGGGAAGCGGCCCACGACTGTGGTGTGTATAAATAGATGATCTGATAAAGGGGTACAAAAGCAGAGCATTCAATAATAAACAGACTGACATAACGCTATGATGTAATCAGAGTTGCTAATTTACCTCATGATTTGATCATGAATTTGTTGAAATGTTAACTGTATGAGTCGGTGCTTAAATGTTTTTGTGTCTTCATCCTGGAAATGAAGGAAAATAGGCCAGAGATAGAAGACGAGAGCAGAAAGGTGCACATCAAGGACTTTCCAGAGTTCTTTACAGGTAGGTGTGCTGTCACACCTTTCATCTCCCTGTTTTCATCGCAGTGGCATTCTCCTGGAGTTCGCCTCAGGCAATTTCAGCCACTATGAGAGAGACAGAAAGAAAGAAAAAAAAGTTTCAATCTGAAAATGTGTGAAAGTCAACGGCTGGCTGTCTTGTCCTCTAAATGTCTCTGGAGCTGAGACGCCTGAAGAAAGCCTCGAATCCCAGTAAAAAAAAAGATAATAATAATAAAATAAGAGACATGACCAGGACGTTGATGCCAGGTGTGATGTGGTTAACACTGACAATTCCAGAGTCCTCACTTTGGTCCTGAGCTCAGGTTACTGTCTGTGTGGGTTTCCACCAGGTTCTACGATTTCCACCCTCCTCCCACCTTTTTACTTTCTAGATCTACACTCTCTATGCTAGCCTTTTTTGTAGATTCTGTATTTGCACTAGCTTTATACATAGGTTCTAGCTCTATGCTCTCTTTATACTTTGTAGTTTCTAGCTCTATGCTAACTTTGTACTTTTTAGTTTCTAGCTCATATGATATCTTTATACTTTTTAGTTTCAAGCTCTATGCTAACTTTGTAGATCCTATCTCTATGCTAGCATTTTGCTTTGTAGTTGCTAACTCTGTGATATCTTTATACTTTGTTGTTTCTAGTTCTATGCTAACTTTGTAGATCCTATCTCTATGCTAGCATTTTACTTTGTAGTTGCTAGCTCTGTGATACCTGTATACTTTGTAGTTTCTAGCTCCTTGCTAACTTTGTAGTTTCTAGCGCTATGCTATGTTTATACGTTGTAGTTTCTAGCTCTATGCTAACTTTGTACTTTGTAGGTTCTAGCGCTGTTATCTTTATACTTTGTAGTTTCTAGTGCTATGATATCTTTATACTTTGTAGTTCTAGCTCTATGCTAACTTTGTACTCTGTAGTTTCTATCGCTATGCTGTCTTTATACTTTTTAATTTCTAGCTGTATGTTAACTTTGTAGTTTCTAGCGCTATGATATCTTTATACTTTATAGTTTCTAGCTCTATGCTAACTTTGCACTTTGTTGTTTCTGGCTCTATGCTAACATTATAGTTTCTAGATCTCAGTAATCTAGTATTTTGTAGATTCTAGCTCTACACTATCCTTGTACTTTGTGCATTGTGCTCTGTGTTAGCTTTTAATTTTCTTTATTATAATTCTATCTGTGTACTTTGTAGATTCTAGCTCTGTTCTAGCCTTTCTCATTGCCTCCCTGGATCTACCAAACATGTTGTAGTTTGTAGATATCAGTCTGTTAGCTAGAGACTGTTAGTGCCTGCAAATTATAGAGGAATAAATGCCATTTTATTTTTGGGAGGCATCAAAAACATTTTAAAAAACACTGACCCTTCAAAGTCAAGACTAGCTCTGTGCACTTCTCTGCCTACTGAAACATTGCCGTCTGGTTAAAAGTCAGCCTAATAGATTATACGTTGAATGGTGCTATTTTTACACACAGGTTCTACATATCAGCTTTCAGTCATGAGCTTGGACGCAAAACACTCTGGCCTCAGTCCAGCTTCCTATAAACACCATGAAGAGCAGGCTGACGTTCATTTTCTATGACTCCAGACACAGAAAAGCTATTTAGACTGAAGAGCATGACGTCAGAGGTGATGCTAAAAGCTTAGTACCAATCAGCCCTGAAGTTTCACTCACTTAAGCCTGATTCTAACTGAAGTAGCTCGATAATTTGGAGAAGTCAGTCCACCTACTGGTATGTTTTTGGGATGTGGAAGGAATAATGGGAGAATTCCGAGGACACTCATATGGACACGGGGACAACATGCAAAATTCCACTCAGAAAGTAGCCCGCGCTCAGGAGTGAACCAGGAACCCTGGAGCTGTAAGGTGGCAACACTATCCTCTGCACCACCCTGCTGTCACGATACCAATCAAGTCATCTTTAATGGTTGGGTAGAATCAAGAACACATCAGTATTTTCCCTGTCCTCTGTACTTCAGTGTTGGAATCGAATTTTGCAGCGGAAGGCAACATCAAGCCCATTGCAACACAGCCATAATCCTCTGTCTGAGGTCTTATTTACCCAGAATCCCTTTCTCTTTGCTGCACTGTCTCACACACTAATCCCACATAGTGTGAGCCTTTCGGATAAAGCTTCAAAATAATCTTCACTCCTCCTATAGAGGATTTTGACCCAAACAGAAACAAATGGTTGAGCCATACTGACATGACGTCTCGAATATAAACTCAGATCGCCTACACACTCTTTACGTTTGAGCACATTTCCACAAGGCAGCTTGATTCCGTCCCAGTGAGCACCTAGATGTGCCAGAGATTTAAGAAGGATTAAAGGAGACTTTAAAATTCATCTTGGCCAGGCAGAAAGTGTGATAAAGTGTGCTTGAGGAAAGTTAGTCAACTCTACAGCACTGTAAAACACCTGGCAGCGGCACTTAATCCGCTCCTGTCATGTTGCTGGATTGCATTGCATTATTGTTAAGTTAAAGATGATAGCCAGTGATTGGTGTGAAGCCTGTCTGTGCCTTAGAGAGATGACACTTAGATATGCTCCTACTAGATCATGCTAGATCACATCAAACTCTCAGCTCAGCCCAGATTCCCAGCTGAAAAGGGTGGAATCAGGTTTGTGTTGCTATGGTGACAAGCTTGTCAATCAGAAATAAAGGTACCAAAGTGCATAGGCACCGATCCCATGCATGCTCGAGTGAAAGGCCGAGCTGTAATGTAAGTGGTTATAGGTGCAGACCTCACTGTCCAATTGCTAAAGACATCTACTACAGACTACACATGAACGTTTCAGATGTTACATATTTTAATGTTATGGTTTATGCGCAGTTTAGATATAGCTCATTGTATTGTTAGGTTACGTTGTATTCTGGCCTGTTATGTTTCAGTTTTGGCAGCAGTGTTGCACAGGTACTTATCGGTGGTGCTTTTCTTTGACAGCATGTAGAGCTGAAATGTGAGCGTTTGACTCGAATTTGTAATGTTTCAAGCCAATTAATTTTCTTATGACAAAAAGTCATGTGGGCTACAGATATGATAGAAAATAAATCAATGCCTCTGCCAAAGTGTACTTCTCCTTGTCATTAAAGGTGGGTGTTTTGTATCTTTTACCAAGGAAAGTGCATGTGTACCTTTAATTATCATATGAATAGTGGACTTTAAGGTCTATTTATCTACCTTAATTTTTTTTAAGGTTTTCAGATAAAAGATACAAACATCAGAATGGTACAAAATGTCACCTTGATGATACCACCCCAACAAAGGGATTTATTTCTGAGGGAGTATGTGTTGCTTCTACTATGTATTACCCATAACATTCCTTCATTATCTTAATTAAGCACTTTAACCTGGTCAGGGTCATGGAGGTTGCAGAGCCTATCCCTGGAACACTGGGTGTGATCCGGGAATGCACCCTGGATGGGACACAAGGCACCTCGTACACACTCATTTACACGTAGGAAGAATTTAGAATCACCAGTCCACCTTCCAGCATGTTTTTGGAGCTGGAAGGAAACCAGAGAACTTGGAGGAAACCCATGCAGAGTCTATGAGAACATGCACAGGATCTCAACACAGGCAGTCAGCCGAGCTTAGGATCAAAACGGGAACCATGGAAACAGATATTAACACACAGCTTAGTTAATAAAAGAAGCAAAAAAATTGTCTGTAAATCACTATGCTGTCCAAATGAATTATGGGGTGTTAAGATAATCTGTTTTATTCTGTCATATTCTATTTATTCTTATTCTAATTCTTATTTTATTATATCTTATTCTATATTATATCTTAACATATCTTATTTTTACATCATTGTCTTTTTATTTATACCTTTGGAAATGATGAATTTGATGGATTTGATGAGGTTTGATCCACAAAAATCTGCATATCTTATGCCAAGGATTAATTATTAATTGATTAATTGTGTGACGTTTTCAGTTTTAAAGCCATCGGATAAACACTACATAAAGAGACTGCATTAAGAAAAAGCACATTATAAAGAGATATGAAGTGGTGGATTGAATGTTTAAATCAGACAATATCAGAAGTTTCACTGCAGAAATTCCATCTAAAATCTATTGGTTGTCACAGCATGGCATTCTGTTTCCTATTTCTAGTTCATATTAACTGCAAGAAGTGGTGTGAAACATCTAGATGCATCCTTGTGCACGTGTGTACGCATGACGAGACCTTCCAACAAAGTCACATGAACATGAAACGATATGAAACAATATTTCTAATAAACACACTGCCATCATTCCATCTTAGCCTTTCTTCATCTCGTTTGTGTGCATGTCATATCCGCTGAGCAGCTTGTGACCACAGTCGGAGCTACAGGTGATCCGTCCTCCGAAGCTCTCATTCCTTTCTTCCTCAGCGAGGATGCTTTCTTTCATATTACTGTTCATGTACTATGGACATAAAACCAGGGTGGCCCGCTTGTCTAAACAGATGCTGGCCCACTTGGTGGTGGAAGTCATTACCTTGGCCTTGTCATCGTCTTGGGGGGCACCGAGCCCCTACTGTGACCTTCCAATCGACAAGGAACATCTCGTCCTCATGGGCTGCTCTAGGAAGTCTGTGCTGATGCTACCTGAACATGCACTTGCTCCAGATTCTAACAGATTCTCTCAGTGGTAGTCATCTCTGAGCATCTTTCAGAGTAGCCCTAAGGTGGATCCTATTCCTCACAACATATTTGGTATACATGTGTCTCAGTGAAAAAAACAGAACGCTGGTTACTTATGCGATTGTGGTTCTATGAACATTTCTTGAAACCTGCACTAGGTTTCAGAAACCTTGCATGTGTTTTCTCCCCATGCAGTTAATTGCAGGCAATTATCATAATATTATATGATCCGTGTGAGGCAAAAGTAGCCCATATAGTGTGATTATAACTGCTGATTTTCTCATAAACATAAAACGATAAAAAAAGAAGAAAGCTTAAGGCTTAGGTTTAGTGATTATATAATTACATTTTGTAAATTACATAATTTACAGTCTGTAAAATATTTCATAGCTTTACTCAATTGTAAGATTGTTTTTAAATCATAAACAATTCATAATTATTACAACCATTAGCTTTAATGCAGTAGAAACTCACACTCTTGGCCCTGCCCATTTCCAAAAGTGCCATTTTGAACACTTCTTGCTTTCTGGCAATCGTCGTAGTTGGCATGAGATTTGGCGTAATCGGTGCAATGTAAGGTTTGAGTAAGTTAGCTTGTTGAAATAAAATGTCATTTATACTAGATAATGACACTATTCTTTTAAAGAATCCAAATCCAAGCTAATATAATTCATTTTCTTTTTTTCTGAAGCTAACTTGTACCATTACAAAATTATAATCCTAACATCTGAAATTTATTTTTCTTCTAGTGTTTTTTCTTTTGTCTCATTTTTGCAGTCAATACAAGTTGTCATGCTACAGTTGTTGCTTAGTGACTTTGGTTTATTTCCAGTCAGCATTGCCATTCCTACAGCCACTGATGCTTAAAGTAACACTTGGTGTTATTACTAGCAAAGCAGCAACACTATCATGTCAGTGGCATTGCTGTGCTGAAATGGTCCACCTCCCAAATAATATCTGCTCAGCGGTGGTCCTCTGGTGGTTCCTTTTTATTGATGGACAGAGGAGAGGGGTTGGCACCTTGAGCAGATCTACTACAATCAGAAAATATATACCTACAGTAAATGTATACCCATGTGGTCCACCTGGATGACCTGTTAAAATCACCAAAAAGTCTAGACACAAAGTAATGTATCTAATAAACCCAAACATATAAAACAATTGTGTTTCAACTAACTTCTGGTCATTTCAGGTAATAAGGGTTTCATATTCATATTCATAATCTCAATTTTTTTCATTTCCATCCTCCATCCTTTAATAATGATCATTCCTCTTAAATTCCCAGAGATCAATAACATCTCTCTCTTAACCCACAGGCCCTGAGGGCATATGCATCCTTGCATAACGAGATAATTGCTGCTTTAAATTAGCTGCAATTTGTGGCTCCTCTGAGGATTATAACTCACAGCAAGTTTTACAGTCAGTGGGCCTCATTTAATAATTTATTAATTGTGTGTAAATGTTTTTTTATAGGGCAAACTTAAAATTCCTGCCAGATTTACAAAAGTTCATCAGACTCATATGTGCTTGTTGTACATTTCATTCCAGATTTATTCCCCCTTTGCTGGTATAATAACCTCCACTCTTCTGGGAAGGCTTTCCACTAGATTTTGGAGCGTGGCTGTGGGGATTTGTGTTCATTCAGCTACAAGAGCATTAGTGAGGTCTGGCACTGATGCTGAGTGAGGAGGTCTGGGGTGCAGTCGGCGTGCCAGTTCATCCCAAAGGTGTTCAGTGGGGTTGAGGTCAGGGCTCTGTGCAGGACACTCGAGTTCTTCCAACCCAACCTTAACACACCATGTCTTCATGGAGCTCGCTTTGTGTACAGGGGCATTGTCATGCTGGAACAAGTTTGGGCCTCTTAGTTCCAGTGAAGGGAAATCTTAATGCTACAGCATTACAAAGACATTCTATACATTCTGTGCTTCCAGGTTTGAGGCAACAGTTTGGGGGAAAAACCACATATAGGTGTAATGGTCAGGTGTCCACAAACTTTTGGCCATATGGTGTAAATTCCTAATCACATTCAGGGCATTTACATTTATGGGTGCCTACAAAGCTCAATAAAAGGCTAAGCTCACAGAGAGGTGAAAATCAAAGCATGACGTGCACTAAATTTTCTAGTAATGCAGCTCAGCCACTGCAGCGTGTCAGCTACCATAAACACACATTAACTCCTCCACCTTTTACAGAGTGCCATTTCTTTTGTCCTAATTGAACAGGTAGACTTTGAAGCTTATCAGTCAAAGTTCAGATTATTGAGTCTACTTATATGTAAATTTACATAAACTCAGGAGCTCTTGTAAGATGCAAAGTATTTCTGAACTCCTGGGAATGATTTTCAAATAAATTTGTTCGCACCCAGCTTGATAAATAAAGCCTATTGTTTCTTGCTAGTTAAGGAAAGACTGTAATTATTTGTTTAAGGATATGTATATGCCTTTTCCTCACCCTGCTGCGGTGGACTTGTTCGACTGAAGATGCCACAGAGCATTTGCCAGGTAGCTAGTTTCATGATGATAGCTAACTTGGTAAAATACTGCTAAGTTCATTAGCTAGATAGCTACATTATGCATGATTACCACATATTTCTGTGATATCCTTGCAACTGTAGTCTATTAAGGTAGAAAAGTATGATAGCTATCTTGGCAAGTGAGGAGGAAATTTTGCCGTTAGACTGTAATCCTACACGCGTGCTAGCAAATGATGAGTTACTTGTGTATTTTGTAGTTTTTCTCTTGTGGGCGTGTAACAACTGCTGTTGTCGTGGAAGTAGTGGTATTTTACTGTTAACATAAATTAAATAGTGCACTATGAAGTGTGGAAAATTGGTTGTTTGATTTACTTATGTTCTAGGCTTCATACTAGCAGATTAGCAAAGCAAGCTAGCTGTACTGGCTATGTACACTCACCAGAGGCACCAGCAATCTCTGCTACTTCTTTCATAATGTCTGTCTATACATTTAATAAGCGGCTGTATATGACAAGATCCGATGAAACCATGGTTATTCCAGGTTCTTACATTTTTGCACATCAAACAGTAAATGGGAATGAATTGCAGCTAGGAACTAGAGTTGTGAGTGAGGAACTGAAGACATGTCTGACCATATCCATCACAGGATTGATCCGAGGAATCATTCAAGCCAATCCCTTGGATTTGCACAGAATTGAGAAATCTCAAATGTTGTGCTGTCGCTGTCTCTGAAATCGCTGCTTCTTGAACGTACTTAGAAAATAAACGTCGGCTGCTGCTTTGTCGCTTGCTAGTATGAAAGCAGTGTAACAAGCTATTTGGAGAGATTAAAAACATGTTGCTGTGTTTTGTTTTCAAATTGTTTTGTTTCCTTTTTTGTACCTGAGTGATTGTGCTGCTAACGCTAGTGAATGTTGGGGAAATAAAAACACCTAAAAAAATTACAATCTATTAGGAAAATCTCTAAAGGGCTCCATTATGTAGTGGACTTCAATATGAATTGACTTAATGGTTTCCATCAGATTCCTCAAGGTTTCCAATAAGAATGTTCTGGTCACTATTAAATAACACCATCCCTCTATCTTTCCCATGTACATGATTACCATGAGAATCACAAAAAGAACCCACATTCCTTTAAACTACAATTTAGAGATAATCAGAAACACATTAAATCACATTAAAACTCATTAGAAACCACGAGAAGTCTGATGGTTTGTTATGATGTTTACAGCAGGCCACAGCTTGGCAGAGTTTTGGTTTAAATATACTTAATTTAGGCAGAAATTAAATCCTGTAACAAGCCTGGATGAATAATAGATTTGCATGTGTATCTTGTGGATAGGAAGTACTTTAACGTCTTTTTACTCCAGATTTGTTGCAGACATGTTGTGCGTCACGACCCTGCTGAGATGTTCTGCGTCTTCTCTGCAAACCTCATATGACTTTTTTTTCTCTTTGAAAAGAGAATAAACAGCACTTGTAGCAATGCGTTTGCCTCCAGATATTTCAGTTCTCAAATGCTAATGCGTCCTGTAGCGAGCTTAACTGATGCTAATGTTGGTGCTAATGTTATTTTATTGCTTCAGAATACATCCTTTAAGGCGCTATGCTTGAGTTACTACACATATCCATCCGTCTCTGGTGGCGTCGTCTGCTATTAAGCTGCCTGTCTATATCCATAAGTCTGAAATTACTGAGTAAAAAACAAGTACAGAGATAGATAAAGTCCTTATTGACAAGCGTCTTTTGGGTTTTATTGCCTTTTCCTCCAAGTCGTGTGAAGAAATGTTGAGGACATTTATCCACATGACTTAATAGAGAGTGTTAGCATGTGCTTAGGAGTTTAGTCTGTATTGGCATGTGTGTTTTAAAGTGTTCTCTTGTGCATGTGTGTGTTTGTTTCAGTCTTGCAGCTCAGTCTGAATTGGTGAATGGTGCACTAAATGAAGAGGTGTGGTCTTTGAACATCCCAGTAAAGGAGTTGTGGCCTCTATACCTGTTAGTTTCATTGTCAGTCCTGGTGAAGGAGTCGTGGCCTCTGTGCTTCCTAGTAAAGGAGGTGTGGCCTCTGTGCTTCCTAGTAAAGGAGGTGTGGCCTCTGTGCTTGTCAGTCCCAATGAAGGAGGCGTGGCCTCTGAGCTTGTCAATGACAGTGAAGGAGATGCAGCTTCTGTTCCTGTCAGTCCCAGGGAATACTGTGATGTCTTCACACTAATATCACTACCAGTTGTTATTTTAAGAAATATCAGCTGCTATGTTCACGTCATCGCTTTCTGTCGAGTCCAAACCCGGCAGCTCTGTGCTGTCAGATTTGCTTGGATGTCTTGGCATGAGTTAGCTGCTGTAGCTTGAGGGCTTTTAGGATTGGAGTAAATCCTGTGTGATTGTCCCCAGCAGCTGTGTGTGTGTAGCATCACTGCATGAGCTAATGCTGTTACAGAAGAGCTGTCACAGACTCTTCCTTCCCCCCATGTTTACAACGCTCCCTCGTCGACTTCCCCTCACAACTAGAAAGTGCATACTTTCTGTACCGCAAGTTTTCGCTTATAGCATATGGGGAGTAGCATGTAATGAAGGATAAAAACCTGGAGGAGAATTTATATATATTTAAGCATTATAGCGGGGGCACGGTGGCTTTGCCTTGCACCTCCAGGGTTAGGAATTCGATTGGGGGTTTTTTCCAGGTACTCCGGTTTCCTACCCCAGGGTGTGTTAAGCTGATTGGAATCTCTAAATTGTCCATAGTGAGTGAATGGGTGTGAATGTGTGTGTGATTGTGCTCTGCGATGGGTTGGCACCCCGTCCAGGGTGTTCCCCGCCTTGTGGCCCAAGTCCCCTGGGATAGGCTTCAGGTTACCCTGGGACCCTGTGTACAGAAAATGGATGGATGGATGGATGGATGGAAGCATGATAGACTTCACATCTTCAGCCAAAATTTTTGAAAAGAAAACTGCTTCATAAAGCAGCAGTTGTGCTCCTAAAATCTACAGTGGTGTTGATTTGATACCCCATTGTGATGACTGCCGCTATGGTGCTGAAAGGACGGCGCCACTTCAGCACCACCCGTGTTGTGGAGAGCACAGGAGCGCGTGGTTGCCGGGGGCGGAGTAATCAGGCATGGCTGGCAACCAATGAGGGCTGCGGCAGCTCCCTACCCTCCTTGAGAAGACGGGAGAGTATAAAAGGGGCCTGCGGTATGGGTAAGGCAGATACTCTGTGTCTTGCAGACAATGAGGAGGACGACTCTCCCAGCACCCTACGCAGCTCCAACCTACCCGTCTGCCAACTGCAGAGCCCCTTGGGTCCTGCCTCTGCATAACAACCTCTCATGTGCCGTGCCCCTCTCCGGGACAGCCGTGATCCCTTCACCCAGCACCAAGCCAGCACTACTCCCCAGCACCCCACTTACCTTTCCCGTACATATCAATAAAAGACACTGTCTCTGAAATCGCCGCTCAGTTTCTTGAACATACTTAGAAAATAAACGTCGGCTGCTGCTTTGTCGCTTGCTAGTATGAAAGCAGCGTAACAAGCTATTTGGAGAGATTAAAAACATGTTGCTGTGTTTTGTTTTCAAATTGTTTTGTTTCCTTTTTGTACCTGAGTGATTGTGCTGCTAATGCTAGTGAATGTTGGGGGAATAAAAACACCTAAAAAATTACAATCTATTAGGAAAATCTCTAAAGGGCTCCATTATGTAATGGACTTCAATATGAATTGACTTAATGGTTTCCATCAGATTCCTCTAAGTTTCCAATAAGAATGTTCGGGTCACTATTAAATAACACCATCCCTCTATCTTTCACATGTACATGATTACCATGAGAATCACAAAAAGAACCCACATTCCTTTAAACTATAATTTAGAGATAATCAGAAACACATTAAATCACATTAAAACTCATTAGAAACCACGAGACGTCTGATGGTTTGTTATGATGTTTACAGCAGGCCACAGCTTGGCAGAGTTTTGGTTTAAATATACTTAATTTAGGCAGAAATTAAATCCTGTAACAAGCCTGGATGAATAATAGATTTGCATGTGTATCTTGTGGATAGGAAGTACTTTAACGTCTTTTTACTCCAGATTTGTTGCAGACATGTTGTGCGACACGACCCTGCTGAGATGTTCTGCGTCTTCTCTGCAAACCTCATATGACTTTTTTTCTTTTTGAAAAGAGAATAAACAGCACTTGTAGCAATGCGTTTGCCTCCAGATTTCAGTTCTCAAATGCTAATGCGTCCTGTAGCAAGCTTAACTGATGCTAATGTTGGTGCTAATGTTAATTGAGCACCTTACCTTCCTCTCCTGTGGTTCATGTTCAGCTCTCCATGTATGCAAAGTGCTACACCCATCTAATGACCTTCACTCAATCTGATAATCTAATAGAGTAGCCCTAAAAGCTAAATTGCATAAATATACAAACGTAATCACTACATGAGTTTGTTCATATATTGTCCAGCTTTACTCAAAGAATCTTCAGTTAGCTAGTTCATTTATTTTGTAGATATTAGGTAGCTATGTTAGCTTGCTAGATTAGACTATTTGTAAAGCGACTCAGTTGCTATGGTGGGAAAAGTCAATGTTTTGGAACTATCCATAGATGTAGACTAAAAAAAACTGTCTCTGACTCTTAGTAAGGAAAGCAGAAAGGAAAACCAAAAACTGATTTGATTGAGTGTAATTCTATAGATTTATTTCCCTAAAACTGCTAAAAGCCAGTTGTCGCAAATTTGAGAAAGCTGAAGCTCTGCAAGCTGATCTATTTGAGCAGAGTGTACGGATGAAGAAGTGTGAGAGCTGGACAGTTATAGGACTAAAGCACCGCTGCATCACTCTCTTTAAGTAGAGATGAATTCCCATTGGCATCACTATCAGCAGGTAGTTGAACGGCATTGTGGGTAATGTGTAAAACGGTAAATCAAAGTGAAAACAGACCAACATGTTGATGAAAGTAGTTTAAACTAAGAAAGTCAATTCAGAATTTCATTACACAATAACTTTTGGATGCTACTGAAGATCATAACAATTAATATGCAAGTTGTTATGGATGGCCTGTTAGCTTGCTAACCCTGTGTTTAACGTAATAAAATTAGATTATTTTCATCTTTCATATCCTCATTTATTTGCTACCAAGCAATAACCAAGCTGCTCTGATCTGAAAAATGAAAAACTGGCGAGACCTTCATGTGAAATGTCACAGAATCATGGCAGTTAACACCTTGTGAACTAATTCAAACTAAGAGCCAAGCTCCAGTTCCCGCAGTGTTACATCGTTCCTCTCCTGCTAGCATTCTGCACTGTCCACCTGCTCGAAATATGTGCATTTTCATCATTTTCAACAGTTTTTCCTGAAGCGCTTTCCTTTCTTTGAATTCTTCTCGTCTCTTTAAAGGCAAAACAGGCAGAAACTGAGGTGCTGACCTTAAATCCGTAAACACCATCTGCAATTCAGAGTGTTGCTGTAATTTACGAGTAACATCTGTTCACGCTGCTGCCCACGTTAGAACAAAACAAACAGGTGCTGAAGAACAAATCAGACAGAAAAAAAGATTAATCTTTGAAAATTTACACCGCCAAAGAACACATAACACTGTGCTTGAGTCGTTAGTCGCTAATCACTAAACATGTGTTAGTAACTGGCATTAGCATTGTTTGGGTTGGTGTGTTTGCCTACTGAAGGAAAAATTAAATGGATGTGCATATGAAGTGTGTGATTTTTATATAGGAACACCACTGAGGACTCTATCCAAGTTGTTTATCTAGTTAGTTAGTTAGTTAGTTAGTTAGTTAGTCAGTCAGTCAGTCAGTCAGTTAGTTAGTCAGTCAGTCAGTCAGTTAGTTAGTTAGTGATGTTAACAATGCTACTGCATTGTCAGTATCTGTGAGCCTGGCTTATTTAGTATTTTACACTGTGCGATTTCAGCAGTCTTTTAAGATTATTATTGTCACACTGTATGAGATGATTCCTGTAAAATCTTGGCCAAATTCGATAACAGACATGTGTTCTCCAAGTCTGATTATACAATAAAGATCCTCTAATGATAGACCTGTGATTAAAGAAAATGTTTACTTTTTTACTGTTTTTTTGCTTGTCATCAACCAAGACAGCATTTTTCAAATTGAGCTTGGGGTAATGCGGATGTTTTTTCCTATCCATTAACATTTTGTTTACATTTTGTAATCACCGTTACCTTATTTGTACCGATATACCACTACCAAATTTGTAAATATTTTTGGCCTCTTTGTGCTTGTCAGTCCAATTGAAATACATGTGGCATCTGTTTCTGTCCATCCTATAAAGGAGGTGTGGCCTCTGTTTCTGTCAATCCCAGAGAATGAGGTGTGGTCTCTGTACATCCTAATAATGGAGGTGTGGCCTCTGTACCTCCTTCAGTGGAGGAAGTGTGAACTGTTTGTTCCTGTCAGTCCTGGTGAAGGAGGCGTGGCCTCTGTGCCTCCTAGTACAGGAGGCGTGGCCTCTATGCTTGTCAGTCCCAATGAATGAGGTGTGGCCTCTGTTCTCATCAGTTTCAATAAAGGAAGTGTGGCCTTTTGGTGCCTGTTAGTCCTGGTGAAGGAGGCGTGGCCTCTGTGCCTCCTAGTAAAGGAGGTGTGGCCTCTGTGCTTGTCAGTCTCAATGAAGGAGGCGTGGCCTCTGTGTCTGTCAATGACAGTGAAGGAGGTGTGGCTTCTGTTCCTGTCAGTCCCAGGGAATACTGTGATGTCTTCACACTAATGTCACTAACGGTTGTTATTTTAAGAAATATCAGCTGCTATATTCACGTCATTGCGTTCTGTCGAGTCCAAACCTGGCAGCTCTGTGCTGTCAGATTTGCTTGGATGTTAATGGAACAGCACAACATTTTTCAGTGAGCTTGAGGTAACGAGGATGTTTTTCCCTATCCATTAACATGTTTCATTTACATTTCATAATCACCTTTTACATGGTCATCATTTACATTTCGTAATCACCACTACCATATTTGTAGCTGTCCTGTGAGTTTCACATAATCCTATGCTGGCCTCCTAGTGGTGGCTTTCAGACGTGTGTGTCATAGTACCGTCACATTCTGAGATGTTAATAAAAAATTTCTGACACTACCAGATCTTTGTCGTCGGCTGTCTTTGGTCACAACAGCACTAATTCGCCTGCGGGGGGGATATCGCACATCGCATTATGAGGTTTAATACCACTGATATCAACTCATGACCAAAGAATTCTTTTACAATATGTGTTTTTTGTCTGTGACAGCAAATCATATACTGTAAAGCCAGTTTTACATAGACTGAAAGTAGCTAACTACCAAGCTAGCTATCTATCAACTATTTAATTTAATTCAGTGACAACCACATACCTTATATCTTCTACAATTAAGCTATTAGCTAGTTAGTGATTTATGTTTAGCTTCAGTGACAGTCCCTTATTTTATGTATATTTTCTCTGACTCTTAAGTAGCTCGCTTATTTAATAGCAAGCTAGATAATGTTAAATTTGTACTATACCAGATTATAATTTAGCAAGGTGACTTTACATATGAATTTCAGTTAACAGTGGAGACATTATTAAAGTATGTTTTGCATGCTATATGCCCTGTGTTTTACTCTTTTTTTTTCACTTCCTACTTTCAATGATGAAAAAAGTGAACGTATTGGAGTGGCCATCACAAAGCCACACAATACTTTCACAAAAATGGAAATAAAGTACATACCCTAATTGACTTAGCAGATGAAATGTATGCTAATATGAAATGTGTGTTGTGAAAAATTTAGTTTGAATGTCTAGCCTAGGTCTATACAGACTTTGGGCCTTAACTGTAGCAGTGTGATTCCAGTGTTGAAAATAGTGGATGTTTATGTGGATCCCAGGTTGCCAAGAAATGTAAAACCCACCTAAATATTAGCAACAAGAAAACATTACTGTGTGTAAATAAATCAAATCAAATACAAAACACAATAGTATACACTCACCGGCCACTTTATTAGGAACACCTGTACCGCTGCTCATTCCGGACCGAAACTTGACATTTGAGGTTTGAAAAAAAAAATGTTGCCTCGTCTTTTTCCGATCTTCGACTGTCCAGTTTGGGTGAGCCTGTACCCACTGTAGCCTCAGATTCCTTTTCTTGACTGACAGGAGTGGAATGTGATGAGGTGTTCTGCTGTTGTAGTCCATCCTCCTCAAGGATCAACATGTTCTAAGATGCTTTTCTGCTCACCACGGCTGTAAAGAGTGGTTATCTGAGTTACAGTAGTCTCTCTGTCAGCTCAAACCAGTCCAGCTGTTCTCCTCTGACCTCTCTCATCAAACATCTGCCCATTGGATGTTTTTTTTACTGTTGTTGTTGTTGTTTTTCACACCAAATCTAATGGTTGCTGTGCATGAAAATCCCAGGAGATCAGATTGCCTCCCCTTTTAAGAAAATGACACAATTTCCTTACGTGATTTATGTCGTAAACAATTTATAGCATCACACTAATGCTAATGTTTGCCCTGACTGTGTCAGTATAACATTATTAAAATGCATTCAAATGCAAAATATATTTAATATTCAATACAAAAAAAATCTGTTTTTGTTATTGGGAGTTTGGTGCTGCTGTCCAGCTAAGCATAATAATGTCACATTTGCATCAGACTATTTAATTCAAGTATATTTTAACTCACAAAATTACACAATGCCCATTCAGTGCTTGTTAGTACAAATGATTTCTTAGCATACATCCAGAATCTGTGGACAAACAGCACACAGATTTCTAAGCATACAGTTATCTTACAGATCAAATACACTGTTTTTCTCCCAAAACTGTTTCAACGTTTTATAAAAGTTGTGCAGTCTGGGAGAGTTGGTTTTGTACTGAACGTATGTTTTAATGTTTGTTATGCTAACTGAAAGTGGGACCATTCTCCCCTCATCAAGTCTCGCCATGCCAGGAATACACACACCTCCATTTCCTTCCCACCAATTATTCCCTTGTCAGAATGACGCTCCTCGATACAATGTTTTAAAATTGTAATTATGTGGCGGATGATTGTAATTATGGCGAGCACAAAGTGAGAGGATTATTGTAGTGGAAATTAGTGAAGACGTGCGCACATTTATAGCAATCACACAATGCACAGGGAACAGAACAGGTCGTTTGCATAATGCATGGCCATGGAGGAAAAAAAAAAAGTTATTTCAGTTTCCATGTTCCGTCCCTTTTTAATGCAGTTTGCCAGATATCTTGAAAGTTGATTGAAAACAGATACCTAATAGAAGGAACCAAATCTGAAATCATGCTCTGCACCCTGGGAGTTAAAATAACCTGGCAGAAAGCATACGTTATCATTATAATCTCATCCCACTGTTTTCATTTATACATTTATACCCCTAAAGATGCAGAGAAAGCCTCGAGATCCCAGACAGAAATGAGTATCAGAAAGATCTGAGCACATCGTATTGCTGCTGTAGACTGAACACACACACACACACAGACACACACACACAGGACTCACAATCGATATGCTGTATGAGCACTGAGTGCTGTTTTATGAATTATACTGACCAGTTGATGATACGGTGAAATCTGCACATAGGTTTTGACAGTAACAATTATTACACATAACAGTTTTACAGATTTTCTCTGTCCCTTGTGTAAAGTGTTTTTACTTAGCCTTTGGCATTTGGTATTTTTGGACTACTTATGACAATGTTATGACACTGTAATGACAGTTATAAGTATTTATTTGAACTAGTTATGACAACGTTCAACAATAATGTCAGTTATAAGTAGTTTTTGGACTAGTTATTGCAATTTTATGACACTGTAGTAACAGTTATAGGTATTATTGGACTACTTATGACAATGCTATGACATTATAATGACAATTATGTAGCTTTTCTCTGGCCCTTAAGTAAACTTTATTTGTTTGTTTGAGTTTTTGTTAAAATTCCTTTGACAATTTTATGACATCATAATGACAGTTTTATTATGTGGGAATTTAATTTTTGTTAAAGTTTGATAACAATTAACATTATAAGTTAAATAATGACAGTGTCATAACACCATAATGACATAGTTATATTTCTTAGAATATGTGTGTGTGTGTGTGTTTTTGACACTGTAATGACAGAATTCCGATGCTAAAGTAATATTTTTAATTTTTATTTAGAGTTCTATGAATGCTTATGACAATGTTATGACATTGTAATTACAGGGCTATGTATCTATTCTCTGATCCTTTAATAAAGTATTTTGTCTATCTATATATTTATCTATCTAGTGTTAATTTTAGATTCTCTGGAATACCTATGAGAATTTTATGACATCGATATGAGTTATATGAGGTATATTTGCTCTCTCTTTCTCTCTCTCTCTCTCTCTCTCTATTGTCATTATGTTGTCATTGCGCTCTAAAGTAAGTTACTCTGGAATAGTATCATTACACAACCCTATTTAAAAAAATAAATAAATATCTCACTTGACTCGGGTATTATGTCAAATTGACAAAAGCAGTCTTTATGACAACCAATGCCTGAGTTAGGCTTTTATAAATATTCATTTACTTTTATGTCAGATGTCATGAGAAGCTTATGCAGGTGTCATCGGTGTTATCAGAAAATGTACATAGCTCTTCTCATTGGGCAGAAAATTAATATTAAATTGTAATGAATTTCTTTTTCATTTTGTTTCAACTTGTCCGTCTTTATGAAAATGATCTGAACATCATCTTTGTAATTTTTTTTATCTAGTTTTAAACATGATCCTTCATGTTCATTAGAGAAACTGATCCGAACAGTGCAGAAGAGTTAAGATTAGTGTACTTGTCTGGTTACTGGTACCCCATCATGTGTTATTGCAGAGAGATGACACCTAGGTCAAGATTACAGATAAACCCTGGGAGGTGGGAAAAATGAGGCACTTACCCAGACTATACCTCTCTCTCTCGCTCTCTCTCTCTCTCTCTCTCTCTCTCTCTCACACACACATACACACACATGTTGATGCATAGATCGAATTGCTTGTCCTAGAAAATGCTGAAAGTAGATTAAAAAAATACCCCTATCATGTGTTTATAGATTTGTGATGATGGGGGACACACTACTTTACTCGGTTTCCTGTGGCAGGTGGGACATCAATAACCAATTATAATCTATCCAAACTCTCACCTGCTGCTTTTTCTGCTGTCTAGCATTCAGAGCAGAAAAACAGTGCCTTGTCTCATGTACAAAGGCGCTTTCAGGAGTTTCAATAACACATTTGAAGCTGTAAAAATTTGACAAGGTCAATAACATATACAGAAATGAAGACAGAAATAATGTGGCCTAGACAGTTCAGCATTCTCATTCTCAACCAAGACTCCATTAAGGATTATTAATTTAAGATTTTATAGACTGCAAGTAGCAAGGATGTTAACACACAATGCATAATGGAGCATGCTAATGGAGTGAATATAAGGAGTTAGTCATTAACTCCAACTACAACGTTTAACACACTGGGTTTTTAATGTCTTATGGAAAAATTACTTACATTTCACACGTGATCATATGTTTTTCACATGTGATTATGTGAGTAATGTTATGTTATTGCACACTGAACTCAAGAATTCAAGTAAACACATGACACGTGAAGCATATATTATTAAAAAAACTTATTTGTGGAAAGATTAGCATGTGAAATACCTTAATCATGTGTAAAAAGTCAGATGTGGAAGTAATGAAGTTTGTGCATGGATCACATTTTAAATTAAATGAATTGTGTGTAAAAATCATTTTGAAAACTAAAACCTGTTTAGAAAAACACATGAAAATAAATGAATTTGTGGGGAAAAAATCATGTGCAAAATAATGAATCATCTGAAAAAATCACATGTAAATTAAGTAAAAGAAACATGTGGAAAAATCATGTGAAAATAAATGAATAATGTGGAAAAATCACATCGAAAAATGAATAAATAGTGAAAAAAAAATTGGAAATGAATCAAAGAAACACATGATGTGTGAAAGTAAATTAATCTTGTGCAAAAATCACATGTGGAAAATGAATTGTGTAAAAAAAAACACATGTGAAAATAAATGAAGCACAAAAACAAAATCAGATGTGAAAATGAATTAATCAGATGTGGAATAAAAATCATATTTGAAAATAAATGAATCATGTGAAATAAAATAACATGAAAATAAATGGATCTTGTGTACAAATCACTTATAAAAACATGTAAAAGAATGATCTGAAAATAAATTAATCATCTTACAAAAATCACATGTGAATTAGATGATTCATGTGGAAAAATCACATGTGAAAAATAAATCATGAACATAATTGCATCTGAAAATAAAATAAACAATTATAATAGTAATTAGTGATTAGAAATCGGGCTTGCATTGACTGACTCATGGAAAAAATCACATGAAAATAAATGAAGTGTGAAAAAAATCACATGAAAATAAACGAATTATGAAAAAAATCACTTGAAAATAAATGATTCATTTTAAAAAATCACATGTGAAAATTAATGACTTGTGAAAAAAAATGTGAAAAATAAAAACACGTGCACTATATGTGAAATGTCTGCATGTGAAAATATGTGAAACATGACATGTAAAGTCTCTAAAAACCACATGGGTAAATATCATGTGTGACTATTCACTAGTTAGGTTACCTAGCTAGCTAGTTAACCTACTTGCCTAATTATTGTGACATAGCATAATTCATTGTTTTTACTCATCATACGCCAAGCTAATTGGGTGTAGACCTCACATGTGGATGAAAAATGTTGACATTTTAAACGGTAACTCATCACGTTAATCATACATTCAGTTTTGTAAAAAGATTGCTGACTTGCTACATTTAATCTGCTTTTAAATAATGACCTCTTGAATAATGAGTCGATTTCTGATGGTTATTTGCGGTCTAATCCGTAAATCAACGCTATGAATCAGACACTTTAATGTCTTCGCGGCGGAGAAAAGGCGAGAGGTCGAGGTGAGATGAGGATTTCAAAGTACAATTTTGTTTCACACATGAAAGCCCCGTTGCTGCGAGGCTGTCTTTAGCCTCTGACCCTCCTGTTAAAGCAAGACATAAATAGCGTCTGCAGCACGCGTTATTATAATGTGTGAACTAATGTGTTTCACGCTAGACTCAGAATACAAAACTATACAAACAATGCTACTGCAAGAATGCAGTGCCTGAAATGGCTGGTGCGGGAATACCATGTTCCAAAATGTCCAGTTTTGGCTAAGCTACTTTAGGAATGTAGTTAGCTAAGCTATAAACCGAGCTGCATTAAAGCTCATAATAAAAAGTGATTTCCACCCTAAATGTAAAACATGTTTTGAAACTCCTGTGTAAGGAATAAAACTTTAAGGTGTGATGCAGCTTGATGTTTGCGGAGTTACTCTTCCACCCCAAAGTTAATTTTTTTTTCCTACAACATCCCAAAGTGTTTTATTCCTTATATAGTAGTATCAAAACATACTTATACTTTATATTTTGGCACTAAATTTGTTATTTAATTACTAACATGGTGAAATTTTTAAACTTGCTTTTTATTTCTGTTGAACATTTTCATACCATTTACATTTACATTTACACACAGTACTAAGGGTGTAACATAATGTATCTGTGTCTGTTTATTGCTGCAAATATTCATATCTGTATTTGTATGCAGAATTAAAGCCAAAGAGGCATGGTTGAAATGAACCCTACCCCTGGAGAACACTGGAAATAAAACATTGTTTATTTTTACTTACCATTAATATTTCTAAAATAATTTCTACTTACCAAAATAAAAACCAAATACTAGCCTAATTTAAACCCGGACCAGGCAGGTACTAAGGAAGAATACATGAATGGTCTAAATGCATCATGCATCGCTGCATATACTTCTTAACAAACGTGGTCTTTGTTTGTCCCTCGAGCTTCATATCTGACCACTCGCTTCTGCCAGGATGAAAGTAAAAACCGGCAGCCCCTGATGTACACCTGTAGTCTCAACCAGATGCCTTGTGAATGTTTCTGGCAAGCTTCTTAGAAAATCACCTACATCCCTATACTTTAGATATTCAGCATTTGACCTGTATAGACCCATCCCATTGTGTAACTCACCAGCCACTTAATAGGAAAACGTACATATACACCTTCTTATTCATACAATTATCCAATCAGACAATCATGTGGCAGCAGCAAGATGCATAAAATCATGCACACACAGGTCAAGAGCTTCAGTTATTGCTCACATCAAACATCAGAATGGAGAAGAAATGTGATCTCAAAAATGTGACTTTAACCGTGGCATGGTTGTTGGTGCCAGATGGCTGGTTTGAGTATTTCAGAAAGTGCTGTTTACACAGAACGGTACAAGCAACAAAACACATTTACTGAGTGGCAGGTTAATGAGAGAAGTCAAAGGAGAACAGCTGGATTGGTTCAAGCTGACAGGGAGTAACTGAGATAACCACTCTTTACAGCCATGCACACCATGTCGAACTTTGAGGTGGATGAGGTACAACAGCAGAAGACCATATCAGGTTCCACTTCTGTCGGCCAAGAACAGGAATCTGAGGCTACAGTGGGCACAGTCTCACCCAAACTGGACAGTTGAAGCAGAACCAGAAGTTTCTGTGAACTTGTGCCATCTGATTATATGCTAAACTGCATTTCGTTGTATAAGTATTTGTACTCTGTGCAATGACAATAAAGGTCAATCTAATCCATCCATTTTCCATACTGCTTATCCTACACAGGGTCATGGGGTAACTGAAGCCTATGCCAGGGGATGCTAACCCATCACAGGGCACACACACACACAATTTAGAAATGCCAATCAGCCTACAACGTGTGCCCCCCCCCCCCCCCCCCCCCCCCCCCCCCCCCGCTTTGATTTGATAATTGTATTCTTCAATTAGCATTGCTTTGAGCATTGTGTTCTCCAACAAGCTTTGTTTTGTGGATTATGTTCTTCATTCTTTGACTAGCATTGTATTGAACTTTGCTTGCCTGAACTAGCACTGCTGTACTTCTTCGACAGTTTTGCTTTTTCTGCATTGCATTTTCCCACTCAGACTGTTTTTTGACCCCTATAATCTGTTCTCTATCTCTGTTTTGACTCAGACTTGAAATAGATGGTCTTCTCCAAAACAGCTTTTATGGTTCAGCTGCAGGTGTGCCATGGCTGTGAAAGAAAAAAAAAAAAGCATTTGTCTGAATACGCTGGAAAGCCCTGTGTGACATGAAGTCCATCATGCTCTCCTGTAATTGGGTGGGCGGCTTGATTGCTCCACTTGGTGAGTGTGTTTGACCCTGTGCAGCCTCGCTGACTAATAATTACCTCCAGCGTTATGAGTGCATCATCACCTCGACCTTACGCACCAGCACTGAATTTAATTCTTCTGTGGACTGAATCTACAGATCTGAATCTGACAGAGGCTTAAACCAGGGATGAACAATAACAGCTCAAATGATCATCATTGGCTGTTTTGCTTTATATGGAAATCACAATTATTTCTCATAATTATTCAGCATATTTATATACAAAATAATCAGTGTTTCTTTTATTATTTTGAAGAGAAGTGAGCCTTTCCTTTCACACGCTACATAACAAGCTTATATTCCTTAGAAGAAGATTTCTACTTAGTCTTTTTTCTACTTATTTGTTTATGGAAAACAAATCCATAAATGAAGACAAATTAGACTGGCTATTCAATTAGGACAAAAATAATGGCGCCTTATAAACAGAGGAAGAGTTAGTGTGTGTCTATGGTAGTTGACTCACTGCAATGGCTGAGCTGCATTACTGGAAGATTTAGTGCACACTGCATTTAGGAGCTTCTCTGTAACCCTTCAGTCATCATTTTGCCATTTTGAGCTCTGTGTGAGCTTTGCTTTTTTAATGGAGTTTTGTGGAAATGGAAATCAGCTGTGTCATGAACAGTGCCATGCTTAGTGATTGGCATTTTTCACTATACACATGTAAGTACAAAGAAAGAGCTCTGAAAACATTTACACACAACTTTGTGTAAATGATTGATAAGTGAGGCCCATTAATGCTAGAAATAAAGAGTCAATATAAACAGAAAAATGACAATAGTGAACTTCCATCAAATATTAGATACACATTAAATAGTCTCTGGTCTTTATGAAGCAATTCAGTCTCCTGCTCTTTTCCCCATGCTGGAGTGGTTCAGGGTTTCACAGGAGGCACAGTGTGTGTGTGTGTGTGTGTGTGTGTTGTCTCTCTGTGGTGTCTGTGTATGTCATCCAGAACAATTCTGCAGGAGGTATACACAGCTGGATTTGAGTTCACCAGCCGTGCGCAGCGTGTTATAGAGGTTGTGTCATTGCTGTATGTGTGTGTGTGTGTGTGTGTGTGTCTGTGTGTGAGTTCACAGAGCTGATGATGATATGTTTGTGAGTGTGTGAAGCTCAGCGTCTCATCATTCCGTCACTCTGCAGTAAGTCTATCCTCCTGCTGATGTCAGTTAGACCACTGAAAGCTCCTCTCCAAACACTCCACGTTCTCCTGAGGTGAGACTGTAGACATCTAACCCTCATGTTCTGTTCATTACTTAGCAATGTTACATCCCACTTTAGAATTCATATAAATACAGATATAACATTTATTTTAAAATATCCAGTACAGGCCTGTGCTGTTTTCCATAATGGCAGGTGTGTGTGTCTGTGTGTGTCAGTGTGAGTAGAATAAAGAGATAATGAAGGAATGAGACATATGCTAATATTACATTAATGGTTCACATTTACAAATGTGTTTATTTCAAGAACAGCTCAAAACAAAATATGACCAAGAAAATCGTTGTGGTAATATAAATATGACTTTTAAAAATGATTTTTAAAGTGGTGAAACAAATTTAGCCTAGGACATAAAGTAATTTTTAGCATGTAGAAGGATTGTAGAAATAAAATGTAAACCGGGTTATTTTGACCCAAACAGAAGATATGAGGGTTATATAAAAAAAGACTGGCATAAAATTTCATGAATTTCTTTAAGAAATGAAGTCCCATTGGCAATTCTGGTGATGTCTTGACAGGAAAATTGTGAAACTAATCAAACTGGAGTGTAAGCCACGCCTCTACATTCTGTCAGAAATGATTATTGGAAAAGAAATCAACGTTGGATTCATTCTATAAGCATCATGTAACAGTGTTGTTCTTCAGGACATAATCAGAGTCCATAAGCTTGATATGTATGATATTCACACCAATATTTACACAGAGAAAGTTCTCTGTATTCAGACTCGACTTATGCAGATGCTTAACTTGAGTTTATGTCCGGCTCTTTCAGGTGACTGATATTACCTGCATGTTGTTCTCGTCTCCGAGGTTGCCAGATTTTTCTTTTAAAATCAGGCTCTTGTCTTTAGCCCTGAAAAAATATTTCCATAGAAAATGTGGATTGATGAACAAGATTGATTTTGTTTTAAACATGACATACGTAATGAAGCATGATGCGACAGAAAATTAAGACAAGTAATGATAATAAAGTTTTAACTAATATCATAATATACGAATAAGAAAAAGGCCGAGATTCAAATAAATATCAAACATTAGTCTAATATATATGTGTGTGTGTATATATATATATATATATATATATATATATATATATATATATATATATACAGTGAGAGTAAAAAGTATTTGATCCCTTGCTGATTTTGTTGGTTTGCCCACTAATAAAGAGATGATCATTCTATACTTTTAATGGTAGATGTATTCTAACATGGAGAGACAGAATATCAAAATGAAAATCCTGAAAATAACTTTAAAGAATATATTTTAATTGATTTGTATTTCATTGAGGGAAATAAGTATTTGATCCCTCTAGCCAAAAGCACTTAATACTTGGTGGCACAGCCTTTGTTTGCAAGCACAGCGGACAGACGTTTGTTGTAGTTAACCACAAGGTTAGCACACATATCAGGGGGAATTTTGGCCCACTCTTCTTTGCAGA
>CM040470.1:19559334-19635687 GCA_022758105.1 Pangasianodon gigas | reverse complement strand
ATTTCCCTCAATGAAATACAAATCAATTAATATATATTCTTTAAAGTTATTTTCTGGATTTTCTTTTTGATATTCTGTCTCTCCATGTTAGAATACATCTACCATTAAAAGTATAGAATGATCATGTCTTTATTAGTGGGCAAACCAACAAAATCAGCAAGGGATCAAATACTTTTTACTCTCACTGTATATATATATAACATTAGCCTATATTTAATATAAGTATATACAGTATATTAAATAATATATTAATAATATACAGTATCTACCAACAGAAAACATGAAGCTTAGGCAAAGGCAAAGAAGTAGAAGTTACTCAGTGAAAGCAAGGAATTATTATTTTCTTAAATTTTCTAAATTGGATGCACAATTTGATGTGTCAATGAGACACAAAATAGAGGTCATGAGATCATAATGTGTGCTCAGTGTGGGCTACTTTTTCACGCTTCTTATGCTATTTTAAGTTTTAGAATTAATGAATTGTGCCCATGTTTTGGTTAATTTGCTTTTCTAAAGAACACATGGCCATGGGTTAATAGATAAACCATGGCCCAGCATAGCGGATGACAAAGCAGGCATCTACTCTGCTTACAGCTCATATAAAGTAGTTGTAATTCCTCATTTTATTGTAATAATCAATGTGCCGTATAAAATTCAGTTCTCTGTGTGCAATGAAATATAAATTGTGGCCCAGGGACAATTCAAACTATTAATTAATTCATAAAGTCATATCCATATATTTAATACTGCCCTGTAATACACTCCACATATTCTGAATGTGTTTACTTCATCCAAAATGTGTTTCAGGGTGAAATGTTGCAGTTACAATACATTGTTAGACAGTGGTGCAGGACTTGTGGGCTTAATTTCAAGGTCTAAAACATGTGTAACTGAGACACGCCTCCGTTTTGGCTAAACTCCGCCCAACATGTGACTGAAAAGTCGTACGTCAGTCCGTAGTTACGTCTGAAGCCTGAATACTGATATGCGAAATTTCGGTATTGATTCCACATTGATTCACAACAGGTGATAATAATTTAGATGTACTTAGCTGAACTGGAAGTAATACTTTCCTTTCCTTGCCTTCCTTATATGTTAGCTAGGTTTGCCTTATAGGTCCTGTACTTTTAAATGAAGTAGACGTGTGAATTCTACCTTTTAAACAACATTCTAGCATTTTCCTACAAATAAATAATTATACACTGGTCTGCTATTGCAGTGTTACATGACAGTTAATGTCATTATCTTAGAAAATGGCAAGTTTTCAAAGTCATATTGTGTTGGACGGTGATTATACCATGGATTTATTATCCTGATACCCAGTATTGCTGTAATCCAGTTGGTTTATTCATGTGGGAATATGAGGAAAGCTATTCAGCACTCTGTTAATTCAATTCCCCTCAGCTCAAGTCGACACAGCATCATTATGCAGCTTGGCTATAAATTATCCTAAATTATTCCAAAACGCTCAGCATGAATGACATCATCCTCCAGCGTGCCCGCTTAATTCGGTGTGTAGTGTGCAGGCCACGATTACGAGTAAATAATTTCTGTCACCAGCCGAAAATTGGAAAATAACAACCATGACACGATGGGTTTTGGGTGATAGATGTGCAGGATGAATAGCTTGTGAAAAGAATGCAGTCTGTGGAGGAATAACGAGGCTGAGTCTCAAGAGGGCATGTCCTTGAATCACTGCTTTGTTTTTTTTGTTTTTTTTAACTAAACAATTTTAGATTCAATCTGTTTACAGTGGTGTTTTGACCTGTTAGCGGTTGTGGGCTGAGTGTTGATATTATCAGGATGTAACTTACTAGAACTTCTGTTTAGATGCCGGCAGTCAGGGATGATCATTTTGAGGTGCGCAGCAGTGTTTGATTTTCAGTTTCTGGAAGTCACTTTAGTTTTTCTTTTTTCATATTGTGGAACATCCTCAGAATAGAAAAAATGTGATTTTTTAAGGTCTCAGGATTGGTCGAAATGTGAGGTCTCAGTTCTTTTCAGCCTCAGGGAAGGGTCATGGCCTCTGTGCTATCAGTACCTATGAAGAAGACATGGCCTCTGTGCATGGTGATGGGGCATGACCATTGTGCTATCAGTCTCAGGGAAGGGTCATGGCCTCTGTGCTATCAGTACCTATGAAGAAGACATGGCCTCTGTGCATGGTGATGGGGCATGACTATTGTGCTATCAGTCTCAGGGAAGGAGGCGTGGCTTCTGTGCTATCAGAAGTCATTCCTATGAAGTATGTGTGCCAGTCAGTCTCAGTGAAAGGGGCTTTGCCTCTGTGCTATCAGTGCTTGTGAAGAAGGCGTGACCATTGTGCTGTCAATGTCACTGATAGAGGAGTGGCCTCAAAGGAGTAGGCATTGCACCTGTGCTATCAGTTCCTATGAAGAAGGCATGGCACCTGTGCTATCAGTTCCTAAGAAGAAGGTGTGGCCTCTGTGCTATCAGTTCCTATAAAGAAGGCGTGGCCTCTGTGCTATTAGGTTCTATGAAGAAGGGGTTGTCTCTGTGCCTGTCAGTCTCAGGGAAAGAGTTGTGGCCTCTGTTCTATCAGTCCCTATGGAGGAGGCGTGGGCTCTGTGCTATCAGGTCCTATGAAGAAGGGGTTGTCTCTGTGCCTGTCAGTCTCAGGGAAAGAGTTGTGGCCTCTGTTCTGTCAGTCCCTGTGGAGGAGGCGTGAAGGAGGTATGGCCTCTGTGCCTGTCACTCTCAGGAAAGGAGGTGTGGCCTCTTTGCTATCAGGTCCTATGAAGAAGGTATGGCCTCCCATTCCTCAATACTAACACAATACTGAATAAAAAAAATGATCTGTATTATACCATGTTTTGCCACTTGAAATGAATCTTTCATACATCAGATGATTCTCCAAGCTTTCTTGCCTAGGAGGTTGGATAAATTGCTCATTTAGCCTTTTAAGAACTTTCTTATCTCTCTCTAACTTGTGGGGGATCCAACACCTTTAGAGTGTAACTGGGGGAACTTTAGTAAATCTGTGTGAGTTTATGAAAGAGCTCATCCATGTTTGTAGTGATGAATTATCATTTCTGATTTCCTGCCTCAATAATCAGTGCCACAGTAGTAACCTGATTAGAATTATAAGTGCAGATCCACATCAAAGCTTCGAAACACAGTAGTGAGCCTTGCTGTTCTGAGACGTGGAGTGTTTTGCTGCCGAGGTTCCTTAGGACCCGAGGAAAAGTAGGAAGGAAACCCGCTGGTTTGAGACGCACCTCATGACAATTGACACCCGCCTCTCTCCACCATTAATATGTATCGGCCCAGAATAAAAGGGATAAAATATTCCATTTTAGGGTCACTCAGGTGCCTATGTGTCAGTTTAAAAAAGACCCTGACCGTTTCTTTAATGGGTCTGCAGGTTGAGGTCGGCCATCTGGCGCTCTCCTCGCTGCATATCTAACTCTGGACGGCTGGCAGTGAGCGAGAGTGAATCAATAAACCCTTCCCATACGACCTCATTACTTTTCAGTGCGTTGTAACTCAAGGCGATAACCCAATGAAAGTTTAAACAGCTTTACGAGACAGATGCCGTCGAATCACAGCACAAACCCGGAGTTCACCTTTTTGGAGGATAAACATTTGGGGAGAGAGAGTGAGAGAGAGCGAGGAGAGTATCGAGGCCACTAGGGATGTGCACTCAGCTCCGTGCTGAGCAGTGAAGCGGTGCCCCAAGCAATGGTTTTGATTTCCACTATCTCATCATAAGGAAATGATGTGAGGGCTGGAGAAGAGACACGCAGAGAGGAAGAAGGGGTTCGAGGCGAAAAAGCTGAGTGGAGTCTAATTGACTCATTTTCCATTCCAAGAATGAAGCCTTTCTGCACCCATTTTCAACACTACACTGAGATCATGACCTTTTCCCCTCCTTGTGGGGTCTGCAGGCAAAAAAGCATTTGATTTGATTGGCTGATTTTTTTTTTCTGGGACCAGCATTTATGGCCATTATGTTGCCCAGAAGCTTTATTGAGTAATCAAAAATCAACCAAGAAGCATTATATAGTGTCAATTTTATATTTTCCAGCTTTTTGTGAACAGAAAATATGCAATAAACAACCTAACTAAGCGAATATAACACAACTTATAAATATACAACACGAATATGCAAGAAGTGCAGCAATAATAATAATAATAATAATAATAATAATAATAGCAGTTTAATTATTAAGAAGGCTGGGCCACTATGCCTCTCAGTCCCCATGATGGAGGCGTGGCCTCTGTTTGTGTCAATTTTAGTAAAGGCCTATGAATCTGTCCGTCCCAGAAAAGGAGGTGTGGCCTTTGAACCTGTTAGTCCCAGTGAAGGAGGTGTGGCCTTTGAACCTGTTAATCCTAGTGAAGGAGGTTTGGCCACTTGCCTATCAGTCCAAGCAAAGAAGGCGTGGCCTCTGAACCTGGTAGTCTTTGTGAAGGAGGTGTCGCCTCTGACCATGTTAGTGCCAATGAAGGAGGTGTGGTCTCTGTACCTGTCATTCCCAGTGGAGTAGGCATGGCTAAATGTTGAGCAGAAAACACTATCTTTAGATATATTTATATTAACTGATAATCCATAATACTGAGCTATTTTTAGTCTTTCTCTTCTAAATGACTTTTGTTGATTCATGCTTGAATCAACAAAAGTACAGCATCATATCGTGCATATACAACATAGACATATTTAAAATAGCCAGCATTCAATCATACATCAGAATGTTGATCACATCTCAGGATGCATATCATATCACCTTGAGAGCCCACATACACTTCCATCTGGCACACAAACTGCTGTGGAATGACGGCGATAAACTCATCCGAATCTGTCTGTCACTACTCCACCTTGACGAGACCATGTCTTGACATGATATGGACCAGAACTTAAAATCTCTCTATTTTCATCCCAAAATTAAAATGCAATGCAGTCTTTAGATATCCCAAATGCTGTGTTCTCATGCCATCACTAATGTACCTTACTAACGTAAGGTAGTTGGCTACATCGTCGTAAACTTACATTTGTGTGATTTCAGTTTCTGGGTCTCAGAGATATTATTAACATTAGCTAACCTGTCAAAATAACACATTAGCATAGCACATTAGTAAGGCTAAACTAGCTAGCTAGTTTAGCAAGCAGGTTCTCCAGTTATCGTCATCCTTGATATTTAGAGTAATTTGTCCAAAGCAGTAGAGCTTTTATCTTTAATTTTGTGACATCACAACCTGAGATCGTACTTTAATTCAAAAGTATTGAGACTGTTTTTAAATCGAACAAATCAGATTTTCGTGCTCTGTTAACAAATACACAATAGTCGTACATACAATAATCAGTTTCAGCCTTCTAAGAGGACAATTTTAAAATCACGTCATAAATATCAGTGGTAATTATAAGTGATTTTAATTGATTACAGAGAGGACCCATAATTTTAATCCAATATAAATAGTCAATGTTGATGAGTTTATACAAATCTGACACATAATAAGTCCAGAGTAAAATATACTATATTGCCAAAAGTGTGTGGACAAGTGACATCACAGCCATATGTGGTTCTTCCCCAAACTGTTGCCACAAAGCTGGAAGCACAGAATTGTCTAGAATGTCTTTGTATTTCTGAAGTGTTACAATTTCCATTCACTGGACCTAACAGGCCCAAACCTGTTCCAGCATGACAATGCCTCTGTGCACAAAGCGAGCTCCATGAAGACATGGTGTGTTAAGGTTGGAGTAGAAGAACTCGAGTGTCCTGCACAGATCCCTGACATCAACCCCACTGAACACCTTTGGGATGAACTGTTATGCCGACTGCACCCCAGACCTCCTCACACAACATCAGTGCCTGACCTCACTAATGCTCTTGTGGCTGAATGAGCACAAATCCCCACAGCCACACTCCAACATCTAGTGGAAAGCCTTCCCAGAAGAGTGGAGCTTATTATAACAGCCAAGGGGGACTAAATCTGGAATGGGATGATGGTCAGGTGTCCGCAAACTTTTGGCCATATAGTGTACCATGTATTTTGTCAAAAACACAGAGCACACTGAGTCCTGGTCGAACTGACCTCACGGTAATGGAAGACAAGACGCATAGTGTTATATGGTTCACACAGGCTGTTGATTAACTCTGTGGGCCAGTTGTACATATTTGAGTAAGCGCACCACAAACTGCAGCTTGCTGTGTCCGCACAATGTGTTCATCTGAAATGAGTTTGCAACTTATCCCACAAAGTGCACTTGTGACCATTGATTAAATGCTCTCTGCATGAAGCAAAAACTGCATTTAAAAGCTGCTATAAAATGGAGGAACCACAGAGCTGTCAAAAAGCTCAGGACTAAGAGAAAATGAAAATGTCTGCTTATTAAAAGGACTCATGTGACAGGACAAGTAAACTATATGGAGGTCATTAATATGGCTGGTATGCCATTTGATTATTAAGTGGTTTTAATGAAAGGAGGCTGTGTACAGAATAAGCTTCCTATCGACTCCCGAGCGGCACAATAGGAAAGCGCCTCAGCCATCCGTGGCCATGAGTCAAGAGAGCAAGAGAGTGGGAGGGATGGTGTATTCTCTCTCTCTTTATTTTCACATGTAGGGCCTGGGTTTTATTTTTCAAATGTGATTATTCATGTGAAATGTATGAGATTTTTCTGTAGGTGTACTAAAAGAGAAACACTTTCAGGATGCTTTCACATATGCAGTGTTGACTCGAACCCTGGTGTGCTTTGCGATTTGGTTTGTTTGTGTATGTGAGGACACAGCAGTTGTACTCGAGTGCAGACCACAGCAAGCGGTCCGAGACCAACTCCGTGAGGTGGTCTCAGTACGATTCCAATCAAAATCTATTGCGGTTTGATTGCAGTGAGAAAGTGATTCTATCTTGAATTGGCCCATGAAGTGAAGCAAATATTCCGCTTGCTTTGGGTTGCGGATGACATTTTTCTGTAAATGTGAGCTGCTAAACTGAACCGCAAGAGCCAGAGGATGGAGCTAAGTGCTACAGAAATGTATTGTTAAGTGAGACTGGGACTGATGAACAAAAAGAGATACACAAAATGTTATAAACTTGTATGTGCTCAGGTGATTTTTATGATTTCTATGTGCACTTGGCACTTGTTTGTTTACTTTTTTTCGTTGTCATATTTCTGACCAATGAATAAAGGAGTTTTATGCAATGCGTTTTCAGCCTTACACACTCCTCAGCCAAGATTTCTTCCCTTTTTGGTTTGTTTAATTATGTGAAGTAAGAAAATAAAACAAACCAAACAGCAAACGAACCAAAAGTATCAGTTTCACTCTTGACTCTGAACTGGACTAATAGGTGTGAAAGTACCCCTAGATACACAATCTTTTGTTGTATTTAGAGACATGTTTAAGTTTTCTATAATGCAATTTTCATTTATTTATTTGCTTACTTACTTACTTACTTACTTACTTATGGAAAATCCCCTCATTAGCCTCAAAATGGCAGCAAAGCACTCTTTTGTCCTACAATAAAACAATTACACGAGCTTTTCTCCCCTGAAGCCCTGTTTGATTTACTGCTGTGTGCTACATGGCTCGGGTTAATTTTCCTGAAATATCTCTCAACAAGCTCGTTCCGCTTAAATGCCCGGCTTATTGTGTTATTCGTTTTACGGCTGATGTTCCCTCACATGTAGGTCGTTTAATATTTTTTTAATGATTTGCGTGTCCGCTTTGTCATTGCTGAGCGTGTTTGAAGGTCTCATCATAGCTTTTACTGTATTAAAGCCTCTGTCTTTGGTCTGAAGTCAAGGACACGTGGAATCAATGACACGTGGAACACTGTGGATGTGGTCAAAGGTCATTTTCAAAGGATTATCAAACAAAATCATCCACTCAATGAGGCAAACGAGTTACAAGGCAAACAGTGTCAAAGGGGCAGTTTGAGAGCAATCCGAGGTCAACAGTACAAAAGATTTTTTTTAAATTAAGACTTTGACCTGAATGCGAGCATGAGTGGAGTTCACATATCCTCTGATACACTATACATGAAGCTAAGTTTGTAACTATGGCAACTGTAAGGATTGAAATGTCTGCGACTTCTGATAGGCAGGTAGAGGATTAAATTGAACTCATGTGATACTGACACAGAGGACAGCATTTGACTCGCCTTATAATTCCCCTCAGTCAGAGAGAATTGCGACTCACTAGATATTCCTGTAACTCCCGAGAGGACGATCAGTGATCGATGAAGCCATCAGCAGCCATTTTACAGGCGTTTTTCACAACTGCTCACACACCTATGTAGAAAAAATGGATCAGTTAAGAACACAGCTGTAACAGAGTGTATGATGGGGTCACTGGTGTATTTCTCAGAAACTGAAAACTGCATTGAAGTGTATAGTAGTATTTATTGATGTATTGATTTTCTTTCTAGATTTTCATTCTATTGATTTAGTTTTACTGCATACAGATGAAAAAAAACCAACTTGTAACCACAATTTAATCCGTTATTACACCAAGGCGCTGAATTCTCAATTCTGATAGGTCATAAGGTGTTGATTCATTTTCTATATCAGCAGCTCAGACAATAATTACGGCTGCTACTCATGGGCTCATTCTAATAGGTTACTGTTTCTATAGTAACACACCATTCCTATGGACTTGTATGGCAGATGTTCCACATTATCTAAGGCTAATAATAAAAAACATATTTTAAAAATTGTTGTTATGTAACAAAGAAAATTTTCAAAAAAGGGACGTTTATTTAGCATTTATGAAAGGAGTCTACGGTATCAGTAAATTTTCCGACATGAGAAAGTCTTCAGGACAGAGGACTTTCCAGTTTCTCAGTAAAATGACAAGGTGCATTTTTGTCTTATAAATTAAGAGAGGGAAGAAGAGAGGCTGGTGAGGGAACGACTTTTTAAAGCTATTATAGTGTAAGTAATAACAGGAACTAACCTAAATTCTCATTGACGTTGGCCACTGAAGATTTCTTAAATCTCCTTTAATTTGCTCACTAACAAGTCGAACGCAGAAGTTTTCACCAGCACTCTTGCTGCATTCAAATAAAGCTCAAACTCTGACTGAAAAAAACAAAAAGAACACCCTCAACTCAGAAAGTTGGAAAGCCATCTTCAACCCAAGTTGAGCATATGACATCATATCAACATGGCCGCTCAGACAGTCAACAGTAAATTTTACGGTAGTTTATAGTACTATTCCACATTATCTATAGTTTATTCCACATTCTATAGTTTGCTGGAGTTCCCCTCCCCCAATTTTCTACCTTCCCCTAGCACACAACCACATGTCCTCCAAGACACATGAAGCCAGCTGACCATATCTTTTTGCGACTGCTGCTAATGCATAACACACTAGAAGGAAAGCGCTATCCACCCAATTCTGCATACATGAGCTCACAGACACTCATCACCGTGATTGATAGGGGAGAGAGAGTATGCCACCCCTCCCTCCCTGAGACCACAGCCAGTTTTGCTCACTTGGACTTCTGGTGACAGACGGCTGTGGCATTGCCAGGATTTGAAGTCACAATCATCAGACGAGAGGGCTTTTCTGTTGCACCACCAAGGCACCACAGTGTGCTGTTTTGTTACCTAGTTAGCTTATTGCATCGAGTGTAGCATCTGTCCTTTATGTTGGTTTTTCTCACTTGCCCCCCAAATTGCTAGGTGATTGGTTGGGAGGTAAAATGGGCTTGGTGTCATTTTGTAGGTTCTTTTTTCTGAAAAGTTGAATTTTGGATAATAATTTTAAAAAATGTAGACAGTCTTACTCAACTCACTCAATATGTATGACATGTTGATGTTTCTCAGTATGGCAGAACACATGAAGGTTTGGTTGGAGTGTAGTTTTGGTCATACTGAGTCTTTTCTTAGTAATTTACCAGATGCCTTTTGTCTTGTTTCCACCATCATCGTGCCTTTACAGCGTAAAAGACTTAACAACTGTGTGCTAGATAACTAAATCATTAAACCGTGTATGGGTTGATCGTGATTGCTTCAAATTAGTTCACCTTTTAAAACCTGCAGTGTTTTGTTTTTAAAAGCCGAGACACCGTGGGATCGATATATATCTAGGAAAATAATTCATCTGCACCAGGCTGGAGCAGTAAAGTGGCTGTGTGGATGAAGATTATTGTGCCTGAATGTTAATTTATTTGCTTTATTAAGACACACAGTCAAGCAGCATTATCTAAATTACAGTAATAATAGTGGCGGCATTCCTTTTGATATGTTTGTCATGATAATCATGATGCAGTGCTGTTTGTTTAAATGATGGATAATGATTTTGAAGCACATTGAACTGTCGCTTTTGTGGAAAGTTAGCACAAGTGCTTGAACTGCATATGTTAAAAATGAAATCCTTCACATCAGTCGTGCAAACCTTCAGATATACAATCGGGGCTGAAAATATGAGTCCACCGTCAGGACATCTCTCTATTTCATCATTTATAGAACAGTATTAGAGTTTTTTTCTCCACCAGGATCATTCTTGAGTCCAGTACAGTGTGTTGTTAGTGACTGAAAGCATTAGGGATGATAACACAACACACAATAAGAGTCTCAGTTTAAAAAGACTCACTGGAAGCAATCATATGTTGAGGTCCTGTCAGTGGACTCACATTTTCAGCCCTGACTGTGGATCTGAAAGTTTGTGTGACTGATGTGAAGGATTTTATTTTTAACATCTGCAATTCTACAAGTACTTGCGCTAACTAGCCACAAAAGCGCCAGTACAATGTGCTTCAAAATCATTATCCATCCTCAGGGCAGTGGTAGCTCAGTAGGTGGTGAGTGCAAATCCCAGCACCCCCAAGCTGCCACTGCTGGGCCCTTAAGCAAGGCCCTTAACCCTCAGCTGTATAAAATGAGAAAAATGTAAGGTGGATAAGGGCGTCTGTCAAATGCCATACATATAGATGTGCTATGTGCCCCAGTGTGAGCAGTAGTTATGGCTGCAAGGCAAACCATAGGTTTATATTAATGCTCATGTTCAAATACATTGTTTCTATAGCAACAAGCAAGATACTCACATACTTTAAGTCTAACAGGGAATGAATTTTTTGTTGTTATGATGATGCTATGATGAAGCTTTTTGTAAGAACATCTATAAGAAGCTGTGAGGTAATGTTTTCTGCCACAGAAAAGGCTTCATGGCAGGGAACTTTGCACTTTGCCATTTGCCAGTAACATGACAAGCTGCAATTTTTTTGTCTTATTAAATTCGAGAGAGAGAGAGAGAGAGAACAGAGAGAGAACAGAGAGACTGGTGAGAGAATTAACATTTATAGCTGTTATAACCTCAGTGATAATTAAATAGATTTGGAACTAACTAACGATGTCTAGCTAAAAAAAAAGGAATAAAAAATCCAATTTGTCAATGTTATGCTTCAAACTGAGTGCCAATTCTGCTATCTGCTTGTTTGCCACAAATAAAGTTGATCTAATGTTTTTGGCCCACACTTACTTGTTATTCTTTCCAAAACTTTGCACTATGCTGCTTCCTCTGTTCCTACTTTTTGTGTTGATCCACCATTTTTTTGATAGAGCCATGCTTACATTCATTTAAAGAAAAAAAAAAAACTCGCAAAAATGCTATGCTAGCTTGTGGGGTGCGATGAGCAGGCCTCAGAGCCCACCTCAATGCCTGCGGAGCCCCGGGCAATTATCCCTGCTTTGCTTACATCATAGCTACACGTCTGTAAGAGTGTACAGTATAATGCAAGTGTGAAGTGAACAGCAGTAGAATTATATATGAGGATTTCCAAAACAGCTCAGGGTTAAATCTTTGAATAAATATAATATAATAATAATAAAAATGAACGAGTAAAATGTTGTGTTAGTTGTGCTAGTGTCTAATGTGGTCTATGATCCTCAGATCCAAAAGCCTTGAGTGCCTCACAGTGACCCAAAGTGACACAGTCAGTGTCTTAAATGATGAGCAACTTAATAGTTTCTGACAGACTTGTGGATTGGAGCAGAACCTCATCCCTTTGTTAAAAAAAAAAAAAGGGGATGGGGAAGGGTGTGGGGTTCAGGAGGTAGATGGTGGGAAATGGATTAAGTGTGCATGTTGTAGGAGCACAACAGAAAATAATAAGAACTGAAGCCTCATAATGAGTGTACCATGGTCATGCTATAGGTCTATGGGGAGCACTTACTATTGAAGAGTATACGCCTCTGGAGCAAGGGCACACTCTGTCACCTAATAGCTTTTCCAAGTTTAGTTTTCCAAGTTTCAAAAATATTCAGCTAAAGAATAAAACACTCAGGGTGGTCTTTTATAGGAAAATAATCAAGAAAGTTCCAATTTCCAATGACTACATGCGATAAAGTGTTTTATTTCTCTTATTCTACAGCAATTTGTCAACAAAAACTGTTTTTTTTATTTTTATGAAAGAACGACACATCATACATTTGATGTTTTGGAATGGCCACGAAAGACTAGCAGCTATAAATCATCGTTCTTTCTCCAGTCTGTCTCTTTTCCTTTCTCTTGAAATTAATAAGGCAAAGAAGTGCAGGTTGTCATGTTACAGAGAAAGCGGAAAGGGCAAAGTCTTCTGTCCTGAGCACTTTCCCATGGTGGAACACGTACTGTGTATGTTGTTCCAATAGAAACAGTAACATGTTTGAATGAGCAGATTGATATAAACCTGTGATTTGAATTATAGCCGGAACTACTTTCAGAGCTGCTATTATAGAAAATTAATCAACATCCTGTGACCAATCAGAGTTGAGAATTCAGCAGTGCTGTGGTATAAGTAATTTGAATTCACATAAGAAACATAGGTGATGACATGAGTGATTACAGCCAGTGGAACAATGTCTATAACATCAAGGCAGCTTGGGGACCATTATATCTCCAACAGCAGTCCCTGCCTAGAGATGCAGCTGGGATCTTTCCTCCTCAGCAAAGACAGTTGCTACTGTTCTTGGCTGCCTCTATGATGGTCTCTTGGCCTGGCTACTGAATTATTTGGCTCAATGTTCCACATCATTTATATTTATGATCCCACTATCCAGTGTCACTCAGAAGATGATGGGTTCGTTTTTGAGTCTGCTTCCATGTCATCTCAGGGAGCTTTTCCTTTGCTACTGTCTCCTTCTGGCTTGCTCATTAGGGAGCTGGAAGTGTTCACAAATAAAATTAAATTGAATCAGAAAACGTCAAAGCCAGAAGTGTGTTCATCCTTTTTTCTGCTTATTTGATATTCTAATATAATCAAGGTTCACAGCTTAAGTGCAGCACCAATTTGTAGCTCTGATTAAAATGAAATTACAATGTCTCGCCATTCGTGGGTCATATGGGATACAAAGTCTGAATTATGATGATAATTTCATCAGAAGTTGGGATGAGCACTAGCACATTTCTGTACTAGATGGTGAAAGCATATATATATAGTTAAATGAAGATGTTAGATGTGAGGTTTATGCGTTTGTCATTTGTCATTACACATGCTCCATTAATCAGTAATTGGAAAGAGCGCAAGTGTCACTTAAGATTTAAATCCGAAGATGTTTTGCATCAGTAGAGTACCGATGAAGATGAAGCGCTGATGAGATAAGATGTTAATACATCATAAATTAATGTCACATAGATATTGCTTTAGTTCCCTGCTAAATAAGCAACAATGTACAAATACTGTAATGTTAATTTATAAATGACTGAATGTTTTCAGTAACAAACATGTTAGATATTTTACTGGCTCATGAAGAGTTGGACCACAGTAGGCAGCTTGGGTCAAACTGGTGCTTGGCTTCCGGGTTCCTGGCTCCTTTCCTTTTTGCTGAGCTGGGCTTAAACTGAGCTTAACCAGGAGCTCAAACCCCAGAACAAGAAGTGTGTCTCCATCAGTCAGGGCTATAACTCTAATGCATGGTGCTTATCCATCATGAGGAATGGTTATTATTGTTATGTAAAAATGATCAAAGTTTGCTCCTATTTTGGCAATCAAATTAACCTTTTACTTAATCTCGCAAGCAGACAATTTTGGAGTAGGACTAGCAAAAAATCTAACATAAAATGGATATAGACATTCAACAACAATCAGCAGGTGTCATTTTGCCTCTCAAAAACTCCAGTCACTAGATTGGAAATGGTTGACATTTGTTACTAACTAGTGAACTTATTGCTTATGTATACATTTATTTCTGAATCAATATATTATTTTTAATAATAAAGTTGTTATGTAAAATCAATAATGAGTATCTTTGAGCTTCTTGTGCAAAAATAAGCATTTTTGAAAGGAGTCTCTGGCATCAGCGCTTTGTAACAATTAGATAACATGTCAAGCTGCGTTTTTTAATTTGTTTGTTTATTTGTTTTATTAAGTTCAAGACAGTAAGGGAACGACTGTTTATAGCTGCTATAATGTAAGTGATAACAGGAACTAACTAGTTTCATGGTCATTTCACAACATTAAATGTAACTATAACACAGACCATCGGCAATTTGTTCTGCCTGTTTGAGAAAGGCCTCCTGGGCGAAGCCATCTAATGAGAAGTTGAGAAGATGCCAAGCTTCATCAGGAATGCTGTTACAAACTTAAAAATATAAAATAGTGTTGATTTGTTAAACACTTTTCATAGCCAGTGCGTAAATCTATACGTCTTATTTCATAGTGTTGTCTTCATGTCTTCATTATTATTATAAAATAGTAGAAAATTAAAAAAAAAAAGAAGAAAACCCATGTTCAGAGGGTAGCATTGCTGCCTCACAGGCCCACGGTCTCTGGTTGAATCCTGAGTTCAGGTTACTGTGTGTGTATAGTTTCATGTGTTCTCTGTGTATATGTGCAGGTTTCCTCTGGGGTCTCTGGTTTCCTCCCACCTCCCAATAACATGCCAGTAGGTAGACTGGCTATGCAAATTACCCTTAGGTGTGTGAATGTGTGTGTATGGTGGCCTGTGACGGACCCTCGTCACATCCAGGGTGTATTCCCGCCTCTCCGGATCCACCGTGACCCTGACCAGGATAAAGCGCTTACTGAAGATGAATGACTAATAATGGAGTAAGAATTATCAGAGAAACTTTACGATTTGAACTGTTAATGCTCTACTTTTAATGTTTTGGGTTTCTGTATTGACATGTCACATCTCGTTTCTGCGGTTGCGGCTGTGACAGTTAATCAAGATAGTGACTTAGGCAGTACAATGGAAATGCACCAGAGACTGAAGCCTAGGGCCCAAAGCTAGATTTTTTAGCAATAAAATTGTAATATTTACTGTATTTTAAAATTCACATATATATCTTCACTTTATCCCAGTGAAAAAAATGGGGCCTCGAAAGCCTTTACATGCTTAGGGCTACTCTCTCTCTCTCTCTCTCTCTCTCTCTCTCCTTCTGTGTGTGTGTGTGCATGCAAAAACAATTATGAACAGCAAAACAGCAGAACAAGCTAGAAAGTTTGGTGTCTTGTTAAAGTTTAGGACTGGACGAAGATGCCTGAAGTTAGTCTGTGTCTGGTGTGTTTTTGCACCTGGGGCGCTCTTCAATTTGTTACATGTTGTTTACTTTTTATAAAAGAAACAGAAGATAAAATTTGATGTTAAAAAAAAATCACTTCTAGTATTGTTCCACTTTTTAGATTTTCCAGGGTTAATTCTGTCCCATTTTGTGCTTTACAGGAAGGTGTGCTATTCCGTTTATCTTTCATTTTCACACCTCTGCATAAATTTCACACCTCAATTTGTAAACCAATTCGGAGAAAATTGAAGTCATGCTTAGATCGACACCAGAGCAGTGAGCATTGGTGAAATATTTGCATACACACCTTCAGTTTAATTAACACCCGCTGGGTGATATAACATGAACAATCCTCTTTTAGTGCAGAGCTATCAGACGAATGCACTTGTTTAACATCGGAATAGAAAAAAAATAATGGATGCCTGGCTAAACAACAGTACAGCATTTATTATTTCATTCAGATTTACCTTACTATTCTATTCATGTGCAGTAAGCTTTATTTACTTGCTTTTTACTTTATTTACTTGTCATTTGTTAGATTTAATATTATACTTTTATAAACGTTTTTTGTTTCATACATAGCCATGTAGTAAATAGTTAGACTCTATTAAATATAACTTTTTATGTGCAGATGTTAAAATGTTAAGATTCAGTGCAGTAAGTAAGGAAATAAATACCTAAATTTAGGATAATAATCAAAGACGGGGTGGTGTGAAATGGAGTTACTGTTTGCACCTCGATTATTTTCCAATAACTGCATGTCCTAAAGTGTTTTATTCCTTTTATACCACAGCAATTTGCCAACGCTATTTTTTTATTTATAAAAGAAGGACACGTCATGCTTTTTATCCATTTATAGTTATGTTTAATGTTGTGGAACATCCACAATAAAAGTGTCAAGTCAACTCCATCTGTGAACTCAGTTCCCCAGAGTACACTACGGCCTACAGACATGGCCGCCTCAGACTACACTACCCAGAACCCACCACCACTGCTACAGTCGCAATCACCGGACTATTGAACACACTCACCTGTTCCCAATCACACACACTTTAAAGAACAGACTTTCAATCACAAGAATTTGAGAAATAAACACTTGATTTATGCATCTGCCTCTGATATTTACCAAGCCTTATTTTCCTGTGGTTGTTATCGACTTTGCTATTTTCTTGATGTTGCCTTTCGATTTGGACTTGTCTGCTTGCCTGTTTCAATAAATAGGGCCTTTTGCACTGCGGGAACCTTTTCATAGTACTGAACTAATTGTGGAACTACCCACTTTTTGGCGTTTTCGCACCTCCGGAACTGGGTGCGATTTTAGTACCGGACTGCCTTTTTCGAGAACCAAATTAGCTCCTACTCCGGAGCAGGGTCTAACCAGCACAACTGGTACTATCCATGATGTAAGTAGACATTGATTGGCCAAACGCATACGAAAACGCCCTCACCCGCCATGATTTAAAACGCCGTGTAAACATACTGTAGTGTCAACTTATTTCGCAAGTATGGAGAACAGCGATAGATGGACGCGAGACACAACAAAAACACAGCTCCGATCACAGTGTCCTCCATCCTCCGGTTGTTTATGTTGTTCTTCTTTGTTTCCGAGTGCCCACTGTCGGTGCGAATGCAACCCTTTAAACGGTACTGGGAAATAGTTCGCGCAAAATCGCCCAGTACTTTAGTACTGTAAATTTAGTTCTGGAGCTAAAGCGGTGCGAAAGGCCCTAATATACACTCTACTGTGTTTGAATCCATCGCACCTCTGGTCATTGTGACAAAAAGTTAGTTCCTGTTATCACTTACATTATAGCAGCTATAAACAGTTGTTCCCTCACAAGCTTCCAAATTTTTCTCTCTCTTGATGTTAATAAGACAAAAATTGTCACAGTTACAAAACACTAGAGTTGTTCTATTTTGGGTAAATCAAACACTTTAAGCCTGCAGCAGCACAGCAAGTATCACTGACTGGTTCAGGAATAAGGAGGAATATATGGAACCATAAAATACTGATGTTTCATAGTCAAGAGCTGAGCAAAAAACATGCCATCAATCTTCACTCCCACTCGTGGTCCCAAAATTGCTTCAATTCTTATTTCTCTTAAAGTTAAACTGTGCTCAACTTTGTTGCATTACTCACCCCACCTACTTTGTGCTGCTGATGGTTTCTTTCGCCAGAAATCATTAACTCTCGTGCTTGAAATTAAACTTGTCACGTTGCTTCACTGAAAGTGCGAACACAGAAAAAAAAACCCCAGAAATTAATATTGGTACAAATTATTTAAAGCCATCAAACTCTCTAAACTCTGTCTTTACAGCGCTAGCATTTTTTTTGTCTGTGTATTGAAAAGGTTTTACAATGGTAGTGTAAAAAAAAGAGAAAATGAAAAAAGTACAACACAAGTAAACAAATTTATAGTAGTTAGTAGGGGTGTAATACAATGCCACTGTCTGTGTTTGTTTAGTGCTTTAAATATTCACATCTGGATCTGTATTAGGATTTAAACTCAAAGTAGGCGTGGCCTCAACTGGAAGACATGAAAACCCTGGGGAAAAACCCTAGAGCGAGGTGAAAATGACAGCAAGCTTCATATCTGAGAGCTCACTTATGCCTGCTTGGAAGTAAAAACCTCCCACTCATGTGACCTTTTTGTTATGTCCTGCGAGATACCAGTCCCAGTGCACACCTTTAGTCCCAACTAGATGCCCTGTGAACCTTTCTGACAAGCTTACTGGGAAAAAACAACTAAAAGTTCACATCCTATTTGTACCCGTATTTGTATCCATTTAGAACTGTTGAATCCGAATAATTTATTTGTATTCAGTTACATCCATAGTAGGTAGACACATTGTTCATTCCTAAGCTAAAAAAAAAAAAAATCCCAAAGAAAACAATAACATACAAAAAATGGAAAAGTACATCCAAAATTTTCAGTGCAACGACACTTCAGAGTACAGGACGATTAAATGGCTGGCAAGAAGAGCTAGTCAAAGCCTGGTACTACACCAAACCAAACCCAGGCTAACTAAGGGATTAGGATCTAGTGTTAAATTTGTCAGTTGTGGATATCCTTCAAATATGGATACCCAACACGACTAACTTTTGTCGAGTCCCAGGCTTTAATTCCTGGTTATTCACTGTTTATATAAACTCTAATTCTTGGTCTTGGCTGAGAGCGGAAGTAGGAAATGAAGAACATATGGCTGGATTATGAGGGGTCAGCCATCTTCTTCCTCAGCCAAGCTAGTTTTTAAATTGAGGGCGTGATGACTAATCCTGTTTTGGCTTCATGCATTTGGGCCTCCTTTGGAAATAATAATGATATACATAAATGTTGAATTTATGGTCCTGTTGAATCACATTTTAAGAATGTATACAACTCTACACTGTGGAATCATGAATTTACATAGGTTTTATATGTTTAATTCTAGCTTGTTGGCCGTCCACTATGACACGGGGTGAGTCACTTCCATCTATAGCTTGGGAGGTGTTAATATTTTGGTCATTGATGTAATATTGCTGTCATTGAGTGCAGCAGCAAGGGAGTGATCACACATCTAAATAGGAGGTCTGAGGTGTTAATTCCCACACACACACACACACACCGTATTTATTTTCATATATCGGGTGGATGATTAAAAAATCATAACACTTACTGGCAAGATTTGTCTTTATCATTTTCTTTTCTTTACAGTACTGTTATCATTTTAAGTGAAATGTTTACCAGATTGAATTTGGAGCAGAGAAGAAAGGATGGATGGAGGTCATGAGGTAAACATGACATAATTTACAGGATGGTGACATTCAGCGACGAGGCAACCTTTCACGTGAGTGGACACGTGAACAATGTCTTCTCCAGCACTGAGAATCGTTATGTTCTGTGTGAGCATGAAAGAGCCAGTCCTAAGATCAATGTCTGGTTTGCAGTAACTGCAGCAGGAGTGGTGAAGTCATACTTTTTTGATATAGCATGATAACCGCTAACAAAAACAGTACTCCACTGAGACTTAAATTAGGTTGGAGGATGGGTTGGCGGGTAGGGGATGAGTCATTACCACTCACCCCAGAGAACACACACATACACACACACAAACTTACACACTCCTCTGTGGCTCTTAAAGAAAGCTAGAAGTGCATACTCACTGTTAACTTGCATACGTAATGAAGCATGCAACCAGAAAGATGGAATGAGAGAAGAAAGAGAGAGATAGACTTGTAAACACAAGTAAAGAAGGATAATGAGAGTTTCCATATTTACATAATCATTCACAAATATTAAAACTTTTTTCTGTGTGATCGTAACAGACAAGTTGTTTGTCTTCACTTGAAATGTTATAAAAACTGGGAAACGGAGATGTTTTTGGCAGGAAAAATACTGACATTTGGCAAAATTAAATGAAATCTAGACAATAATGTGACGTTTGTATCTGATGGGAAACTATGGTCCACTAAAAATCCAGTTTCTTGTAATTTTCGTCTGATCGTTTGATTTATTTTATGCCATCGTAAATGTTGTTTATTGTGGAAATGAGAGAAAATTGCTGGAAAATAAGGAAGAGAAGAATCATTATTATTCTGTCCCGCTTCATTTTCATCATTAGCGAAGTGAGAGATAACAGACGAGACAACACGCAGTCTGCATTATATGAAGGAAGTGATAACATGTAAATATGTAAAGAAAGAAGAAGAGATAGAGGCTGATAAAGATAAAGAGAAAGTTCTCATTTATTGTTGAAAATATCAAAATGTAAGAATTTTTCACAAATAAAATGTCATCCTCTATTGTGGAAAAATGAAAAAAAAAAACAGTTATGACAAAAGAAAGGGAAAGAGAGAATATTAAAGCATGAGGGATAGAGAGACAGAGCAAGAGAGTAGTGTGTGTGTGTGCGTGTGTGTGTGTGTGTGTGTGTGTGTGTGTGTGTGGGTGTGTGTGTGTGAGCTCATTAAAGCTCTCTTAGGATCTGGCAGCGATGAAAGCCTTTGTGTTCAGTCATAGGAGAAGGCGCTGCAGATTACATCTGTTAATTAGGGTCTCTCTCTTTCTCTCTCTCTCTTTCTCTCTCACACACATATACACAAATGACAAGACAGAAAGGAAAGAGACGAAGGCAAGCCTAAGATTAAACAGAGGGTGAGAAGGGTCAGACGTGTGTGTTGGCAGCTTTGAAGGTCATGTGCAGACAGCCACACATGAGCACGGACAGCTACACTATGTGAAGCGGCTAAAACACACAATCCAGTTCAACCTCGTTGCCATTTTAAAATATGGCATTTGATCTAGTTCGTTTGGCTTCTCTGAGCACTTTAATAGGAACACTATACTAATACTGGCCTCTATTTGCTTTCAAAACAGCCTCAATTCTTCGTGCCATGGATTCCACAAGCTGTTGGAAACATTCCTTTGAGATTCTGGTCCTTTGTTGACATGATTGCATCACGCAATTCCTGCAGATTTTTCAGGTGCACTTTCATGCCGCAAATCTCCCATTCTACCACATTACAAAGGTGTTCTACTGGATTCAGATCTGGTGACTGGAAAAGCCACTGAAGAACATTGAACTCATTGTCATGCTCATGAAACAAGTTTGAGACGACTCTTGCTTAGTGACATGGTGTATCATGCTGGAAGTAGCCATTAGAAGATGAGTAAATTGTGGCCATGAAGGGATGCACATGGTCAGCAACAATACTCAAATAGGCTGTGGCATTCAAGCGATGATTGACGGCCCAAAGTGTGCCAACATTCCCCACACCATTACACCACCTCCACCAGCCTGGGCTGTTGACCTGGGCAGTCTTCAACTGTTCACTTTTGGTGAGCCTGTGCCCACTGCAGCCTCAGCTTTCCGTTCTTGGCAGACAGAAGTGGCACCCGACATGGTCTTCTGCTGTTGTAGCCCATCTACCATAAGATTCGACGTGTTGTGCTTTCTGAGATGCTCTTCTGCTCACCACAATTGTACAGAGTGGTTATCTGAGTTACTGTAGCCTTTCTGTCAGCTCAAACCAGTCTGGCCATTCTCTGTTGATCTCTCTCATCAACAAGGCATTTTTGTCTGCAGAACTGCTGCTCACGGGATGTTTTTTTCTTTATTGCACCATTCTGAGTAAACTCTAGAGACTGTTGTGTGTGAAAATCCCAGGAGATCAGCAGTTATAGAAATACTCATACCTGCCCGTCTGGCAGCAACAATCATGCCACGGTCAAAATCACTGAGATCATATTTTTCCCCATTCTGATGGTTGATGTGAACATTACCCAAAGCTGCTGGCCCGCATCTGCAGACCCATACTTTTTTATAGATTTTATTTTATGACTTTCACATTATCGAGTCAGTACAAAAACAGGTAATTTTCTATAACAGCAGCTCTGACAGTAATTCCGGCTGCAAGGCAAATCACAGGCTTATATTAATGCACTCATTCCAATACATTTTCATGTCTATAGTAACAACTTGCACAGGGACTTGTATGGCAGAAACAGGTTTAGAAATGAGTGTACTCGTTGATATGGTGAGGAGACAAAAGAGACAGATGAGGGAACAGCTGTTTATAGCTGCTATAACGTAAGTAATAACGTTAAGTAAGTTGTTTTGCAGTTGTAATTGTAATTGTTGGCAAATTGGTGTGGTTTAAGACAAATAAAACACCTCAGGACATGCTGTTACAGGAAAAGAATCAACTTCTGGATGGTAGCAGCAACTGCGCTTCTCATCAGGCCACATCACACCATCTCCTCGTTGATTTTTTACTTGCTAAACTGAATTTCACTGACTCCTCCTCTGTGCATTGACAATAAACTTGGTTTTTTTTTTCCTAACCCTGACCAGGATAAAAGTTGATATTCCAGGCATTTTATTTCCATTTCCTCCATTTCTTATTTCCACTTCCTCACACACACACACACACACACACACCTGCCCTCAGGAGGACTGTCGAACGTGGGAATCAGAATTCTGCCAGTTTGTGCTGTAGTATGAAACAGATCTTGAATCTGTTAGCAGTAAATACCGCACTGACATGGAATTAGTGACTTCTGACACTTCTCTGGAGGTCAAACAAAACTAATTAGTATCTAGAATATTTCTCAATAAGCATCAAGAGAAGGAGAGCCTTGAACTGCAGCAGAAAGAGTGAGAAAGGCATGAGAAGCTCAGACAAAATATGGTTAAAATATTGTCTGATCCATTCTGAGACCTATTACATTGAGAGATAGTCAAGGCTGAATTGAAAGAACAGGTAACAGAGGACGATGAGATGAACACAAACTCTCTACGGTTGTACACAGAGGTGGAGCAGAGGAACCCCAAACTGCTGATAAAGATCACCGAGCTCCAGGATTCCCTGTACTGTGTAAAGGAGAACAGAGGAGAGAGCTGGATGAGGGAGCATGATGAATCTGAAAGCCAAGAAGATAAATGTCAGTGCTTTAGAGGCATAGTTACAGAAGGCTTGGTTACAGAGCTTGATGAGGCAGAAAGAGACTGGATGGCAGAAGGAATGAAAAGATGCAGAGATGGAGAAAACCAGAGAATCAGTTATGAGATCAGGAGGTGCTGGTCATGTTGTTGTTGGACCTGGCTCTTCTGAAAATGATTAGGTTCATCCAATTAGTGAAAATGTTTCATTAGATGAAGACTGAGATTAAAGAAAGGAAAAAGTAGGGTAGAGAAATGAACGCCAATAAACACCTAAAGACTTACAAGAACCAGAAAAAATGCAGAAAAGCGAGACAAAAAAAAGTAAACTTGTATAATGAGAAAAAAAAGAGTAGGAGGAAATAATGGTAAACCATTATTCAGTTTATTTTGATTTCTTTCACATTTCTGTTTTTTTTTTTTTAATTTCTTTTAATTTTTTTAAATTAATTTTAATAAATATCCAGCTATGAGTATGGATGAGTGGTCCTTGCCTTCAGGTTTATCAGAGGATGAGACATTTATTCATATTCGCAATCATAGCACATACACTCAACATTGGAGACAACAAGTAAAACAGTTAAAGGGAACAAAATGAAATTACCACAATTTCCCCCAAACCACAAACATTGCTTGTTTCAGGAATATTATTTGTACATATACAGTTTCAAAAACTGTCAGAATAAATCAGTATTGAAAAGGGGTAAATGTGTAAATCTGTATTATCACTTCAGTCACTTTTGTTGCACAATTTCGACAAATTTTGAGCCACACTGACACAGGCTATGGTCAAGTCTAAAGTTCCCTATCTAAGAATTAAACACTTGGGGGTGTGCTGTTCTAGGAAAATAATCAATGATGGGGAAGAGGAGTTACTGTTACCAAAGGTAACATCAATTTGTCAACAACTTATGATTATTTTAAAGAACGACATCATACTTTTTATCTGTTTACATTCAGTGTTAAGGGGCGCCCACAACAACTATAAACAGTCCCTCACCATCCTTTCTTTTTTTCTTTCTCTTAAAGGTAATAAGATTAAAAAAAAATTTGTACTGAGAAGCCATCAAGCACAAGGTCCTCAGCATTGAAGACTCTCCTGTGGCAGAAAACTTACTGACCGTTACAGAGCTTATATTATGTGGAGTGTCTGCAATACAAGTCACTGCATTAGCTGTTACTATAGAAATGATGATATGTGAGAATAAATGCATTAATATAAACCTGTGATTCACTGGAACTACTGTCAGAGCTGCTGTTAAAGAAAATTAATTACCTTCTGACCAATCAGATTAAAAATTTCAACAGCACAGTAGTATAAAACCCTTTAAAGTTATAGAAAGTACTCAGTTTTGTCACATCCACCATGGACAATTTTCCCCCAGACCTCCAGAGGGCGCCCTCTTACCATATTTAAGTTTTGTCCTCTCTCTTCTCGGTTGCTGGGCATTATTGTTACGTTGTTGTGTTCGTATTGTGAGTAGCTTCATTTATGTTGAGTTTTCCTAGCTTTGCTTTGCCTAGACTTGTCGTGTCTTGTCATGTCATGTCATGTCGTGTCGTGTCTTGTCTTGTCTTGTCGTGGTCTAGTCCTTTGTTACAGTTTTTCTAGGTTTTTTTGGTTCTTTCCTTGCCTGTGTTGCTTTGTTAGTTATTTATTTAATAAAGCTTATCTGCACTTGCATCCATCTCCCCACATTTGTTACATTTTATTTCTTTTCAGTGCAGTTTTGTATTACAATTTTTTTGTACATGAACTTGACCTACATTTAGAGGTCAACTTGCCATCTAAAGAGGTAATAGAACAAACAATCAGTGCCCATTAGCTAGCCCTTTAATAAAGATCATTGAGCCGAGCCCTTTTGAAATATGTTGGAATGATGTTTACTGGGGACGTCTTCTTTTCAAACCCCCAGTGAAACATTCAAGGACAACACCAACCGTTCTCAGCCATTCACTATGCTTGCTGATGGAGAGCCTGAGAAAATAACATACCTTGCATCCAGTTTCTTACAGGTGACAAAACAGTCTTGGTATCTTTAGCTTATTTGCCATCTAGGCCATGGCCAAATTTCACAGTATTTGCCAAAGAAGTTTTTTTATGTATCAGTATTATCCCAATAAAAGTACTGCAGTTATTCTGGGTCATGAGTTAATCTTGAAACTGACAAGAAGAAAAACTCAGATTACTCAAGTCTATAACAAGGGCTTTTCTTATTTTACTTGCAATACAGTTCCTGGTACTGTACATCATTTTACATTTTATGCTTTAAACCCACTTCCGTATTTGGGTTTTGGGATTTTACAACTTTTGCATTAGGAAATACTATACGTTAAAATAACAATAAAGTCAACTCAGTATATGATGCAGTCTCCATACCCAGTGTAACTGGTGTCAAGAGCATTTAAACACTCAAATCTGTCATTGGAACAGTCCTATATAAATATACACCTGCTGTATCTCTTCCATACTTACTTACTGTCTTTATCCTATGCTTTTGCTTTTGGTATCTTGCAAAATACGTTGCGTAAATATGCTAGGTGCTACCATAAAAGCCTGCATTATAATAATTTGATTTGTTTTTATGATATACAGCAGCTTATACTGAAATAAGAACCTCAACCTTGTTCAAATAGAATTTATGTATGTTATATATACATGAGTAACCAAATCATACCTTTTATATATTTTATTACTATTGGAGAGTGCCATTTATGAGCAACTCACAAAAATAACAGCCACTTTGCCTGGTCTGTGTCTCTGCTGAATCGTGTCTAATGCATCATTCTTCGGTAATTTAGTCCCTAAATGCGCCATTCAGTATTCAGAATTACTTCAGAACTTATTGCTCCATAATGCATCAGGAGAGAGATATTGCCCTCTACAGGTTGCACAATAAAGTGCATGTTAATATTCTGAAAGCAAACTCTTAGGCCTTTTAAAAATAGCAAGGTTGATCTTTTCATTTTAGAGATACACGTCCAAATCCATCCATTAACCTTATACCTGATTTTTTTAATTGTTTAAACTAGCTACTGAACAAAGAAACTACCTGAAAAAAGCCCCTCACTTGTACATTAGTTGGAATGTGATAAAGATGAAACAATGAGCCAAAGTTGTTACATGACTTAATAGTGAGAAGAGAAATGATGATGATAATCCATATATATGAGTACACTTCCAAATTGTTTTGAAATTGTTGTGCACAAATCTGTACTTGTACTTGAATTTGTACTCAAGATTTTATGAGTAATGTGTCCTGTTTTCAGCTCAATTATTATCGCTCCACTGCCAGTCTAATCTATTAGGCAAATTACCAACACTCTGAAACTAATCATCATGGATCTGGAGATGATCTTCAAAACTCTGGATTTGATCCTCAGCCCCTTAGTTTTGATCATCAGTGTTCTGGAATTGCTGATCAGTGTAGTCAACAATCAATTTTCTGGTTCATTATGGATCTGGAAATGAGCGTCAAAACCCATTATCGAAACCTGATTATCTGGAATGCTCTGTAATTGATGATCAAGGTTCTGTAGTGCCAATGATCAGCACTCTGGAGCCCATCATTAAGACTCACAAAGTGATTATGAAAACTCTGTGATCGATGCACAGGGTTCTAGAGTCAATCATTAGGCCTCTACTGTCATGTCACTCGACGGTGGTCTGGAACAGATTGTCAGTGTTCTGGAGCCAATCATCAGAGCTTTGGAGCAATCATCATTAATCCCACCATTAACTCTCCAGCCTGAGGATCTGGACATGTAACCAATCATCAAAGACTTGGAGATGATCATCAGGGCTGTGTGGGCAATAACCAAGACTCTGGAATCCATCGGCACAAATCAAGAGTCAGTCATCTGTGGTCTGGATGCAATCAGTAGCACTCAAAAGGAGATCACCAGCACTCTGCCACCATCAATAGACCAGGCCTCTGGTGGTGATGGAGATGGAACTGATCCTCAGTCATCATCAGTGTAACCAGTGATGAAGGTTGTGAAGTCAATAATCGATGCTGAATAGCACTCATCAGAAGAATCACTCGCCAGAACTCTGATTGCTAATTTGATCATCAGGGATCTAGAGCCAACCATCTCAAAGTTCTAGAGGTGAAAAACAGCACTCTAGAGCAAATTAGTTTTCAGTGTTCTTTAGTGGAACTTTAAAACCACAGTCCTGGGTCTACAGAGATGTGAAAGTGATATAGTCACATATGTCATCTTTTGCCATATTCTTGACAAGTGGATGAGTGAATCTGTCACATAGACCAACAGAACAGTTCAGGCCTGAATGTTTGAGTCCTACAGTAGGGGGTTCAGTGGATCTGTTATGCTGTGAGGGGCAGTTTTATCACTTGTCTGTAGACATAGAAAATGCATAAAAATGTATAGAATTTTTAAAGGACCAACACAAAACAATCGCAGAGTAGATTATAGCCTTTTGGGTAAATTATCATAGGTGGAAAATCCGTCAGCTTGAGAGTCCTCAAGGTTGGAGGGGCTATTTTTGAAGTGTGTGTCAGATGCAGGAGGTGGGTAGAAATATTCATGATCTTCTACATTGTCCACAAATTCCTCATTGTCCCCGTAATCATCATAAAAATCCGTTCCTTGTGAGTACATGCCTTCTGCTCCATAGACATTAGGTGTATGATGGATGGCTAATCGCTCCATTGACATGTCCAGCTGCTCTTCTTCACCCTTGATGCAGGATATGTCCTTAGAAAGCTTTAGAAAATTAGACTGTGGAACAAATTGTTGGTTCTTATAGTCTTTGTTGAAACCTACAGCTCGAGAGTCTTTGAGGTCTGAGCAGACAGTTAGATTGTGTGATTGAGGTTCGTAGAAATACGTGTCTACTGTGTTGTCAACAGCTTCATTCTTGCTCCCATAATCATCAAAATTTTTCACTTCTGAGTAAACTGTTTCATCTTCGTAGTCCTTAAATTTAGTACGGATGGCTAATTGCTCTGGGTTCATCTGATCTTCCTCTTCTAGGACACCGGAAACGTCCTCAGAGAGGGTGACAAAATCAGGAAGTGGGCCAAGTTGTTGGTAATCCTTGGTGCTCTTCATGTGTAATTTTGGTCTGCTAATCATAGCATAAACTGGATCTTGGACGTTACTCGAGAAAGGAGGAGTGCTGTCGATGCTCTTCACTTTGCTGTCTTTGCTGGGAATATCACTCAAGTTGATGGAGTTCAGCGAAAAGCTTGTGGTCAGTTTTTTCTTCGGATGCTTCGTCTGTGCCGGAGGTGTGTGGGATTGCTGGGAATTCTGGGGAATCTGCTGCTCTTTGGGTCTTGTTCCGGATGTTTCCATCTTTGGAAGTTTCTTGAGGGCATCGCTGATGATTGTGAAGAGATGATCACTATGACTCGTGGCGAATTCAAAGTACCCTTCACCAGACTCACACCTGCGACCTGCTTCGAAGTTAAAAGACAGCTAAGGAGCAAGAACAGAAATATAGCATTTTTAGGGGATCAAACCTCTTCCTGTAGAAAAAGCCATGAATGTAGCAAAATGAAAAAAAAAAAAATACTGAAAGAGATACACACATTTAACAAGGAGTACTCTGTCATTTTTACCAAACCAAAACCTAAATGTGAAAGAGAAATTCTTTACTAGCTTACCATGTCTTGACCAAATTTCCTGACGAAGCGATACGGCCATGTGAGGAGAACCTGCTTTGTTTTGTGGTCCTTTAGGAGTAAAGAGTCATGTTGTGGTGTGAGAAAGTATTCTCCGTACAGCTTACAGCGTAATGTTGCCTCCGTAGACACAGCAATTACCAGGAAATCCCGAACTACACAAAATCAAGAAAATAGAACATTAATTTTCACTATAGATGCAGTTAAAAACAAAATACACTGATTAAAATATAATGATGATAGCTAACAACACATTGCTAGTGGTTGCTAGCAGAGCAGATTAGCTTGTTGAGTGATACATGTTAGCTAGCTCGTAAAACAAGACGTCAGTGGGGTGGGGGAACAGAGTGTGCTAAGGAGATTAGCTCTCTAAAATGTAACAGAATTTTATTCCACAGTTAAGAAGGACATTGCTAAAACTAAGGATATATGCAGTGTTTGAGCTAGGCTTTTGTACTCCAAAGTGTAGCAAAAATGCGTTACCTGCTTCTGTTATTTCCTATCCTATCCTTTCCTTTTCTTTCCATTTTTTTTCTTTTTGCTTTCCTTTTCCTGTTTCCTTTGCTGTTTTTTTTTTTTTTTGCTGTTTCCATTACTTTTCTTTAATTTCCTTTTCTACGCTGCCCCTTCCTTTTTCTTTCCTCTAATTTCCTTTCCTAACCTTTCCTTTCCTTTTCCTTTTCCTGTTTCTTTTCCTGTTTCTTTTCATTATCTTTCCTGATTTCCTTTCCTTTCCTGTTCTGTCCTTTGTTTCCTTTCCTTTCCTTTCCTGTTCTGTCCTTTGTTTCCTTTCCTTTCCTTTCCTGTTTCCTTTTGTTATCTTTCCTGTCTTCTTTCCTTTCCTTTCCTTTCCTTTCCTGTCCTGTCCCTTCCCTGTACTTTTCCTTTCCTGTGTCATTCTGAATGAAACACATGTGCCTATTAATGTTTTATTTTTTCTTCTCTTCCCAGGTGTTTTTCAGTGCTGTTGTTCCTGCAGACAGCAGATCCGGACACGCGGTTATGCACAGCCCTTGTGCCAAACATGGCTGAAAAGATAATCAGGCTGTGGCAGAGTCTGCACCTGTCGTGCTTTTTGCCCACAATCCTTTGCGCCCAGAGAAAGCGAGAGAGAGAGAGAGAGAGAGGGAGAGAGAGACAGAAAGAGACGATTTCTCTGCAAAAGATTTCACTTCAATCAGGTGCCCGCTTTTTCACTGGAAGCATTTTTCTCTTCCTTTGCACGGCTCTTTAATTTCATCCTCTGGTGCTCAGCAGCAGGGTTTTTTTTTCTCTATCCATTTTAAGACAGCTTCACTCTGATGCTGTCTTTGATTACAGCAAAATTGTTGTCAAACCCACTTTACATACATGTGTGTGCACATTTTGACGCAAATGGCTTTGAGCTTTCCACATGGTGCAGCTGTCAACATTCAGAAGCACCATGGCTTTAAAATGCATATTTATTTATTTCCTCTGACATAAAACATAGAGGCATGAACACACTCCTAAAGGATGTTTGTTTTATCTGTTCTTTAACACTAATACAGTTTTGTCATATGATATTTCTTAAATGATATGTGACGATATTGAAGGAGAAGTCACTGAAAGAGAATGCCGATGATTGTTCCCGATTTCGGTATAATTAGCATGTCCTAAAGACTTCTTATTCTAAAGAAATTTACAGACATTTCCACTGAAATGATAACGGATGTTTCATGTAGTCTGAAGTTTTAGCTATCACTAGAGTGGCCAAAAACCACCTACTTTCACAGGAAGAGGCCATTTGACTGGCAGAACAACAAAACACGCTCAAGTCACGAGGTGTTAGTGATGTTATAAAAAAATCAATCTGGTGACTATATTTTACTCCAGAAATGTCATTGTGTCATAGTGTTTATTTTTCCATCAAAAAATACATTCTGCATACACATAGCGAGTGAAGATTCTGGCCTTGCATCTGTATTTGTATATCAGTTCCATATTTAGAAATTTCATCTGTATTCTAACAATGCTAAAATGTGTGCTAGCCTGGGAAACCCTTCACAGTGTGTAATTTTGACACCTTCTATATATAGTTATATACAGTTGCGGAAATAACAGGCTTTCCTGAACTGAAGTGTGTTCCTCTTTTGCATGCATCTCAATCACAAGTAAAGTTCTAGCATTTTAGTCCCCCAAAAGTGAAAGGGGAGAAAACTGACTTTCATTTTGGTGAAAAATACACTATATGGCCAAAGGTATGTGGACACCTGACCATCACACCCATATGAGGTTCTTCCCCAAACTGTTGTCATAACGTTGGAAGCACACTATTGTATAGAATATCTTTGTATGCTGTAGAATTATAAATTCCCTTCACTGGAACTAAGAGGCCCAAACCTGTTCCAGCATGACAATGCCCCTGTGCACAAAGCGAGCTCCATGAAGACATGGTTTGCCAAGGTTGGAGTAGAAGAACCTGGTTTCTTCTGTATTAATGATATAATATGTTATGAACCCTACTTAAAATGCAATTCATAATGCTTATAAAGATGGCTATAAAGTGTATTGAATTCATAGTTAATTCTAGCTGTATATAATATATATGATATATTCTGTTTATATGTATCATTTATTCCTTATTAGGAATGCATTATAACATGATATGAATGACATTTATAGAAAGGGTTGCAAATATATTCAAAAAGAATATGGATCAACTAAGTGAAGATTTGTATCTTTTTTGATACACGGTGAAATGAAGTAGACTGAAACTTTTGGATATGACTGTGCATTTTGTATGTGTACGGTGTTAACAGTGTGTTCTGTCTGACAGTGTAATTATCACTGGGAAATGTTAATCAGTGCCAATTGTCAAATCAATGATTAAGAAGCCTCTCAATGATCTCAGGACGTCAACAGTACAGTACAAAACAGTGTTGCTATGAGACTGCTATGAGGAAACCACAGGTCCGTTTATGGCAGACGTTTGAGGAGCAGAGTGTAAATAATTGACTAAAGTCATTTTGCGTATTAAAGACAGCAGTGTGAGATGTGAACTGTAATTGCTTTTTGTCAGTGAAATTTCAATCTCACCCAAAGCAGACGTCTGAGACAAGACCTCTCTTGTACTGGATATCTGGTTTTGGGCGAGTGATTGAACTGACTCTAAATAAAGTCTGTGCTGTGGTTGTGCATGCTATTTTCTGCTTGAGTAGCATACGCTTTCAAACCAACAAGGAAGGAAGTGGCACTTCTGTGTGTCTTTTGTTTCAAATACATTCAGATAATTCTTCACTGAATTCACTTAGAACGTTCTCTTCTCCAGATTGAGCCAACTTTATATTTACTTAGGCGAAGCCCTGGTGCTTAATTTCCCAACTTTTGTGTAATGAGCCGCAATGAAAAGTAATTAAAGCATGCTCAAAAAGTTGCTAGAAGTCACCAGATGATGTGATAGACTAATGTACATATTCACAGTTTCATCATCATTTGCATATCAGATTAGAAAAAGGAAGATTTATTTCTTATAGAAAGAAGTCATCTTTGGTCATGGTACCACAAAGTACCATTTTATGCATTTACAAAGCGCTATATCTTTTATGAAGAGCGCAGGCATAGTGAAGCAGTGGTAGTGAGTGTTTGTAAAATAGACATGATGGAAATGGTTCCAGATGGAATCATTCATTTAAATTTTAATAACTGTAAATACACTATATGGCCAAAAGTATGTGGACACCTGACCATCACACTCATATGTGATTCTTCCCCAAACTGTTGCCACAAAGTTGGAAACACAGAATTGTATAGAATGTCTTTGTATGCTGTAGCTTTACGATTTCCCTTCACTGGAACTAAGAGGCCCAAACCTGTTCCTTCATGATAATGCCCCTGTACACAAAGCAAGCTCCATGACGATATGGTTTGCCAAGGTTGGAGTGGAAGAACTCGAGTGTCCTGCACAGATCCCTGACCTCAACCCCACTGAACACCTTTGAGATGAACTGGAATGTCGACTGCACCCCAGGCCTCCTCACCCAACATCACTGTCTGACCTCACTAATGCTCTTGTGGTTAAATGAGCTGGAATTGGATGTTCAAAAAGCACATATGGGTGTGATGGTCAGCTGTCCACAAACAAATGTCCAAGAATATAGTTTAAAAAGACAAAGGGAGTGCATGGGTGGGACAAACAATGGTGATCAGTTATTGGTCATTGGGAACAATGGTGATTTAGTGATTGGTCAATCGTGCCATCAGCTCAGTCAGGCTTTACACACTAGTGCTGAGTCAAATGAAATTGCTCTCTGGACTTGTATAACCAGCAGCTGTGATGTGAGCTGGAGAGTCATATTGAGTGAAGCACAGTCGCTAACATCTGCTCAAAAAAGTGACCAAAGGTAGTGACTGAGTCTCTAAGTTGGCAACACTGCTTCCCCTGATCTTGTTGGTTCATACACATGAAATATGGCAACAGATATTAACATCTGGTTTAATGGCTGACCAGCCACCATTTATTTCCATTTTGAACACCAGTAGCACCACCTCTTCCTTTCCATCGTGCATTAGGTAAGGAATAACATACTACGAGCAATAGTGTCATTGGAAAATAATATATGCCAGGATGCTGTGACAATGAGTTAACTGCCTGTTTCTTAGCTAACATTTTCTATACTGTTTATTAACATTCATTTGCAAAGATCGCCAGAAGTCTTCTGCTTGCGTACATTTGGGTATCTGATATAATATGGCCTGATCCTTAGGCATACTATTAAGCATTTGCTGAAAATCAGTTATGTGTTTTGTATGTAAGGAATAAAACACTCGGCGGAATGCTGTTATAGGAAAAATAATGATAAAGGGGTGGAGTTACTGTTACCACCCCGAAGTGAATTATTTTCCTATAACCAGCGTGTTATTGCTCTTATACCACAACAATTTGCCAACTGTTATATGTTTTTATTTATTAGTGAATGACATTTCCACATCTATTGACTGTTTATAGTTACATTTAATTTAACTCATTTAAATCGTCCCTTAAAACTTATCTTTTCTCTCAGGCTTATTTATAATTTGCCTCCTTTTTTTGCCACTGTTTAGCTACTTATTTTCTGATCTTGGTCATATCTGTTTTTTTCTTATAGCAAATATTTGTTTATATATTTATTTTCATTCTTAACTATATTTTATGTTAAGATTTTAATGTACTTTTTTTTCTGTTATGCCCTTTGGTCAGCACTCGTATTGTTTTAAATGTGCTATATAAATAAATTTGACTTGACTTGATTTAATGTAATGGAACATACGCGAAAAGAAGTTAGTTCCTGTTATCACTTATGTTATAGCTCCTATAAACAGTTGTTCCCTTACAAGTCTCTTTTTTCTCTCTGATGAATTCAATGAAACAAAAAAAAGTGCAGCTTGTCTTGTTACCAAGAAACTGGAAAAGCATGAAGCTTTCTGTCTGTCTCCATAACTTGTAGCTGTCTCACCTACAAATTGGCTTCACTTCCTCTTGATGATTTCTCATGCTGCTGCACATAAAGAGCCCATTAAAAAAAAAAAAAAAAAAAAAAAATGTCTTTGTCTTTCCATTCTTGCAGGACTGATCATGAGCTGCTTCATTTTTAATTCACTCATCACACGTGAGCTTGAACACCTCAGAGCATCCAAAAACTGTCCTCATGCTACAGAGTGTGTTGACCCCATAAGGAAGGGAAAGTTAGATCTATTTTTCGATTGGACTTGAGATACGTGGCAGACACAAACAGCTGAGAACAGGGAAAACACACCACCCAGCTTTAATGGAATAAAGTTCAGACACCTGTGGCCCAACGTCTGAGACCTGACGATCTGAAAGTGAAAATGATGACGCGCACACACACACACACACACACAAGTTCACTAATGCGAGTATTGGCCTTAGGTATCTATGAGAGAGAAGTGCACCACTAAGAGCTCTTAATATTTCATCAGTTATTAATTGCAGCACTGTTGAATTCTCAAATCTGATTGGCCAGAAGATGTTGATTAATTTTCTATAACAATAGTTCTGACAATAGTTCCATTTGCAAGGAGAATCATATGTAACCTACACAGGAACTTGTATGGTGGATGCCCCACATAAATGGATTGTAATTGTTTAATATGGTAAAGTTTAATGCAAAGAGATGTTTATTCTGCATTTTTGGAAGGAGTCTCCAGTGTTAGCGCATCATAACAGTCTGAGATAAAGCTGTAACTTGAAGGATTCAGGACAGAGAGATTTGTTTTTTCTTGGTAACATGAGAAGCTGTGTATACTTTGTCTAATTAACTTCAGGAGATACAATTAGAAGCTGGTGAGGGAAGGTCTGGTTATAGCTGCTGTAACAAATAATAACAGGAATTACTTTGTTTTGTGTTCGCTTTTTCTTCTTGTACATTTGAAAAGCATAAGAATATTGGGTCATGGGGCCTTTGTTCATTCGTACTGCAACTTTCAGTAAAAGTCAGTACAAAAGTATGAATACTTGCCATCAGCCCTGCTTTTAATATGTAACCAACTCCTTATTTAAAGAGGGAGAAGTCACCCACAGGAAATGGTGTAATTTAGTACGAGTAGCATGCATAGTATGAATTTTTTAACACGGTCCTGGACTCGCCGTGACTGTGTGTCTGGTGTACTTTTATGGACATCAGTTTGCACCAGAAAGAGAATTGAGAAGACTTTTTTTTAGTCATGCTGTAAGGTATGATGACAATAAAGTCTTGGTGTTCCTCTTTAAAAGAGGATTTGATTACATATTAAATACCCAGATGACATACTTCTTGGGCCAGTATTTCGAAGTCACTTAATTGCAAAAGTGGTTTTTGCCAGTATGAACAAACTAATGCTAACCAACAACTATTAGCAACTGCCTAACGACTTGTTTGTGTCCTAGTTTTTATTCATTATCATTTGTTGGTTTTGTCAGTTATTAATAAAGTGACACTTTTAATAATAATATGTTCCCTTTACTTCTTAGCTCACTGTGTCATTACTTTATTGGCATTTCACTCCTGTTCTAAAATTATGACTACCACTTTCTTTTTATTGTATTTCATTGTATTTTATCTTTTTATTGGTTTTGTCCACCCAAAGATAAAACGTTTTAGATCATAATAACGGAAGCTCCTCTGTACAAAAATGAGGCAGTCTGAAATAAATTCGACTCTGAGTCTACCACATCCTTTATCACAGCATCTCTTCATCTAAACAGCTTTCACACCCCTGCCAAGAGGTAATACTTTACTTAGTGCTTAGGTGTGTTCGAGTTTCTGTCTGATTTTTTTTTTTTTCATTGTAAACAATATTTTGCAGTAATAAAGTTGATAAAGATGGCATTTAAGTACACTCATGCTGGTTTTGAAGACCTGGCAAGAACTGTGTTGTGCAGACTTTTGTCTCTGGTTCTGTTTTGACCTTGTGGGGACATTTGGCTGGTCCCCATGAGGAAAACCGCTTTAAAAAAAACATGCAACTATTATTTAAATATTCATAAGCCAAAATATTCCCTTTTGGTTACAGATTTTGATTTAGCATAGCATTAATTAGCTGCATTAAATAATTATGTCAGTGGAAGCTCCTCACAAGGACAGGAAAAAAAACGTGCACGCATGTATGTGTGTGTGTGTGTGTGTGTGTGTGTGTCTTACCACTCTCAGTGGTCCCATAAAGAGTGTTCTCCTGCATCTCTACAGGTTGAGGATGATCCTGCTTCTGTGATCTACACTCAGCCTGATTCAACTGAAAAAGCCAAAAAGGCAATAGTAAAAATAATAATAATAATAATAATAATAATAATAATAATAATAATAATATACAGCGCTGTATATTAATGCATACGAATTACGGTTAGTCAGATTATAGTTTTCTTCACTAATATGAGTATCAGGGCTAGAAGCCTGTAGCACAGCAACAGCATTCTGGTGTTGAACAGAAAATATTTTTTAAAAAAAAGTCTTCTGATGAAAATATTCACCTCATCGTGTGTGTGTTTGTGTGGTTGTGTGTTTGGGGGGGGGGGGGGGGGGGGGGGGGGGGGGGGGGGGGGGGGGGGGGGGGGGAGTGTACGTACAGGAAATGCCAGATTGCACAGCTCCTTGATCCAACTCTGTAGCTCCGAGGTCGGAGAGGCGAATGTGTATGTCTTGTCTGCGGTTTCAAGCAGGAAGGTGCTGCATTCTTTTGGACATCCCTCAGCCTCTCTCTCTGTTATCTTGACACAGTCTCTCATCACGATCACCTTCTTACTCTCGGCACGTTTTTTATTCTCCTTCAACGAGGACTTGCTGAACTCGAAGAGCTCCAGACAGGAGAGGCTGTGTGAGCTGTCGGCTACAGCTTCAGCCCATACCTTCTTCCATTTCTAACACACACACACACACACACACACACATTTGTCTTACTATCCTTATGACCTTCCTTGGACATTAATAATGCAGCAAATTAATGCTATCACTACACCTAAACCTGACCCCAACCTTAACCTCAGTAAACAAAAGGAAACTTTTTGAATTGTTTATTTTTTTCTTTTAATAAAAGCTGAGGTTTTTCTATAAAAGCAGTGATCCCAAAAGGTCAAAACTGACAGAATTCTCACTCAATACACTCTGATATGTTACTGTGTAGCAGTGTTTATTCTCACTGACTCAGACCGTCTCTTCAGAGCGTCTCTTGAGATTGAGAAACTGTGCTGAGCGGGTGAAGGTTCACACGTTTTACACCGCTCATGTCCTCAGACTGTTTATGCACAGCGACAGACACTTATGAGTCATGTTTTCCACGACTGTACTTCTTCTTCTGCTTTTTTTTTTTATTTTTAGTAGAAGAAAGATTAAGATTCTTCAAAAATTAATCCGTTAATATAATTACCCAATCAGAATTATAGTAATAATAGACATTATAGGAATGATAGAATACTGAATCAATAAGGGATTTGAAAGAACAAAAGTGAGGGAACAGCGTATCAGCAGATTAAAGCACAGATGACTCTACTAAGTCAAAATTTGTCCTGTTAAACTCTGGAAAGATGATTAGATGAAAATCAGATCAATAAATCCAGGGAAATCATTAAATAGTGCAGGAAAGGCTGTTATAAAAGATTTTGGGGCTGCTTTTCTTTTATAGTAGAGGAGATGAATGCAGCTTTTACACTGAATTAATCAATTTTTTTTGCACACTTTATTACTTTACTTATTACTTTTTAAATAACTTTTTACTCATCTTATTAAGGAAGGAATAAAATACGACAGGGCCTGATCTTATAGCATCACACCCAGAACTGTCTTTTCCCTCTTATACCTCAGCAGTTTGCCAATGATTACAATTTTTTATTAATTAAAGAATGACATGTCATTCTTTTTATCCTTTAATAGTTACATTTAATGTTGCGGAATTGTTTTATGTATATCTGGGGGATTAAAAGCGACGTCTACTAGATGGTAGGTCAGGTTTTCTAGTCGAACTGTAAAATGTTAGCGATTTCATGCACAGGGGTTTTAAACACACTAACAAGCTCTGTCTCTCATAAAACTTTCCGCTGTCGTCGTGATTGTTTTCATGAGCTACGTGTCGAATCGAAAACCCTGACCTTGCATTTAAAAGTATTTACTAATTTAGAAGATCCAGCATGCATGACAGACCTTTAGGTAGGTTTGAAGGCTCCATGAGAGGTTTTTAAAATTCAAACACTACCTGAAATAGGAAAACTGGTCAGTGTTACTCAATAACTATCTAGAATAGTACATAATTATGCAATTTGAAACACAACCCTAGTTTGTTTTGTGCTGCCCGCACTATTTTTACGTTGATATGGCACCGTGCATAAACGTATCGTTAATTTCTGAGGAGGTGCAAAAGAGACATTCCAGATGAATTTTGCGTACATGTATGCGTAATTAAATGCAAATGTAATCAGGCTTAAAGTTAAAAAAAAAAGAAAAAAAAAAAGTAGAAATATTTGGAAACTGGAGGGATTCAGAAATAAGAGGATTTATGTGATCTGATCTTGGAATTGGTCCCACAAATTTACAGGATCTAAACAAAACTCATCAAAACAATCATAACTTATTTGCGTAATAGTGAGAATTACACATCCAGTGCCGCTTTTCGTTGTCCCTGAAATAGTGGCTCTGTCTTGCACACTTACACAGGAAGTTACTGGTCACCCGTCGCTTATCAGTGCAAACGCAAAGTAGCGCTCTCTAAAGTCCATCATTAACAATAACACTCTAACATGTTTTAAAACACACACGAAGACTAAAAAACACGCACTAACCCACTAAAATACTGTAACACAGTGTAACACTAACACACTATCACGAACACACTCTACCACTCTTCAACACACACTAACCTAAAAGAGCTTTTACTATCATAAGCTTTATTAGCAGTTGAGTCTTACCTTGCCAAAGCGCTGCTGCTGTTGATAGAGCATCCCTTTCTTTCTGACTTCTCCCTCCATCATTCATCAGTCCAACAGTCTCTGTGTCTTCCTGTCTTTTTCTGTTTCTCACTCTCTGCTTTTATCTCGCTATCGTATCTGTCTTTCCTCTTCTATTTGTGTTTTCCTCTCTCACTTTGTCTGTGTTTCTTTGTCTTCTTCTCTCCGGCGGTGTCTTCTTTTGGCTTCTGTGTCTTCATTCCTTTTGTCGTGTTCCTCTTTTTTTTCTGATGAACTGGTTTGCAGAAGTTTGTGGCTATGGTGTGTGAGTGTGAAAATACATATAATACTTCATGTGTGTCTGTGTGTGCATATGTGTGTGTGTGTGTGTGACCTTGTTAAATTCACTTCCTGTGGGTTGAGGATCTAAAATAAGTGACTGTAGTTAGATGAGTGGGTGTGCGTGTGTGTGTGTGTGTGTGTAAACATAAAACATGAACTGTTGCTCTTCATGCTTGCGAAACAGAACCAAAATTGGGTTGATATGCAAATACCTCATCTAAACAACTTCTGTCTTCTGTCTTCTGTCTTTCCTGTTCTGTCTTTTGCTCTTTATCTCAGTGATGATCAATATGAAAATGGTGGTACAATATGAAAGCCTTGGCACCCCATCCTTCACTTGGTGAACTTCTTCATGTGCAGGTGTTTGTGCAGATGTGGCCCATATAGGAGACTTATCATGTTCAGCGCTCTCTGCTGCCTGCAAGATGAATAGCAGTAATGAATAAAAACACTGACAAGCGTTTTCCTGCCCCCACAACCAACCCCACCTCCCCTCCTGAAACTGTGTATGCCTTGCGAGTGGAGGTGAGTAGCTCTGGGAGTGGAGCACGTGTACAGCGCAGAAATATGTAAATAGAAGCTAGAGTCGGTGCATCACAGGTGGTTCTAAAGGGAGGAAGGTAGGGCATGACTCCCTCTAAAAACCCCTTTCACACATTCACGTTAACATTAACAGCAATTAAAAAATTGAATGTTTATATTCAAATATTTCTGAAGGGTTTAGTGATTCTGGCAGTAATTTGTTGTATTTCTGTGAAACATTAGCAACTGTATGTTTAAGCAGAGTGTACAGATGAGAAGGTGAGAGGGCTGGACAGACTAAAGGACTAAAGCGCTGCTGCATCACTCTCTTAAGTAGAGATGAATTCCTCTTGGCACTACTATCGGCAGGTTTTCGAAAGGTAATGTGGGTAATGTAGGAAAACAATGTGAAAATAGGTAAACATTACATTTTAATTCGAATGATTAATATCATTAATAATTTCAAGTCATTCAGGACAGATTTTTCGCTTAAGTTTACACAAGCCAGGTTTGAAAACTCAGGTCAGCTGATTTGGTGAATTTTTGGGGAAGCTCACATGCGATACCTTACAGAAAAAGACATGTGACACCTTTTGAGGTGGCTGAAGCTGTAGACTCTTCACTGAGAGGTTTCTTAATAAAACATGCGCTGTATTGTTGTCTCATTAACCCATTTTAAAAGTACTCACCTTATTTACACATGAGTATGTTGGAAAGCCAAAAATCTAAAATTTCATGAAGACAATTTTTTTTTAAAATGACAAACTTCTCTAGATTAATAACTTGTTATCTTCAAATTAATCTGACGTTGCTGAGCTTTGCCAGCAAAAAGCAGCGTACGCAAAAGTTGAAATAGCACAGCAAAGCCACAACAGGAAATAAGAACCTAAATTCAAGGGTAACAGAGTAACAGAATAAATGTTTTAAGCAAATCACGCAGTTGGTAAGAAAACTCAACATCCTGCCCTGAATGTCACAACAGAAAAGCATTAATCATTATCGTCAGGAGAATATGAGTTAGAATCCCCACATCAGGTAGGTGACAGGGAGTCCAAGGGAACAGAGTTGGCCGTGCTGTCTGGATGGGACGGACGGCATTACTCTCTCCACCGTCAGTCAGACTGACACTAACCAGTTATGGGCACCTGTGAGCTCATGTATGCAGAAGAGATTAGATAGCGCTTTCCATCGTGTGTGAGAGGCTGCCCTGTGATGGAGCGTTAGAAGCAGTTCAAAAACATGTGGAGGTTGGTGTCACAAGTCTTGGAGGAAGAACATGTTAACCTTCACCCCTGGTTGCTAGCTGTCATCTTGTAAGCGTTAGACAGTGGGAAGAAACTGACAAAACACCAAATTGGGAGAATTCTAATTAGCTTTCAAATCTGTTCACATGTGAAGAAAAAAAAACCTTTAAAATGCAATACACATTAATACATTATTAAATAATGCATGATGCTTTTATGTTTGCAATAATAAATTAGTAATTCTACTGAAAGTGTACAGTCTGGTTTAATGACTGTGCACTGTGTACTAGCGAAGGCCTTACAGCAAAGAGCTCTTTCAGGATCCTGGGCTGCATTTTTATTTATTATAAATCTGCTTTATTTATTATTAATCTAAAGTCATATATCAAACTGACTTCTTTTAACTTCATATTGCCTTGACATTGCTTTGCAATATTTATTATTTATTACTATTATTTATTACTTCTGATTTTTGAGCCCAGCACACATGTACACTATATCTTCAGCTGGCCTGCGCTGCTAATGCCTTTCTACCCGTCTTTGCCCCATATGAAGATAATCCCAGTACAGTCCTTGTCTTGCATGTTGTTATAGCATACAGTATCTTTGAAATCATATATATATATTTAGGCCTGGGAGCAATGTTACATATTTTAAACTGCACCTTTAAGCGTTTCTACGTGCTGTTGTATGGCGGTGAGAAGGCGACCTTGTTCCATTTTGTGGTCCTTTATAAAAAAGTTTAAAGCAAACCTTCAAAGACACGTCAAAATACTGCAATATTTAAATAAAAAAAAAGTTATTTATGCTTGAAGTGGAAATTTATTATTTATATCTGTACATGTGGCCTAGCTGAAGTAGCTGCTTTTTTTTTTTAGCTTGCTGAACTATTTTTTTAGTGATCTGATAGTTATCTTTCACATGCATGCAGATGATCCGTGGTTTATATGAGCAACTGATTTGCTTGCTATAATAGGGCTTATTTGCAGTGCACAGCTTCCTTCCCTATGGTTTATAGACAGAAATAAAACCACAGCTTCGTGTTTATTTGCTGAGAATCTTCCGCTTTTTTTTGCAAGAGCCCATGACAAATCAGACCTAACTTCTATAGCACATTTAAAGGAACTAAAAGGAAATGCATACAATTTCCACTGTACCTCAAATGCAGTCACGAAACCAAGACATTCTTTAATTTTGCACAAGGGAAGGGAGCATATAGCCTCCAGTTTAGCATTGAGCAAACTGCTTGCCTGAATTAGCTTTAGCTGATATCCAGTGGGTGCTTTACACACTTAGATTTCTGAGGTAATAAAGTCTCTGTTAGGCATTATTGATGCTGATAGCGTTCAAACAGAACCTCAGTAAATAATTGTAAGGATATTCTGTATACTTTATCAACTATACTGCAAGTTAGATTGCTCATTTTCTTGCCTATGACTTGGTGAAAGAAGGGATGAGAATAACCAAACTAATGATGGATAAATAAGACATCTACTTTCAGAGTAGACATTTTGACACGCAGTGGTATTCTCCGAACTAAGACAAGGGTCCATGTATTTTTCCACAGACCTTAAAGGTTTTGTGTTATTCTCAAATTATACACCTGAGTTAGGTATTTGGTGTGATGGGAAAAAAAAATTGAGCTACGCTCTGAAAAATAAAGGTACCAGAAAACTTTCTTTAGAGTGATGCCATAAAAAAACTTTTTGATTGATAGATCGATAACTTTTAATTATTGTTGTTGCCACAGAATACTATAAAAAGATACTGTCACTTTATGGTTGAAAGGGAAGATTCCGTTTATTGAGGCAACAAGAAAAATTAAAGACACCAGCCGTCTGTTTTTGAAAATTAGTTGCATATTTCATTTCATTTAGTTCAATCTCAGAAAAAACATGGAGATTAGGTTTTCATTATAATGAGCCATAGTCTCAAAAATGGAAGACGGATATTAAAATGCAAGTGAGAGAAGCACAAAGAGGAATGAAACATATATATAACAGGAAAATGAAATAAAATACAGCAAAATACAACAGTTTGGGGACTCTAATTGGAAACAGTGCTGTTAGATTACTAGTGCTTAAGGGAACTTGCTCAGTGAAAATTGCATGCAAATTGGTCAGAGAGCTCTGAGAAATGATCTCTGAGGAAACGGTGCTCTGTGTGGGTGATTAAATAAATCATACAGCTCTGAAGTCACCCTTCAGCCGTGGAGGAACACTGCTCTCCTGTGTCTGATGGAGGCATCACAGAGCCGAGACAGAAAGCTGGTGTACAGAATGTAATGCCTCAGTGTAATGTTTGGGTTCATCTCCAACTGGATTAATGATGTCTAGTGAAAGAAAGAAAGAAAGAAAGAAAGAAAGAAAATGAATGAATGAATGAATGAATGGGTGGGTAGGTATGTCACCCCCCTTGAACTTTTCCCCATTTTGTAGTGCTCTAATCTGGAAAAGAAATAGACTTAATTAGGATTATATGTCATGAATCTACACAAATTAGCCCATTATATTGAAGTAGGTATATTATTGAAGAACCCCTAAATTAGTTCTGGTGCAACCAGTTACTATCCAAAGTCACATGATTAGTTGAAAGGAGTAGACCTGTGTGGAATTGAAGTGTTTTTGATCTCAGTATAAATACACCTGTTCCTGGAAGAACCCAGAGTTTGTTGGATAACCTACTTAAACAAACAGCATCATGAAGACCAAGAAGCTGTCAAAAAAAATCCAGGACAAGGTTCTGGAAAAGTATCAATCAGGGTTTGTTTATAGAAAATATTCCAAAATTGAACATCATACAGAGCAGCAATAAATACATTATATATTTTTTTAAAAAGTCAGTGAGCAGGTAAGGAGGACCTTAGTCAAATAAGAAATCAAGCAGCCAAGTGTAATTCTGTAGGAACCAGAGAGATCCACACCTCAGGAGGGAGAAGCTCTTCACAAACCAACCACAGCCCAGAGAGTGTTGAGAAGAGAAAAAAGCCTTATGAGTTTGCCTAGAGGCATGCTGGAGACTCAGCAAACACATAGAAAAAGGTTCTCTGGTTTGATAGAACCAAAAGTAAACTTTTTGGGCTTGACATGCAGTGCTATGGTTGGCCAAAAGCCCAACACGGCTCATCATGAGAAAGCCATTCCCAAAGTGAAGCATGGTGGTGGTAGCATCATATTGTGGGAATTCTTTTCATGAGCAGGGACTAGGATACTGGTCAGGGTTGAGGGCAAGATGGATGGGAAATTCTAGGAGAAGGGATTCTAGAGACTTGAGACTGGGCCAGAGGTTCACCATCCAACAAGAACAATGACTCTAAATGTACTGCCAAAGCTACACTAGAGTGGTCCAAGAACCTGAAGATGTTAGAATGGCCCAGACCTCAATCTGATTGAGAATCTGTGACAAGACTTGAAAATTTATGTTCACCAACTGTGTCCATCCAATCTGAGCTGGAGCAATGTTGCTAAGATGAATGGGCAAAAATATCAGGATCCAGATGTGCAAAGTTGATAGAGACATATCCCAGAAGACTTGCAGTCATGACCGTAACCAGCTATGAAGCAATGAGGTCCAGACCTCACTAGTTTCTGAAGAATTTGTTTTTTTTTTTACCTCTCACGATGCCAGTTGAAACAGTGACAAGCTGATAACGTAGTGGATGATGAAGTCTATTATGCAGAAAAAATTGCTTTCCAAGACAACTGTGTTGATTGGTTCTCAACTGACCTCAGAGCAGCTGAGGAGGACTCATTAGGTTTGCCCATAGACTTATTTGACCATTATGTTTAGCTCTAATAAGACATTAGGACTGTGGTAAAAACTAGAGTTTTACAGTACACCAGGTGTTTCGGGAAAGAAATTGCATCTTGTTGACAGCTAAAAAGCTGACATGAACACTTTCTTATTAATTACTGTACATAACATCTTTTTCCTGGAACAGACTGTTCATTTTGCTTAAGTTTGGTCAATGAGAACAATCAATTTTAATCAGGATGAAGCACTTGAATACTTCTGATTAGAGAAACTATAAATTTTATAAACCATTAAAAAAACTAATTTTACTACACCAGGAAGAAGCCTTTTCATCTTGTTATGAGGGTGACCTGTTTGATGGTATGAGATGGGTTAGGGATAGTGCGGCAGGTAGTGTGTCTGTTCCTTACAGATCCAGGGTCCAGGACTCAATCCTAAGCTTCATTTTCTGTCTGTGTGGGTTTTCTCTGGATTCTCCAGTTTCCTCCCAAAACATGCCAGTAGGTGGATTGGTTGCTCCAAATTGCCCCTGGGGTGAATGCGTATGGGAAAGTGAAATAGGTGCTCTCTGCTGGAGAGGCATGTTCCCGGCATAGGCCTCAGATCCACCGGGACCATGACAAGGATACAGTATGTACTGAAGACAAATGGATGAAAGAAATTGCCTCAGGTGTGAATGGTGTTGTGCGATCCCATCCAGGGTGATTTTTTTGTATCTTTATTTGTCACATATGCAGTACATTACAGTACAGTGAAATTCTTTCTTTGCATATTCTATCTTCACATTGTTAGGGTCAGAGCACAGGGTCAGCCATGATACAGGGTTAAGGGCCTTGCTCAAGGGCCCAACAGTGTTTGACCGCCTGGTGGTGTTGGGGCTTGAACCCCCAATCTTCTGATCAGTAACGACCAGAGCGACCCTATTCCAACCTCATGTCCACTGTTCCCACCATCCACCATGACCTTGCCCTGAATGCAGCACTTACTGAACATGAGCAAATGAATTAACTCGGATTGTTACCCTCTCCAAGATGGCGGCGCTTTTGACGAGTCTGGCAGAATCAAAGGATTCTGCGCACGAGTTACGCGCTATAATTACGCCGGTTGGGACGCTGCCCCAGATTCTCCATGGTCTACGCTAGTAGCGTACGTGCCGTGTTGTACGTAGCCATATGCACGCAGGGGGAGTGAGAGGAGCATGAATGGAGCAAAATGGCGGATCATGTGCAGGTAAGCAAAGCTTTATATTTTGTTATTGTGGAAGCAGGGAATTTAATGTTCGCTTAGCATGATCAGGGGTTATGTACGGCTTTTTTCAGCCTTGCGTTTATGATTTGTTTTTAAATGAGCGATTTAAGAAGGTTACGTAAAACGATGGCGGACAGAGCGGCGTGGTTTATTGGATGCGATTATCAGTGTGTTGTTGACTTGTGGCCTGTCATCATGTTGATTTGCGTGTGTGTGTGTGTTCCTAGATGTTAAGAAATGTAATGTTTGCGTTCTTTATTTATTTTTTAAACAATGGAAACAGTTTTTGTTTCCAATAAACCTGCATCTACTAATCTAAAAGCGTTTGTTATTGGCATCCCGCATGCAGTGAAATTATTTTAGCACATCATTAACCTCTGTATACGACAACTTTTATCACAATATTCACTTCAGATGCACAATTATTGGCCATTTAGCACTCGTAGAATTAAACCTCTTGCATGTAGAGATATTATTGTTATTGTTTAACATAATAGCCATCTTAAAGTTGAAATTGATTTGTTGTTTATTTATTAAATGGGATCTTTTTGCTATCTGACTCACTGTAAACAAGGCGATATGCAATACAGTGCAATAGTGTCATGTAATAATGTGAAACACACTGCATATGTTTTTACAGATAAATATTTCAGATAAGAAAAAAAATGTGCATTGTTAAGTTTATTATCTCCAAATAAATATATATTTTTTAATTCGAGCAAGGTTATTTAATATAATGCGTTTAAGGGAACGCCCTGCATTTGCATAAATGTGTAATGTTCCCTTTTATTTTCCTGTTTTTAGCAAAAAATGATAAAAATATATATTTTATTTCTGTAATATCAGCTGCTTCAGTCTGTGTACATCTTCCATGCAAGTGCTAATGTATTGCTAGCAAACTTCACCTTAATGCTAGGTAGCTTTTAGCTTTATGGTTAGCATTGAGCTCTATGGCTCCCATTCTAGTGCAGTTAGCATTAGCCGTGTAGCTAAATTCTCCCGCGCGACTTTGTGAAGCTACAAAATAACACACCTCCTAATAAAAAAATAAAACTGGTATTTTAATGTAAAATTTTGTCAACATATCATATAACACGCATGTATTCGTCGCAGCTATTCATTACGTTCAATGAAACAATATTAACCTCTTGGGAAAAACAAAACGAAACCGGCTAGCTAGCTTGCTAACATGATACTTATTTAATAGCTTAGCAACTAGCTAACCTGATTTTATTCATATGTACACACAGTGCGCTGGTTTTATTAAGATAAAACCCGTAAAGTATTTTAAGTTCAGCTGTATTTTTTCTCCTTATATATTACTTAATTTACTTCATTTTTAGTTTGCTAGCTAGCTCACTCGGCTTGCTGCCATGGACTGTATTGTCAAATTGGATATTAGCATGATTAGCACTACTTCTGCCAACATTAACAAGTGGGTGATTAGAGACTGCTGAAAGTGTTTCACACCAAATACGAAAGCTTATTATTTTTTATTTATTAGACCTGATTTATAAAGTTAAACTCTAAAATTTCAGAGTTTTTCTCCTCAGTGTGCTTTCTAATTCTTTTTAGCTAGATAGTGCTGCCATTTAAACTTTATCATGTGTAATCCTGTTATATATCTCTTATCTGTTATCCTTTTATCCTCTTATGTATCTCTTTAGTAATTTGGATAGGTATAATTGTTAGCTGATTTTGGTAAAAAAAATTTAATTATGCCCATAATTAAAAAAAAAAACTAATAGGAATTGTAATGTGCCAAATTTGTCATTGGGAATCACCAGAGTTTGTGCTTGTCTCTATCATTAAGTCTGTTGTTCCTCTGTAATCTTTCTAACATTTCTGTGTTCCAGAAAATGTCATAATCTCACAATATTGTGTTAAATATGGACACAGAAAGGCTTTTATCAGAGCCTAAAAAATTACAAAATTAATAATTCGTAGAGATCTACATGGCAAGGATTTGCTGATTGATATCCGCAAATCAGATGAATTTTATTTTTTGAGTCATTTCACTTTATTCGGTTAAATGATTCGTTCAGACTCGTTCACCAATTCATTTAGTTGCACACTTTGCCCAAATGTGCAGTTTGATCATGCATCTGGAGTAGTGTAAAAATAATGATTTTTCACAGACTACACTGTAAAATTTCCAGCTCTGACTGAATGAATCGCTCAACTCACTGATTCGCCTGATCTGCTGAATGAGAGGCAAACGAATCTCGGTCATGACCGGAATGATTCACTGATTTGAGGCACGGATCAGGCTTGGCATACACACAGCTGCGAATATGATTTACACAACTGACACATGTTTCAAAAATGCTGACAAATTTTTTTTTTTTAAACTGGCTAGAAGATTCACTAATTCACACACTGACCAGTTGAATGAGAGACGAACGAATCTCGGTCATGACAGAAATGACTCACCGACTCAAGGACGTAGCTGAAAGTACACTTATGCGTCAGTGTATTCGTGAACACGTAATGCTGACAGATAAACTTATAATGTTTGATAATCAAGAAGCTGCATATTAACAACTGAATGAAAGAAGTGACACGGTGCATGGCAGTGCCCCATCCTGATCCATTCACCTTACTGACTCACTGAATTGTTTTCGAATCAATCCGGTCATGTGAATACTGTCAGTGAAAAGTTATTGAAATGCAATTCATCACAACATCGATGTTGTTGTATCTTCCAAAACTAAGCGCTAGTATGAGTAAAGTGGGGTTGTGTTCAGTAAACTAATGCTACAGCGGTGTTTCTTGTTACTCACAGTGTGAGAGAGAGACGAGGACGTGTTCCATTTGCAGTAATGGATTATTCATTACCGTCTCTGCAACACACTCGGCCGTGTTTAAGTCCACCACGCACACCTGAGCATCTCAACGCCACGTACTTATTCACGCCGAGTTAGGATGGATCTATTACAGTATATCAAGGTCCATGACTCAGCACTGTTATAACCTTTAATAATATCAAACGCTTCAACATTTCTGTACCCAGATAGCAGTCGTGTAATACAACAGATTTATTTCTAGTCTCCCAGACACATTTTTATACTTCAATTCCTTTTTAATCTCTTCTATAGTTTACAGTATGATAGCGTGCTAAAAATTAATACATGCTGTAAGATTCTCTGAAAGAAATATTAAGTACAAGGTATGGAGTGTAAGTCTGAAACCAACTTAAAGTAAAATACGCTAATGGGGAAAAAAGCGAGGTCTTTCACAGTCATTTCTTTTCCTTTTTTTTTTTTTTTGAGAAATTGGTATATTATTCCTTACTTTTAAAAGTTTTTGCGTTCTGGCATCTCAAAGTGTCTTGTGTATTCTGCTCCTTCTCTTTTCCCTTAGTGTCCTAATCGTAAAATTGTCAGTGCTAAATAATAAATAATGTTGTTAATATTAAATAATGACATGTTTAATTACTTTTATTATTAGTCTTAGATTATGTAGAGTGTCCGTGGTACAAGTGTGTATGAATAAGCTGCTACTACATACAGAAATGATAAAGTATTAGAATGAGTGCATTAATATAAACCTGCGATTCACCTTGCAGCTGTAACTACAGTCAGAGTTGCTGTTGTAGAAAATTAATCCCCACCTTCTGACCAATCAGATTCGAGAATTCCACAGCGCTGTGGCATTTTAATGTCAAGTTTTAGACTCGATATCAGAAACCACACCCTATTCACTAGACAGTGCCCCTTTGGGGACTCTCTAGTCTAAAAGCATGGCAGTCATGAAATCCCACAATGCATTGCAGTAGGTTAGTATCCGAACACAGGTGCAGGATAACTCTAACACACTTTTGCTGCATACTTCAAGTTTATTAAAGTCAGGTTTGTGTGTCTGTTTTGGCGGGACTGAAAGTGTGCTAACCTCATGCAGACGTCTTATCTTGTGCATGCAACTGCGTGTGTGTGTTTATCTTTTACTTTACACATCACATCTGTATTCGAGGGTCCTCCTTAAATTCCTGATATCACACCCTTGCATCAGCCACATATGAAGTTACTGTATGGGGTAAGTGTGTTAGAAAGTGTGCAAGTTCTCATAAATCGACTGTGTAAAATGAATTGAAAATGAGAGCTACTAATATTAAGCGGCATGAGTGAAGCTTTTTAGTGAACGAACTATAAATGTATTTAAGCTTATACCCTGTGAACGAGTGTGTTAGAGGTGTTCACTGTGTCATAGCCTAGACTAAAAATTTCACCGTATCAGGGTATTAAAGCAGCAATCGTCTTTTTTTTTCATTTCTTATTTGTACAAATAACTTGGAAAATATGTAGAACATGATCTAAAACATGAATTTGAATTTGAATAAAACAGTAACAGTTTAAGCAATGGCCTCAGTGTATTAAGTGGCTGAGAAACCCGTTTGGAAAACTGACTTCCAGTCAGGAATGCTTGCTCGTGTTTGGATGGGCCTCCTGTCAATCATTTTATAGACACTCTACTCTGTGGGTTCTTGTAGATCCTGGGGTGGGGCTTCGTGAACATGGGTGGTAATGGGGCTCGAAGAAAAAAAAAAATCATTCAAACGAAGAAACCCACTTACATAACCATTAATCTTATGTAATGCACCTTTAAACGACCAAATATTTTTCTTGCAAATTTTTTGTTGCACATCCTTGTGCGTGTGTGTGTATACAGGGTGTTTGTAAAGTCAGGAACCAGTGGGAATATGTTGAGCACATAGGCCTATGTCGATTCGAATGTGTTGAGCAAAATCCTCAAAAACATCATACTGCGGCTGAGAAAATGCGTAGAGCGTAAGCGTGAACATGTCAAGCATATGTTGTAAATAATAATTACAAAAAAATAAACACCCAAACAAATACCTGTACCTGTGCTTGCAACAAGTACTTTATTGCTCTGTGTTTAAACTTGGTCAATACCTGGAGTGAAAAGTAGAATCTTGGAAATATTTACATGAATTTCAGAGTTTCTTAGTATTTGGTACGTCCCCTTTTAGCTCATTGTGCACTCGAGCTGGCATGGACTCCACACGTTTGTGCAAAACTTTATATGATCCAATTTAGATCAAATCCATCAGAGTAACGTCTGAACACACACTTCAATAGAAGAGATTAGACATGAGGAAAATCAGACTTTTTTTTACAAAGCAGTTAACATGGTCAGTATCGCACCTTTGCTTACATTTAAATAGAGAAACAGAATCTTGAATATTAAATATGCAGGATATCGAACATTTACATTCTTTGTTTTAAATATTTCAAAATTATAAAAACCTTGTAGCTTATACAAAAAAAAAACAAAAAAAAAAAAACCAAAAACAGCTTTTCAGTGTGGTCTCAGACTTCTGGATCCCAGTGTATAGTTGTGTGTTGTTTTTTTTTTGTTGTTTTTTTCCCATTGGTCTTTTTATAAAAGGTAAAAAAAAAAAAAAATCTTTCCACACACATACATGCGCAGTCCGTAATTGAGCTATTTATGTTTTAATCTGTGTTTTGAAAAAGGAATGAACGTCGAGGTAACTCTCTGATGATAATCATGACTAACCATTACACTATAACAACCTCTGTGTGTGTGTGTGTGTGTGTGTGTGTGTGGGGCTAAGTTTTTAGCCCTTTGTGTAGACAATTATGTCCCCGTAGTTTTAGAAATACACTAGAAGTTAAGGAGTATTTGTGAGTATTACAGAACATCCCATGACACTAGCAGTACAGAAATCAGTAACAGCAGTATGATGTGAAACATTTCTGAATATTTAATCCAGAAACTAGAGCTGAGAAAAAGATCACAGTATCATGCTTGTTTCAATATTTGGATTTGTGCTTGGTCTGCGTTTTTAAGGCTTGCACTAACGCTGATTTGAAATCAATTGATACCAACCGCAAACTCTTTCAAAGAAATGAGCAGTAGGCTAATGGCAAGTGAATATGCCGAGTCATCTATAACAATACCCAGTGAGGCATGTTTAAATCAAATGATGTCAGCGATTTTATAGTCAAATAACAGCACATATAAAGAGTGAAAAACCGGTTATATTGGAAAAAGAGTTAACAAGCAGATGTGGTGGAAAAGCAGCTTAATGACTGAAACGTGGAATTGTTTAATTTTAGTTCATCTTTCAGCTGTTTTTAAGCAACCAACCTCTTTTAATTGACAAGAACGTTATATATTAAAGTTATAATAATCATATTAGTAATAATGACCTTTTAATTTCACATTCGGTTTATTTACAATTCAGATAGTTAATGAAATAGTGTGGCAGAAACATACTTCATGAAATGCATAGTTTTGGCTTACCCATGTTCAAAGAAATCCTCGATATACACACGCTTACGACCGCATTACAATAATTTAATTCTGCATTAACACACCAGGTTTTAAACCAATAAAACTTCAGCCATTGCTCTGTCCGTATAATACCCTAATCTTTGTCTGTTATGTTGCTTAGCAACCAAAACTCACTGTTGACGGACTACACCATTGATTGCAAATATTATTAATAATACATTCAATTATTTATCGAAGACTTAATTTGATCATATTGTTTTTGTCACTGTTTCTAAAAGCAGTAAGCCACTCAAGGGCGTTACAGTGCGTAAGGACATTTTACTCCTTTCATGTCACGCCTAAGAACGCCGTTACCTGTGATAAAACCACCTTAATGCACCGCCTTGAGTGGCTTATTGCTTTCCTCAGAACTGCACATTGTTCCCTGTGCCTTAAATGTTGATAAGCAAAGAGCTGTTTGGTGTCTAAAGTGTGTTTCTTAGTTTTGTATTGGAGCTCAGAGGTTAATGTAACTCCAGAAAAGAACGCTTGTAGCTACCAGTTTAATCAAAAGTGTTTGGAATTCTTTGGAGTGCAGATATTGGAAAATAATCAATGACGGGACGGTGTGATACAGCTCAAGCTACTGTGACTACCCAGAAGTGGATTATTTTCCTCTAATTTCCTCGATTTATTCCTCTTATACTACAGCAATTTTCCGTAATCACAATATTTTATTTATTGTCGAACAGCGCGTCATACTTTTTAGCAGTTTATTGTTGTGGAACAACCTCAAGTTCCTGCTACCACTTATGTACTGTTCACTTACTGTGTACTGCCTGTTACACTGACACTGGAGACTCCTTCCATAAATAAATATTAAATAAACATCTCCTTACACAAAACTTCATAATGTCAGCATTTTACTTTGTTAAATAATGCATTTTTATAATTCATTTATTATCAGCCTTAGGTTATGTGAGTGTCTGTCGTGCACGTCCCTGTGAATGAGCTGTTACTATAGAAACGATAAAGTATTACAACGAGTGCATTATTAATACATACCTGTGGTTTGAACTACTGTCAGGGCTGCTGTTGTAGAAAATTAATCAACACCTTCTGACCAATCAGATTTGAGAATTCAGCAGTGTTGTGGTATTAAAAAAAAACCAAAACAAAAAAAAAACTCATAGTAGACAGAGTTTACTGGTGCTGATTGTGTATAATAGTGTGTGTGTGTGTGTGAGAGAGAGAGAGTGTGTCCCTAGCACTAGTGAGTGTGTGTAACTAGATAATCTTGAAGAGTGTCCATCTAAGGAGATTCATCGTGTGTGTTTGTGTGTGTTTCAGAGCCTAGCCCAGCTAGAGATCCTGTGTAAGCAGTTGTATGAGACGACGGACACGAGCACGCGACTACAGGCCGAGAAAGCGCTCGTCGAGTTCACCAACAGTCCAGAGTGTCTGAGTAAATGCCAGCTGCTGCTGGAGAGAGGCAGCGTGAGTGTTCACCATCACACACACATTCCTTTCTGATTACTTGCTTCCATAATATTTTATTTTTAATGCAGACATCATTAAGCGAACGCTCCTAACACAGAGTTAATTGTTGTCTCTTCGCAACACACACCTCAGACAGGCTCCGTCTCAAATCGGTGCACTGTTTTCAGGGGTGGACAAATGAGAAATTCATTATCATGGCCAGTGGGCATGTAAAAGCTTCAGTGTGCTTCCCAGTGCCCTTTTTTTTTTTTGCCCGGAAGCCTGACTTAGCTAGAAAGTGGCAGCTAATGCAACGTGATAACATATGACCTGCTAGTTAGCTTGTTCAGTGCATTAATGCAGAGTAAAGGAAATGAACACGTTTATGATTATTGTCCTTTTCTGACAGTTTTTTTAAGCGCATCATGTTTGCGCGTACATGTGGGATTTGATTTGGAATGCTCCTTTAAACAAGTGCACGCTGGGAGTTGTAGTTTTTGTGATGTTGCGCTGTAGTTTGGCAGCAACCTGGATCACTGTCTTAGTTGAAAAAAAGAAAACTTTGCATGGGTGTGATTGTGTTATTTTTCTCACCCACACTGATCTATTTTTAGGTTAAAACGTGAGTGAAATACTTGCACTGTCTATGAGTCACTGATTGCTTTATGTAGGGTGTTACGAAAGTTGATTTATTTGTCTACTAGTTGTTTGTTGTTTATATCTAAACTGCTGCATATTCATTTCCTGTAGGAATATGTTATAGTTCTTATTCGTTAAGAGACTGAGGGGTTTTGTTCCTGATCTGTTAAATGAGGAGTGTGTGCTGAATTTTTCTTTGATGCTGTGTGTTTAACACTCCTCTCATTGTGTGTGTGTGTGTGTGTGTGTGTGTGTGTGTGTGTGATTGGGCATCTGTAGTCGTCTTATTCTCAGCTGCTCGCAGCCACGTGCCTCTCCAAGCTGGTGTCTCGCACAAGCAACCCTCTGCCACTGGAACAGCGCATCGACATCCGTAAGATACACACACACACACACACACACACTCTCTCACTCTCTCTCTCTCTCTCTCTCTCTCTCTCTCTATTTGCCCCCTCTCTCCTTTGTCTCTGTTTGTATCTGCCTGTGTCTACTTTTTTTTTTTTTTTGTCTGTCTGTCTCGCACTCTCAGTCTCTCTGACCATATCACTGCCTCTGTCTGTTTCACTCTCTATCTTTGTTTCTTCTCGCACTCTCTCTGCCTGTATCTATCTATTCTCTCTCTCATTCTCTGCTTCTGTCTCTCACACTCTCTCTCTCTTTCTCTCTCTCTGTCTTGCCTTTGTTTCTGTTTCTCTCTCTCCATTTGTCTCTCTCTGACAAAATATTTTTGTATTGCCAAAGCAACGTACAACAGCAGAACATGACAAGTAGGAATTGAACAAAATGTAAAGTGAAAAATAGTAATGAAAAAAATAAATAAATAAATAAACAGATGATAAATTAAATATGTAGCAAAATTAGGAACTAGGTGCAACATCATATACATTAATGGTAACACAGGGATAAGGTCTCTCTCTCTCTCTCTCTCTCTCTCTCTCTCTCTCTCTCTCTCTCTCTCTCTGTTTCACTCTTACTCTTTCTGTCTCTGTCTGTCTGTTTCTTTCACATTCTCTCCATCTGTCTGCATGTCTGTCTGTCTGTCTGTCTGTCTCTGTCTCTCTCTCCAGTGTGAAAACGCTACACAAAAGGCAAATTGAAGATTTTCTGAACTAAATCTTGCACATATGTATTTTATCTATATGCACATCGTATATATCAAGATCTCACTCTGACCGAGGTTCACTGTGTTTCTCGTCAGGTAATTACGTGCTGAACTACCTGGCGACGCGGCCGAAGCTCGCTGTGTTTGTCACTCAGGCTCTGATTCAGCTCTACGCCCGAATCACTAAACTCGGCTGGTTCGACTGTCAGAAGGAGGATTACGTCTTCAGGAATGTCATCGTGGACGTCACAAGATTCCTGCAGGTATAAACCAGATTGGAAAGTTGATAATGTGACATGACCGAGGATTTGTCCATACTAATCCAGTTCTCAGGTGCTCATGAAGAACCAAAGTAGTGAGTAGTAAATCTGGTGTATGTCATCGTCTCTTCCAGAATGGGCTCTTTGGTATTTTAATTAAAACCTAATATACACACAGTACAAAGTCTGTGGTTTTAGTTTGAAAATGTACTTTTTTTTTTCTCCACATGTCCGTAATGACCATTTCCATCTTTTTATATCTGTGTATATAATGTGGTTTGTGTATAACCCCCTTCTTCCCCATTGTGGTTTCAGGACAGTGTCGAGCACTGCATTATTGGAGTCACGATTCTTTCCCAGTTAACCAATGAGATTAACCAAGTAAGTTCCTCCGCCGTCTTCCACGATGTAAGTGTTTATTTTTATCTCTATTTTTGCGTGTGAGCATTGCTGCAATCACTATGCTTCGCTTTGCTGGTAAGACTCGCATACCTTCTCAAATTCCCTTTCAATCAAGAAAAAAAAATACGAGTTTAAATGAATGAATGAAGAAAGTTTTGGACACATCAGAGCTAATCACTCTTACCTTTCTCCTATCTTAAACTATTCAACTACTGGTATAGTAGCTGCTAGGTGTGTGCTCATATGAGATGTTCATATCAGCCACATGTTTAGTTACCGTTTACAATATTATCAAAATGTTTTATTAAATTCTTACATACATGTTTGCTGATAATCACATTTTGCATTGTAGTTTTTAAAATAAATAACAAGGACTAAGAGAAGCAGAAAACAGATTTAAATAAGGGAGCAAATTTGGGAATTAATAACAAAAATACATTAAATAATAATGTAATAAGACAGTGCTTAAAGGAAAGTGTAAAATTGCACATTGCAACACAAATATGAATACAAAACTAAATCTAACATACAAAATTGCATCCACTTTATGGGTGATATTTGAAAGCAATAGTTATTACAGTACTATACAGTACTCACTAATACAGTATCTATTTAGCTTTCTAATTATATATATATATATATATATATATATAATTTATATGTACATAAATACATACACCGATCAGCCATAACATTAAAACCACTTGCCTAATATTGTGTAGCTCCACAAGACCTCTGAAGGTGTGCTGTGGTATCTGGCACCAAGACATTATCAGCAGAGCCTTTAAGTCCTGTAAGTTGCGAACTGGGGCCTCCATAGATCGGACTTGTTTGTCCAGAACACCCCACAGATGCTCGATTGGATTGAGATCTGGGGAAATTGGAGGCCAAGTCAACACCTTGAACTCTTTGTCATGTTCCTCAAACCATTCCTGAACAATTTTTGCAGTGTGGCAGGGTGCATTATCCTGCTGAAGGAGGCCACTGACATTAGGGAATACCATTACCATGAAGGGGTGTACTTGGTCTGCAACAATGTTTAGGTAGGTGGTGCGTGTCAAAGTAACACCCACATGAATGCCAGGACCCAAGGTTTCCCAACAGAACATTGCCCAGAGCATCACACTGCCTCTGCCAGCTTGCCTTCTTCCCATAGTGCAACCTGGTTCCATCTCCTTTCTATCACAGCCAGCATTAACTTTTTCAGCAATTTGTGCTACAGTAGCTCTTCTGTGGGATCGGACCATTGAGCCTAGGGTGCCCATGACCCTGTTGCCTGGTTCACCGGTTGTTCTTCCTTGGACCACTAATCACTGCATACCGGGAACACCCCACAAGACCTGCCGTTTTTAAGATGCTCTGACCCAGTCGTCTAGCCATCACAATTTGGCCCTTGTCAAAGTCGCTCAGATCCTTATGCCTATATCCCACCCCTTGACAGGTGCCACTGTAATGAGATAATCAATGATATTCACTTCACCTGTCAGTGGTTTTAATGTTATGGCTGATCGGTGTATAAAATACCAGAAATGTAGAGCAGGAAGTCTCAAATTGGAGGAAGATGACTTGGTTATATTTCGAAAAGAAAAAGTAAGTTAAAAAAAAAAAAAGAAATGAATGAATTAAAAAAATCCCTAACATTCATGTACTAGATTAAGAATAAACACAAACATTTTAAGTAAATAAAATAAGAATAAAACAATGAAAATATATAATAAATTAATAAATAACTTCTTATATTTATAAAACAAATAGTTATACAAATATAAAATAAATATTTTCAAACATTAAGAAAATCAATACAAAACAATAATAACTAAAATTAACAATAAAGCCTTATTATTAATATTTTAAGAACTAAAGAGCAAATAATAATTTCAAATGTTTTACAGCTTCCAAAGTAAAATATTTGAGCTTTGCCTTTAATATGGCAGCTTTGCAAACTCACAACCCCAGTTACGCTTCTATATTTTTTAAAAATGTCCTTAATTGTGTAATGAGAATATTTCATTTGTGTGAAAGTCGCTGCTGTCATTCTCACGGTTCGTCTTTTCTTTTGTCTAGGCTGATACGACACATCCGCTTACAAAACACAGGAAGATTGCATCGTCATTCAGAGATTCTTCTCTGTTCGACATCTTCACACTTTCCTGTAATCTCCTCAAACAGGTGAAGATCCACAATCTCAGAAATATGGATTTACAATGCTCTAAAGACGACTGGTACAATGCTCCTGCAAAAACGATCCAAAAACATGGGTGTGTTCTGTCACCCAAATGGGACATGAGGCTAGTTTATTATACTTGGAAGTAAACTAGAAAAATGAATTGTGTGATGTGAATCATATATTTGTTCAGAGATATATCAATGGAGATATATCATTGGAGATATATCATTGGACAAGTGGAGGCTAAAAAGTGTTAGCTAATATAATAACGTATGACGAACTAGTTAGCTAGTTAAGTGAATTAATACAGATTAAAGGAAACTGGGAAGTATACGACTTATTATTCTCTTCTAACGTGGGTTTCTAATGTAGCATGTCACATTTGTGCCCTTGGCAAAAAGTCAGAAAGTTGTGTACCAGTGTTTCGTTTTGTCTGTCTAGCGTAGGCTTGGGATGATTGACGATAATATCGGGACTTGCAGATAGATTTCAACTATCGCAGTCGTTATCAAGTCGGATGATTTAAGTCTGTGTTGTCACTCGTAATATGTGTTTCCTTGTCGCCTATATGAACCTTAATAATCTATATTATCCTATGTTATTAATTAATGTTAATTATTAATATTAACCTATACGTATCCTATATGAACCTTAATAATCTGCTGTCTGACTTCGGAGCAGGTATTGTGCTGCTGAACAGATAAAGCTGTGAATGTCTTCACTCTCAAAACATAAACAGAGATATAAATTTAAAAAAAAGTGATGTTTTCAGGGCGACTTCACTATGCAAGAATTTAAGAAGTATTTCTGCCGCTGTTTACCACAACAGTTTATATAATTTTATTTAAATGGTATAATGAGCTTAGTTACAGCTATTAACTCATTACCTTTATTTATAGTCCTGACTTCAGTTTTGTGGCATTCTGGTAATTAAGCAAAAAAAAAAAAAAACCCTGACTAAACACTTAAGCTAGCGATTGCAGCTACAGCTGACTCGTAAGCAGCTTCCGGTATCTTTTCCACTGGAATGATATAACGTGTACACGACATGCGTTATCTATGTCTGGCCACGCTCCCTTCTTTTCCCCATCAAAGCCACGGGCGATAACATCGTCAGTTGGCGATAGTTATGGGGCACAATAGGACGATGGAATATTACACACAATCACACAAACTAGGCTTAATTTTCTCGCAGTATATTTAACCACAACGTGACAGTGTGTTGTGCTAGCAGACGTCTTGTATAACGGCTTTGCTGTGGACTTTATTTTGCTCGGTTTTCTAAATGTGTCCACATATGTGCATGTTCCTGATTCTGTGCTCATTAATAAATCCGGCTAGTTGAAACCTGTTCTACCAGCATCGCACCTCGGCTGATGTGTGTAGTGCAGCAGGTTGTGGGATTCGGAACGAGTAGCACATGCACATGCTAATAGTTACACTGTGAACCACTGTGAACCACTGTGAAGCATGGCGTGCTTTAATACATGTAGCTACATACTAAATGAAAACTTATTTTGCGAAAGTCAATAAGAAGGTTTATTTTATTTCCCTCCCTTCCTACTCAGCGATTATGAATAAAAGACTAATATCCCGGACATGAAATCTGCGCCCAGCTTACTGACGCCTGTGATGTTTATGCCTACATCAAATGTCATCTTCGAGCGTGTGTGAACATTAATCATATCGTTAGCATCTTATTTGTAAAGATCACCTGATCGTTGTGTAATAGAGAGGGTTTCTACAGGGATTTGCAAAGCAAACAGTCAGGCTTGAGTTCAGGACCGAGTTTGAGAAGCTGAGTTATTTGCGCTTGCCTTTTAGACGGTGAAATGGAAATTAGCCCATTTTGTTGTTGTAACTCTAACACTTATGCTCTAACACTGCTAAAATACATTGGCTCATTGGCTATGAGTGGTAAATAAATAAATAAAAGAGGAGGGTAAAAACTTCACAAAAAAATCACGAACTTTGTGTTCTGGTGCAAAACCACAAGAGAAAAATGGTCTCTTAAGTCTTGGACATATCTACAAAAGCAAACTGTTGTGCTGTAATTCGTGTACGTCATGTTTTTATTTTCATGTACTGTGTAACGTTTCACATTTTATTGATGGTCATTGAAACAAGCAGTTACTTTAAGTCGTATACAGAGAAATTGTAAAAATATGTGGGTTCCACTGCATCCGAAATGCATCCAAATAGAAAAACTGCGTGTGTTACAGTCGATTAGTGACCTGAAGGTTTTGTGGCTATAGATTTGCTGAAGCTGTTGATGTACCATATTTTCCAGACTATAAGTACATCCCCAAAATTTTATCTGCTTAGAGGGGGAAAAAAGCTAGAAAAAAGTATTTAATAAATGGGCCAACATCTGTAACAGCTGGAGTAGCAGGACTACCATAAAAGCAGGAACGTGTCTTCACTGTATAAATCTTTGTATTTGTGTCGAATCAGGTTGTTGTCATAGTTTATACAGCTGCTTCTAATTTAGTTTGTGATTTATTCCTAGTTTTTTGGGCTATAAAGTATGGCAGCATTTCTGAATTATAATAATTTAAAAATATATTAATTACAAAATATATTTTTAAAATGTATTCCTTCTTTCTTACATACAAGGCCATTTTACAAACGAGAGAAAAATACTGGATGATTCAACACTGTGTTAAAAGTCAATTTAATGGTTAAATTAAAGTTTAATTAAAGGTAATTGAATAATTATAATTAAGGGTTGCTAGTATTATTATTATTTTTGTTGTTGTTGTTGTTTTAGGGTGCTTCCAAATCAGAACAATCTTTTTTTTTTTTTAATGTTTTCACGTCGCATTTGGATAAGGGACTTTTTTTCAGTAAGACTGTAAACCCGCATGTGTGTGATTTTAGGCGTCAGGAAAGAACCTGAACCTGAACGATGAAGGCCAGCACGGTTTGCTAATGCAGCTCCTTAAACTCGCTCACAACTGCCTCAACTTCGACTTCATCGGCACGTCCACAGACGAGTCCTCAGACGACCTGTGCACCGTCCAGATCCCCACCAGCTGGAGATCAGGTGACCTCCACCCCTCCATCTTTATCCATCCTCGAGAACTTTTTATATTTCAGAATACAGGAATCAATAACATCCTGTTAAAGGTCTGATTTAATAGTTAAAAAAATGAACTATTTAACTGAATTCTCAGTTCTGATTGGTTAGATGTTGATTCATTTTCTATAACGGCAGCTCTGAAAGTAGATCCGTCTCCAAGCCAAATCACAGGTTTATATTAATACGCTTGCTCTAATACCTTATAGTTCCTGTAGTAACAACTTACACAGAGAGATAAACAAATTAAAAAAAACAACAAAAAAAAAACATGTAATTGACATGGTGAATTTTTTTTTTTTTGTGTGTGTGTAATGAGACGTAATGAGAATTACCACAGGAGAGTCTGCAGGACAGAGAGGTTTCTCTGTAACATGACAAGCTGTGTTTGTCTTATTTACTTAAAGAGAGAAAGAAATAATACAGTTTATAACACTATGACATAAATGTTAATAGGAACTAACTTGTTTCATGGATGTTCCACAACGACAGTTAAATGAACTATAAACTGATAAAAATTTATTTGGTATAAGAGGAATAAAACTTACTGTCATATGAAAATCAGCTTTAACCAGTATCCTTTAATATATTTCAGTAGTAACCAATATACATACAGTATAATAATACATTAATAAAGCAATTTTCAAAGACCAAAATTCTGATTCAGAATTAAACAAATGTCCATATTTACATTTATGGCATTTGGCAGATGCCCTTATCCAGAGCGACTTACAATTATCTCATTTATACACCTGAGCAGTTGAAGGTTAAGGGCCTTGCTCAAGGGCCCAGCAGTGGCAGCTTGGCGGTGCTGGGATTTGAACTCTCAACCTTCCGATCAGGAGTCCAACGTCTTAACCACTGAGCTACCACTTCCCATATTGTATATATTGTATACACATATTGAAATATATATTTCTTTTTAATCTCTCTCTTTTTTATTTATTTATTTTTAAAATTATTTATTTATTAATTAATTTTTTTGCAGCCTTCCTGGACTCGTCGACACTGCAGCTGTTTTTCGATCTGTACCATTCCATCCCTCCATCCCTCTCTCCCCTGGTAAGTGAAAGACAGCACACACACCTCACTGTTTCAGGTCCACAATCTACAGTATATAGGTCACTTTCAGAGTTTCTCACTATTTTTTTTGTCTATCAGTGGAAAGGGACAGTCATATCTCTGACTAGATATCATTTGGGTGGTGGAGCATTCTCAGTATAGCAGTGGCACTGACATGGTAGTGTGTGTGTGACTCTGATATGAGCATATCAGACAGAGCAGTGTTTTTAAATTCTGTACACTCTATAAGCTCGGCTACATTGTCAGTGGCCCTTGTAGGTGTACAGTAGAGACTGCGCTCATACCAGAGATGTCCGTTTCACTGCTGAACTGAACCACTAGCAGGCAGTACCTTCATATCAAGTGGAGAAATCTGTGGTGTCTGATTTTGTTGCATGCCTTTGCATTGATGCCGTGCAATATGCTAGCAGCAAAATCAGCCAGGGCGAAGTTTTTCCAATCTTCAGCTGCCCAGTTTGGGTGAATCTGTGCCCACCCAAACCGATGTGGTCTTCGAGTGTTATAGCCAAACCTTCTAAAGGTCTGGTGTGTTTTGAGTTCTGAGATGCTTTTCTGCTCACCACGGTTGTAAAGAGTGGTTATTTTTAGTTACATAGACTTCTTGTCCACTCGAACCAGTCTGGCCATTCACCTCTGACCTATTTCAATTTGACTTCCCAACCCCAAACCAGGCACAGTCAGTAACCGTACACTCTCATGCATGAAACATGACTGTTATTGTAGTTGGACCTGATAAAGTGTAAACACAGTCAATAATATTATCTACACTGTCCTGAGCTAACTCTATCTTTGTCTTTCTCAGGTTTTATCATGCTTAGTTCAGATCGCATCGGTCCGGCGTTCGCTGTTCAACAACGCCGAGCGAGCAAAATTCCTTTCCCATCTAGTCGATGGCGTTAAGAGAATATTGGAGAACCCGCAGGTCTGTGTGTGAAACAGATGACACAATCTGTGTCTGTGTGTGTATTCCCATCTTTCCATGAATGTTTTATTGGCGTGTTTGTTGAAGACGTCATGTTAATGCCCCTTTTCAGAATGTTCAAATTGCTCTGTTCCCACCTTTTTATTTAATTAAATTTGATTAACGTGTGCAAAACATTTGAATGTTGAGCACATGGCAGGATTTTCTTGCATGTGTAATTACTCACAATTCCTCCAGTCATGTACTGAAATTGCTTTTTGGAATTTTCATTTGTTCTTTTCCCATTAGCTTGAGACATGTCTGTTTTTTTTCTTTTTTTTTTTTTTTTTTTTTTTTTTTTTTTTTTTTTTTTTTTTTTTTTTTCTGTACAGTCAAACAAATACTATTTACAATATTTAGTGATCCATTACAGATAATTCTCTATGAATTCTCTTTCTGTTTTTGCTTCCTTTCTTATTATAACGTTTATATATTTGTGTGTGTTATAATAGAGTTTATCAGACCCGAATAATTACCATGAGTTTTGCCGCTTGCTGGCCCGACTGAAGAGTAACTATCAGCTCGGCGAGTTGGTGAAAGTGGAGAATTATCCGGAAGTTATCAGACTTATCGCAAACTTCACTGTCACCAGCTTACAGGTGAGATACACACAGGGAGAGGTGTATACACACATACACACACACACACAAATACAAGGCAGCAGTGCAAGCCAAACGTAAAACAAGTCACTTTACAGTTTGAACATATGGATCATATTAAAATATAACAAAATTGCCACTATGTTTGTTACTAAAAATGTAACCAGTATCATTTGAATATAGTTTTACACACACACACACCCACTCCTCAACTTAGATATTTACTCAGTTATTTGTACATTTTCATAAAATAATAAAATAAGTAATAAATCAAATATGCAAATCCAGTTGAAACTATTTTATTATAACTTTTTCAGTGTTAATTATTTTTTGTAGATAAAATCTTTTTTTTTTTTTTGTAAATAAAAAATTAATAACTCAGAATTTCCGATTTTTTTAATGCTGCACTTGTTTTGCTGACTATTTATTACCTGTTTATTGTGATTCTGAACACAATAAAGAGGTAACAATAAACAGGTAACAGCAGAAATGTCTTCAAATATCATCATATGATATTTTTGTCATATCGCCCACCTCTAGAATTTACAGCATTAAATGGATACTTACTGATGTGATCATTCTTAAACTCAGATAAACCTAAATTACAGTACATAATTATTATATCTGTTTAGACATCACTTTAGCGATACATGACTATTTCAGATTTTCTCATCATGGTATCATCACAGACATGATGCATTGTGTGTGTAAACTGATTTTTGATTTGTGTGTGTGTTTCTGTTTGTAGCACTGGGAGTTTGCGCCCAACAGTGTTCACTACCTGTTGAGTCTGTGGCAGCGCTTAGCCGCGTCCGTGCCCTATGTTAAAGCCACAGAGCCACACATGCTGGAGACGTTCACACCCGAAGTGACCAAAGCTTACATCACGTCCCGTCTGGAGTCCGTGCACATCATCCTGAGGTAAAAACACACACTAAATAAGAGTTTTTGTTTTTTTTATCTTTGTTTTGAAGAAGTGAAATTATACAGAAATCACAGAAACTCACATTACACAATAAAATAGGTTTCGTTCCAATTTTTCTATAAACTTAATCCCTTACTCAACCACCCCCAGTCCCTTAGAAAATAAAAACATCCCTCCCTAGCACAGCTTGAGCAGTTATTTTCATACTATATACTATATTCTATTATACAACCATAAATACACTTGCAATAAAAGTGGCCATATTTCCATGATCCCTGAATACACAGGCCCACACGTGTACATGCACACCTCTAAAACAAGTGCACGATACCTATAACATTAACACTGACAATCTCAATCTTGTGCGGCAGTCAGTAATATGTGGAGGAAACAAGGAAAAGGGAAACAGAATAAAAATAAAATAAGTCAGGTGAAATGTGCAACATAATCCTTTAGTGCAACATAGTTCTTTAAGGCTTGTATGGCAGGAAGGGTTGCCATTTATAGGAAAAAATTTTTCTCAAAATTCCCCTCAAGGAAAACTTTTTTTTTCTAATTTAGAAAAAACATTCCGTCTTCCAGCCAGGCCGAAATGTCCTGCAGACAGTGGATTGGCACAACAAAATTCTTCTACGGGCTATAAGTGACATGAAGGCAATAATGTCAGACTGATTAGCATTTAAAATTAAAGATTCGTTTGGTGTACCAAATACTGCAATTTGGGGGCATGGCCTTAAGGAAATACCAAGTACCTTTGAAACAGTTTTTAAAAACTGTTGTCCAGTAATTTTCAGGATGGGGACAAGACCAAAAAGCATTTGTTAAATTAGCTGGAGTAATGGCACATCTGTTGCAGCTAGCGTCTGCTCTTGGATGCGTGTCCGCAGGCCTGGCTTTGCTTAAATGAACACAGTGTACGTCTTTAAACTGAATAAGTCCTAGTTTCTAGTACTTTCTAATACTCTTACTCTTAATAAACATCTGCAAATTTAATACTCAATTTTCCATTTGACTTTATTTTTCATTAAATCACGATCACTTGCAGACGTAAATTGAGAATATAGCACTGAGATCAGACCTTTATTAACAAACATGAGGGTGAGCTTTTCCCAGGCTATAGGAGCTGGGAGAGTGGGAAAGGTAGGAAAATGTGTTTTAACAAAGCGACAGTCTTGAAGATTTGAAGATATCTAAAGAAATAGTTATATGGAAGACCGTATTTTCTATGCAAATGAACAAAACTGTCGGATGTATTGTCACTAAATAAATCTTTAATGTAAACACAAAAAAATGTTGATGTGTAAATTGTAAAATCAGAAAAAGTAGGGCTGGGGTTGTTCTGCTGTTGTACCTCTGCACTGATTTTGAGAAAGCCTAATGTAAATGGATCCACTGAGAGGTGGAAAGTGTTAATTTAGCAATGTTGAAGATCCCTTCAGATGTGTGGCTGTGTTAATTAAGTGTGTGTTTGTGTGTTTGTGTGTTTGTTTGTGTGTGTTTGTGTGTGTGTGTGTGTTGAGGGACGGGATGGAGGACCCTCTGGATGACGCTGGTTTGGTGCAGCAGCAGCTGGATCAGCTTTCCACCATCGGCCGCTGCGAGTACGAGAAAACCTGCGCCCTGCTCGTCCAGTTGTTCGACCAATCAGCTCAATCCTACCAAGAGCTCCTCCAATCAAACTCCAGCACCATGGATGCTGCCGTGCAGGAGGGTGAGCCCTGGACACGCCCATGTTACACCTTCGTACACCTGCTGGCTGCAATCTAAAAAAAAGAATCTGATTATTATTGGTAGTAATTGTAAGGAACATGTTATTGTTGTGTGTTCAGGTCGTTTAACGTGGTTGGTGTACATTATCGGGGCCGTTATTGGGGGCAGGGTTTCCTTCGCCAGCACAGACGAGCAGGACGCCATGGATGGAGAACTTGTGTGCCGGTGAGAATTTATTTATTGCATGTTTTTTTTCATAAGTCTTTATTGTTACATATACATGCTCACTGGCGGTGATGATGATCAACAATTTATTTATTTTTTTTTATGTTCAAATGACTCACACACTCTGATTTTGTATTGTATTTTAGTGTTTTGCAACTGATGAACCTGACAGATTCTCGGCTCGCACAGGCCGGGAACGAGAAGCTGGAGCTGGCCATGCTGAGCTTTTTCGAACAATTCCGCAAAATCTACATTGGAGACCAGGTGCAAAAATCCTCTAAGGTAATTACAACAAAATCCTTAATGGTGTTTGTTCCACTTGCCTTTACCCAGTTCATACTGTGTCTGTGTGTGTGTGCGCGTGCCCGTGTGCGTGCTGATGATCGGTTTTACACCACTGTGGTGTTAGAATTCTCTATTCTGATTGGTCAGGAGGTGTTAATGAATTTTATAGCAGCTCTGACATTAGTCTCGGCTGCAAGACAAATCACAAGTTTATATTAATGCACTTGTTTTAATATTTTATTATTTCTGAAGTGACAGCTCCTTCATAGGGACTTGTATGGCAAACGCTCAACTTTAATTTGTTTAACATTTAGGGAAGTCTCCAGTATCTATCTTATCTATAATTGGATACAAGCACAATGTGCCGCTCTGTGCAATAAATAAAAAATGTAATTGTTACTAATACACCAAATTGCTTTTATATATGAGGAATAAAACCATTCAGGACATGCTCTTCTTGGGGTGGTAACAGTAATGATGCTTTCATATTACGTCTGACAGGAGAGACATTTAATTGCAGTGGAAATTAACAGGGTTACACCACATTAAATAGGATTTTTTCCCCTCTCCTAGTGGTTCATTAACTCCTATGAATATTCAAATATTAAAATTAGGCAGGAGGCACTACCTACTTTCAGTAGTTTTGGGTAGCATCTAAAACTCATCCTGAGGTTAAAGAATGAATATCTTCTGATTAATAATACCTGTAAGTAGCATTCAGCTCCCTGAACTAACTTGTGTGTGGTTGTGTGTCCGTGTGTGTGTTTTCCTTAGCTGTACCGGCGGCTTTCAGAGGTGCTGGGACTCAATGATGAGACGATGGTGCTCAGTGTGTTTATCGGCAAAATGTGAGTTACGCAATGATCACATGACAACCATTACAGCACAGTGAATATAAACATTAGTCACGCAGCTATTTTTCAGTAACAACCATCAGAAAATTAATTTTGGTACTTTTATATGGGATGGAGATTAAAAAAAAAAAAAAAGTCTGATCTGTGTTTAAGATCAGACACTGTTATTACTGATTAACTGGGAGCCTCATACATGACATTAAACACTGAATCTACAGCTAGTATAAAGTTATATTTGGATACTTTTGCTTAAATGTGTTTTGATTGTGTGTTGTGTTGTGTTTTAGAATCACTAATCTGAAGTACTGGGGACAGTGTGAACCCATCACATCCAAAACACTACAGCTTCTCAACGATCTCTCCATCGGATATCCTTCCTGTACACATTTCATAGCTGTCAATTTTTTAAAAAAATTTTTAAAACGTCCACCTCCAAACACACCTTCGCAGGCAATTAAAAAAAAAAAAAGACACTGCTAATCATTACTTTTGCTAGAAATGGATTTTGTGTAATTAAAATTTAACTGAGTAAATTTGCAAACTTTAAAATAAGTCTAAAACTTTAAAGCTGTTTGAAAAAAAGTTGATTATTTTCTTATATCAGCATGTCCGGAATTTTATTCATCTTATACCACGCCACATTTGCCAGGTGTTATAATGATTTATTAATTAAAGAAGGAAACATAATTGATCAGTTTATAGTTGCATTTAATGTTGTGGAACACCTGAGAAATAAGTTCCTGTTATCACTTATGTTATAGCAGCTATAAACAGTCATTCTATTGCTTTAATTATTAAGGTAATAAAACGAAAAAAAGCCTTTTCCATGTTTAGAGCTACAAAAGCACCGACACTGGAGACTCCTTCCAAAACTGCTAAACGTCTCCTTACAAGAAACTTTAACATAAACGATTCTACATTTTTCATTAAATAACCTGATTATTTAGTCTGTTTATTATTGTGCTTAGTTTATGTTGAATGTCCAACATACAAGTCCCTGTGAATGAGGTAGGAATGCGAGTGTGTTGCTGTTTGTCTGCTGCTTCACATCAGGATCCATCACAGAGCTAAATTATGGACTGTCTTTGTGTTTAGTTAATTCTTTAACTATGAGGATTATCTAAATGAAATGTCAGATAAGCGTTCTCACTTTGCAGCCAACTGTATAAACCCCCTCAGTTTTTGTGTTATTGTGAGTTTCCTTAACCTCTGTGGTGCACCTACAGCAGTGTGAGGAAACTGGTGAAGCTCAGCGCCGTCCAGTTCATGCTCAACAACCACACAGTACGTCCTTTTCATTATAGACTGTTAAGCTATACCCAGGAAAGCAAGTGTACATGCTGTTACGTAGTGTGTGTCTGATGCATGTTGATGTAGTGGAGATTCTTATGTGGTTTTTTTTTTTTTTTTTTTTTTTGGACAGAGTGAACACTTCTCCTTCCTGGGTGTGAACAATCAGTCCAATCTGAGTGATATGAGATGCAGAACCACATTTTACACAGCATTGGGACGCCTGCTCATGGTAGATCTGGGTACGTTTCTTTCTGTCTCTGTATTAGCTAAAAAATAACCTAAAAACTTAAATAATAATGATTAACTTTCAGAGCCAGTTTTTTTTTTTTTTTTTAAATTGCCTAAACATATCTCTGCTGGGGTGTCTGCTGGGGTGTGTACAGGTGAGGATGAGGACCAGTTCGAGCAGTTTATGCTTCCTCTGACTGGCGCGTTTGAAGCCGTCGCTCAGATGTTCAGCACTAACACCTTCAACGAGCAGGAAGCCAAGGTGAGCTCGAGTCAAATACACATGAGTCTTGTGAAGGCATCACATGATATATCATGTGGTGGCTATCACACCAGTGCTCATCTGGATGAGACTAGAGATGTGCTTCAGGGCACAACAAAAAAGTCACGCAAGCGAGAGATACATTCATGAGGGTGGGTGTTAAAAGAAAAGTCAGGGGAGAAAAAAACAAAACACTAAACCTATTTAGGTTTAGGCCACGCCCACTTTAGGCTTAACTCAGATTACTGATACAGATAGGAATATTTTGAGCACTAAACAGATACAGATAATGTCTTTGCGTTACACTCTTGGTACGTATATATGTATAAGCAGTTAATGCAAGTATTGAACCTGCACTTAGGAATGACCTTTCTGTACTTGCAATGTTTGCAAATCTACTAAACACTTTTGGTCCTAAGAAGCATTTTGTGAAGCAGCTGAGGAAGAATGTTTTATAAAAGGAAAGATGTTTGTTTTGTTTTTTTCCCCTTTCCAGAGGACGTTGGTGGGTTTGGTGAGGGATCTGAGAGGCATCGCTTTTGCCTTTAATGCCAAAACCAGCTTTATGATGCTCTTTGACTGGATGTATCCTTTCAGGCTGATTCTTTAACCCCTGAGCTGTTTTTTCCCCACCGGAATAAATCAAATAGCACTACCTACTCTGTTGTTGAAGTTTTTGTGTTCTTAACTGAAATGGCACAGCTACCCATCGTACATCCCAATCCTACAGCGAGCTATAGAGCTGTGGTATCACGTTCCAGCCTGCACAACACCTGTGCTCAAACTCATGGCTGAGCTCGTACATAACAGGTAATGTTGTGTTTCTGAATTTCAGGTGAAAGTCTATCATTCTATTTCTGTCACTTGTATTCCTCTCTTTGATTTAACAATCTTGTAAGTCTGTAATGTGTTTTTAGTATAAGTAATAATTCTTCTGAGCTTATTTTCTTGCCAGGTCTCAGAGGTTACAGTTCGATGTGTCCTCGCCAAATGGGATACTGCTGTTTCGAGAAACGAGCAAGATGATCACGACGTACGGTAAGTTTGGATGAGCATGAGCGGAGCTTAATGAGAGTCTGTAGAAGCTCAGCCTCTCAGAAGCTTTCGAACGGGAGCACTTTTCAATATTCAGAAGATAGGGCTAATATAAAATAGATGGAAGGATGAATGGATGATAGGCACTTGGGTGGAAGGTGGATGGTAAGGGTGACAAATTAATGACACAAAGATGGCTGAATTGGTAGATGGACGGATGGATGATAAGTTGATGAATGGATGATTAGTTGGATGGATGGATAGATGGATATGGAGGTGTATGAGAATGATTGGATGGATGGGGAGATGAGTGGAATGGATGGAAAGGTGGGAGGGATGGATGGGTAGATGCATGGAAATGATGGAAGGATAGGGAGATGAATGGGATGAATTGGAAGGATGGATGGGGAGATGAGTGGGATGAATGGATGGATGGGGAGATGAGTGGAACAGATAGGGAAATGAGTGGAAAGGATAGGTGAATAGAATGGGAGATGAATGGATGTGGAGATGAGTGGGATGTACAGATGGTTGTATAGGGAGATGAGTGGGATGTATAGATGGGTGGACAGGGAGATGAGTGGGATGAATAGATGTTTGGATAGAGAGATGAGTGGGATGGATGACGGGGACTTGATGGATGGTTAGGGAGACGGATGGATCACACCACAAGGCAGAAAGAAGTAGAGAATAAATAAAGTTGAGAGATGGAAGGCATTTTATATTAAAAATCTCAAAAGCATTTGTGTTTTGCATGTGATGGAAATAAGATTCATTTTGGACCAAGTGACTGAATTACACTGTCTGCATTAATTTTAATTCATTTAAATGAAGGAGTTCTAAAATGCTAATTTATTAATTTGTACCACTTTTTATTTAATTGTTTCTAATTAAAAAAAAATAATAAATCAAATGGTTCTCAAACAAGACTCTCTCTATATATATTTATGTATCTATCTATCTAATATATATATATAATGTGTGTATATACATACACACACACGTGCGTGCGCGCGCACACGCACACACACACATATATATATATATATATATATATATATATATATATATATATATATACATATATATATATATATATATATATATATATACATACACATACACACACACACACCTAATTTACCTAATGGAGTACTGTGTGTTCTTAATAACTGATGATTAAACTGATTAAAACACTACAGATGATAACGCACAGAAGAGCTTGTATCAGGACAGTATCAGGTGTTGGTCATTAAGAAATGGCCATAATTATCACACTGTTAGGAGTGTACATGTGTTATGTCTGAATAAAATGATTGAATAATGAATATTCACTGAATAAAAAATTGATGAATAATGAAATATAAATGGTTCTTCTCGTTTCTTGTGTGTAGGGAACCGTATCCTGACTCTGGGTGACGTGCCGAAGGAACAGGTCTATGCGCTGAAGCTGAAAGGAATTTCCATCTGCTTCTCCATGCTGAAAGCCGTGCTCAGTGGAAACTACGTCAACTTTGGCGTTTTCCGTCTCTACGGCGACGATGCACTCGATAACGCACTCCAAACCTTCATTAAACTGCTGCTGTCCATCCCACACAGCGACCTACTGGTGAGAGCTACTGATGGCAATCATGACTGTATTGAAGTCAACACAAAAAAAGAGAATCAACTGAAATAATTACGAGGAGTGTGTCCAGCAGATCATAAAATTAAGTTCTCAAAATTGACAGAATGAATTTTCTGCCATTTTGAGAACTTAATTTTATGATTTTTATGATCTGCTGGAGTAATGGTAGTGGTGAGATTAAAGCTGATTTGTGGTGATCCAGTTAAACTGTTGGATTTTTTTGCTGTTTTTACCTGATAATGTTTGCTCTGTTTTTCTTGCTAGCGTTATGTATTTATTTATTTTTGCAGGACTATCCAAAGCTCAGTCAGTCATATTACTCTCTGCTGGAGGTGCTGACGCAGGATCATATGAACTTTATCGCCAGCCTCGAACCTCACGTTGTCCTGTACATTCTGTCATCCATTTCAGAAGGACTCACAGCTCTCGGTGAGAGGACAAACATGCTGTATAGATTTCACTTTTGACTTTCCGATATAGTCCCATTGTTGTGTTTACTGTTTGGAAAAAATAGACAGAACTCCCTGTTTCTTAGTTAACGTGTACTTTACTGTTTATCAAAAATGTATTTATCAGCAGAAATCTTTTGCATGCTGAGATTTAGGTAGCAGGTTTAACCTGGCCTGATCCTTAGGCATTCTCTTAGGCATTTCCTGAAAATTGGTTATGTGATATGTAAGGAATAAAACATGACATAATAGGGACATGCTGTTGCAGGAAAGTAATCAACATCGGGATACCTGACATGAAGCTACTGATACCACCCCAAAGTTCATTATTTTCCTATAACAGCAGGTCCCGAAGTGTTTTATTCCTCTTATACCACAGCAGTTTGCCAACACCAACAATTTCTATTTATCACTGAACAACACATCATCTATTTATAGTTACACTGAGTTTTGTGGAATGTCTGTGAAGGTTGGTTGCTGTTCTCGCTTACGTTATAGCAGCTACAAGCAGTCGTCTCCTCACCAGCTTCTCATTTCTTCTCTCTCTTGGAGTTAAAAAGACAAAAATGCAGCTTGTCCTGTTACAGAAAAACAGCTTAGGCCTCTATCCTGAAGTTACAGCTTGATCTGTTGCAAAGTTACAAAGTGCTGACACTGGAGACTCCTTCCAAAAATGCTAAATGTCTCCTCATAGAAAACCATATCAATTATCCATATGGGGTAACCATATCAATATCAGTATTATTTTTTTATGTCCCTGTGTTACTATAAAAATGATAACGAGCACATTAAAATAATGGAAATGCTGCCAGAGCTGCTGTAATAAAAAAATTAATCAACACGTTCTAGCCAGTCAAAATTAGTATAAATTGCAATATTTAAGTTGCAAAATACTGTAATCACAGACCTTTCCATAAATTGTCTATACCCGTGCTTTGTGAGTGCTGTTTGTAAAATATAACATCATGATAATGGCATAAACAATAAGAACAGATTAAGCATTTATTATAGTATGAAGGATCTGGAATGACCTAGTCCTAAGACGTCATATTGATCCTACTGAAGTATTTTAACCATTTTAATTTCTTTGTCTTCTGTTATACTTATTCATGAGACGCTGCTGTAGTAAAATTATAAAACTATGATTAAGATTGTGGTAGAACCGTTTAAAGTTGTCTCATGTTTAATGTAAATAGATTAATCTGCTCAGTATGATCTGTATGAACTTTTTTTAATCAGACTTTCCCTTTCCTCCTCTCTGGCAGATACAATGGTGTGTACAGGCTGCTGTTCGAGCCTCGATCACATAGTGACGTATTTGTTCAAGCAGCTGTCACGCAGCACCAAGAAGAGAGCGGCTCCCATGGCTCAGGAGAGCGACCGTTTCTTCCACATCATGCAACAGCACCCAGAGATGATCCAGCAGGTCAGTGCACACTGCCTTTTATCCTGTTCATTAATATTGGTTATTCTGTTTATTATTTATTGACTCCAAACAACTTGACTCACTCACTTGTCCTAGACATGTGCCAGTTATCAGTAATGCAGCATAGTGCAATATTCAGCACACACAAAGACACTTCAAAATAGTGTCACGCCCCCTGTGTTTCAATACTGAGGAGGAATGCTGGCTAAGCAGCAGCTGTAAAATCTCTGTACAGTCAGGAAAAATGGTTTTCTCAGAAAAGACTTATTAAAAGTCAATTTTAATAAGGATCAGGCAATTTTCATCATTAAAAATACTGTTTTTATGCCTCTGCCACTAAATGTTGGAAGCATTATGTTTTTGGGTTGTCTATCCGTCTGTCTGAGATTCTTGTTAGTGTGAGAATTAGATTTCGAAAATGACCCAAACAGGGTCAAGGTCACAGCAAGGTTAAATGTCTGAAATTGTTTTTCTTTAATAGCTTCCTTCCTGTTACTTACACATTCATGTTCAGGAGCTCGAGCCCAATTTTTTGGTTAGATGTGATTTTTGCCATCAGTCTATCCATGTGTCTATCCAAGATTCTTGTTAGTGTGATATGTAAAGACAGAGTGGTTGAATGTTTGTAGGATTTATATTTATATATCATTGTAACCAGGAGATGAATTGATTAGATTTTGGATTTGATCCAAACAGGTTCAAGGTCACAGCAAGTTCAAATTTCTGAAATAGTATTTCTTCAGTAGCTTCCTTCATGTTTAAAGTATATTTTAAGGGTCTTCCTGACTTTTTTGTTGTTTGTTTGTTTTCTTTAAATTGCCTTGAGTTAGCTAAAATGTCTAAAATACTTGTTTCTGAATATTTCTTCCCCTCTCTGTCTCCTGCAGATGCTCTCCACTGTACTGAATATCATCATTTTTGAAGACTGCAGGAATCAGTGGTCCATGTCTCGGCCTCTGCTCGGCCTCATCTTACTAAACGAGAAAGTAAGAATAACCTGATTTTATGCAATTTTAAAACATTTACAAGTGATCATACAAGTGTGAATACATCCGTCTTGTCAATCATACACTTAACGACCAAAACCCCTTTCAATATATTACATTAACTTCTTACTTACAGGCGTCTCTGAGTTAAATAAAATAGCATGCATTTTTTTATGTGGCAGCCGACTTTCGCATTCAGCTGGAAACAAGAAACAATTCAGGAAGTTGGTTGTCAGTGTTGTGAGCCAAATCACAAGTTTATATTAATGCGCTCAGCATATAAATCGTTAGTGTTATACCACATTCTGCATTGTGTAACGTAGATTTTAATAGTTTCCTTCACCCAATAACAAAACGCTCACACTGTCACTGCACTGTTATATGGCATTAATGTTTCTTTTAACTTCTTCTTTGAAAATGGAAAGCTGTAATAAAACACTGTGATGCACTAAAAATCTCTTCTAAACGTGTGTGTGTGTCTCTTTAGTATTTTGCAGATTTAAGAAACAGCATTGTGAACAGTCAGCCTCCAGAGAAACAGCAGGCCATGCACTTATGCTTCGAAAATCTCATGGAGGGTATCGAGCGCAACTTACTTACTAAAAACCGTGACAGGTGAGCCTTTCCTTCCTTATGTGTAGGAACCTATTCAGGATCCTAAGAATTTTTTAAAACATGGAAACTGCTGTGAATAGAGTTTATAGGCCATTGTTCCAGGAACCTTTTTAGGTTCTGTTCCAGATGAGCTACTTTTATGTGGAAAAAGAACCAGTGGGATAGAGTACTTGACATCCTGAACAGTGCTGAATGGCCAAACTGAAGCATTACACTGACCCTCTTACCAGATATTATAAAAACCTGCTTTTAGCCTATGAGCTATTTATGACAATTATAGTCTTTATTCTCACTTCTATGATTTACCGTTTTCCTACGTTTATTTCACTTCGTATTTCTATTCACTTTTTTATTGCATAATTTTTTTAATTGCTCAAATTTGATGTTTCTGTGAATATATGCAAAAC
>CM040470.1:19541982-19559234 GCA_022758105.1 Pangasianodon gigas | reverse complement strand
TGGAGCCCACAGGCCCCTCCCTCTCCTTCCTCCACACACTCCACTCTTCCTTCCTCCCTTTTTATATATACACATATAAATATATACATATTTTAAAGCCAGTTTCCAGAACCCATGAGAGTGAGGAACGGTGTGTATTGGGGGTGTGGAGCTGTGTGAGGAGTGTGCGTGCGTGCGTGCGTGCATGCGTGCGTGAGGATCGGAACAGGGTTGGGCCGTGTGTGTGAGTGTGTGTGTGAGAGAGAGAAAGTAGTGTATTAAATGCTATGATATGGAGTTGTAGATTGGCATCAACTCGTGTTTAGAGTGTGCGGTGTGTTTTTTCAGCTCTGTGGGCTAATAAGGGAGGTGGGAAACTTGTGTGTGTGAGAGTGAGTGAGTGTGAGAGTGTGTGTGTGAGGGGGAAGGGGGCGAGCTGCTCTGCTTCTGCCTGCCTTGTACAGAAACACGCAAGAGGAGAAAAAGTGTACATTTTTTTTGTCATAACAATTTTTGATGATGTTTATAATGATTACAAAATTAAGGACAAAAAATACAAAAATGTGTGATTGGGTAAAAACCAGATCTTTTTACAGTGTAGTTAGTGCAGTTGTGCTGAAAGTGTGGCTTGTCTGTGTGGAGAGATGGAGTGACTGAAGGATTTGATCTGTGTTTGTGTTGAGAATTAGGGAATTAGAGGATTCACAGGTTTTAAATGATGTACATTTTCCTCAAAATGAACCTGAAGGAGGAGCAAAAAGCGCCGGAAACTGTAAATAAATATTTTTGACGTGCAGCAATGCCTGTTCATGGCCACAAGGGGGCACTTGTGTGGCGAATCAGTTTGTTAAGGCAATGTATTTCAATAACAGGTCTTAAAACAATCTATTGAATTTGTGGCATCCTCATTTAGAGTCTGCGTACTACTTTTAGCCACCCGTGTTGAGTTCCCCTGCTGACTCAGAAGTGTGTTGTTGATATCTTTCAATGCTTGACTTGAGCAGCCAAATTTCGTTCGAGAAATCTCAGTTTCATTCCCACTCTGTCATCAGTGTCCTCATTAGCTAGCAGGGTAGGGTTCAGATATTGTGTCAGGAATAATAAATGAATTTGAGCATGGACAATCAAATGTTAGCATTATTTCTGAAATATTTATTGCTCCTATTTAGGCTTATAAACAATTTCATCAGTCAGTTATTTAAAAAGGGAACCAGTCAGATTGAAATTCCTTCTGAACTCTCCAGTTGATATGATCTCTCATCTAAGGAGCTGATGTTTCAGCTGGAGCGGGAATAAACCAAGGGGAAGTCAACAAGGGCGTGTTAAAGACAAGAATGAGACGTAAGGCGAGAGTTTGGCCAACCAATTCTTTGTCTAGGGTCTTTTGAGGACTATAAAATACAAAATGACTCATGATTGTGGAGGAACTAGATCTAGATGCTAGATGCACTTGTTTTCTCACTAAATCATTCTTTTTTTTCTTTTTTTTTTTTTCTTTCTTTTTTTTTTAAATAAAACACAGACTGGTGCCCCCTTACAGGTTGCAACTGTGTACTTTAAAAAAAAACAAAAACACACACACACAACTTGGTACTAAATATTGTTAAAGCAAGAGCTGATCACACTCGCCAGTTTGCCTCTAGCTTGCCCCTCACCCCCTCACCCCTTTTTAAAAGGTTTTTTTTTTCCTTTCCTCTGAAGAATTCCATTTTTTTAAAGCAAGAAAGAAATAGTGCATCAGAAATATGGTAGATTTACAGAAACAGATCCAGGATGGAATATTTTAGCGACTTGTGCTACTTCTCAACATGCTGCTGCTAACTGTTTGTGAAGAACTAGCTCATCTCTTTAACCATGTCCAACACTCATTTAAGTTTCCTTATTTTTCCTTTTTTTGGTTCCCTGATGTGAATGTGTCTCTGTTTGGCAACTGTGTGTGCGTGTGTGTGTGTGCGTGGAGTCCTTTCTGAGTGATAAGGTAGCTGGTTGAATTGTTTGGATGTCTGCTACATATAGTGTAAGCATTGTGACTGCAAAATAAACGTCATTGGTTTGTACAAGCGTGCAGATCTTTGTGTGTAATTATGCAGAATTTGCATTGTAACAGTCCAATCAGGAAGGATCCCCTCAACTAGACACATGCCGATGTTAAATCGGCAAAAAAATGGCTTAACCTTTTATCACACTACATATTGTCAACAATTGGGCCAATTGGTTTTACAGTACATCACGGTATTAGATGCACTATTTGGCCAAAAGTTTGTGGATACCTGATCATCATTCCCATATGTGCTTGTTGAACATTTCATTCCAGATTTATTCCCCCTTTGCTGTGATAAACCTCCACTCTTCTGGGGAGGCTTTCCACTAGATTTTGGAGCGTGCCTATGGGATTTGAGCTCATTCAGCTGCCAGAACATAAACATGTGTAATTGTTGAAAACCTTTAAATATTTTCACTAAATGAAAGGTAGATGGAAGCTACAATCAATGACAACCAAAAACGTAGCTAACTAAAAAAGTGATTATGATTTCCTCTACACGACATTGACAACTATATCAGTTGTTCAATCAACTGCCGCTTCAGAAATTTATAAGAAAGTAGCTATAAAATGTTGTAGCTTATTGGTCAGTTTCTCCATGTTGATGTGTTGTACTGCAGTCTTGCTAACACCTGCTGACAGAGTAATGCACATTTTACTTAAATATGCTGCCATATTTAAAAAGACAATGATTTAATTCCACTGAATCAGTTCAAGGCTACAGTATGTTGGGTGTCAAAGCTCAAACAGGACAGTCATTGTGGTTTTGAGCTTAATTTATTAATTTTTATAACTTGTTTCCAGGATCAAAAGAAAATCCATAAAATCTGTAGACACAATTTAGAGATACTCAAGGATACACACATTGCAGACATACACAGCAATGGTAGCATTCTACAAGTCAAACTTGAGAAATCATTAAATGGTCAAAGCATGAGAAATGCACAAAGACAGGCAAACATGTAGTAGACGGGGGGGGGGGACAAATTTGATCCTGTAAGAAATCTAATCTGAAACATGAGAACGCAACAACGTACAGCAGGTTAAAGTAGGTCATGTGATAACCATAGCCACGTGCCCTAATGTTAACCAGTAAGCTAGTCAAAGCAAATGTGTGGGAGTTACTGTCATGTCATGTCAGTTATGTGGAAATACTTTACACTAAAGAACCCTTTTTTGGAAAAGATGTGTTTTATTTTTATTATTATTTTTTTTTGTAACTGGAAATTGTTTACATATAAAGAGACTTGATTGTATTTTTTGTTAGGATCGATTTTTATTCTATTTATATTTTAATGTAAGTAATATTTAGGTCAAAGGGTTTAACTGAACTTAACTGTGGTTTTGTGTTACTCGTGTTCTTAGCGATGTATTTTAGCTTCAGTATCAAAGTTAATTTTAAAGCTTAGTAGTTTTTGAAGAAAAACTATTGGATGGGTATCAATATCAGCTGATACGCAAGGTTTTAGTATCAGTATCATTATCGGAAAAGAAAAAGTGGTAAAGTGCCATTTCTGTAATTTACATTTACAGAGATTTACATTTAAATGAAGTTCTTTAGCAGACAATCTTATGTGGAACAATTTACAAACAGTGGAAGGTGCAACAATGCAGAGTAACAGCCTAATCTGCAAGGATTCATAACCTGAAAAGTAAACAGATTCAAAATATATCCAAGACACAAAAGATACAAAAACCAGGCTTGCTCACATATGGAAAACCATGGCTCAGAAATGCATTACTTGATAATAAGAATTATTTATTGTAAATGTACAATATAAAATGATGAAAAGTAAGGATAGTTTTTTAATGCTTCTTTAAAAAAGTGTTTATTAATAGTATTGTTTTGAACAATTGACAGTCTAGTTAAATTCTTTTCATTAACTATTCTGATTTCATTCTATTTCTGAGGTCACCAGCAAAAAACTAAAAAGCTAGATTTGCTAAATATATCATTACTGTTAAACAGGTTCTTGAATATATGGATGAAATTTTGGGCCACATTAGCTTGATTAAGCTAAATAACTCTGTATGAGTTGCTTGAAGATGACGGCAAAATTCCGCCTTCTGATACATGGTACACATCTGCAAGAGACCAGAATGTTAGTGGCAATGCAAAATGAAACAGATTTTTAAAAACATTTTAAAGATTATTTTGAAAAAAATTAAGTGACTCATATGAAAGCTAATTCAAATTACTTCTCATCCTTAAAAAAAAAACTGCAGTTTAAAGTACATAGTACATACAATAGCAGTGTTCGATATATCAAATTAAGTTTCAGTCATATTTTTTCTAAAAGTAAAACAAATATTTCTAACACAGTCAACAGGTAATTTGTTGCGCTCTACTTTCTTTTGTTCCACACCACCAGGGCAGTTTCCTTCAGACCTGTTTCCTTGCCAAATACCAAAGTCATCATCTTGTGACTGTGTCCCCACGTGGGTAGCCTTTAAAAGGTTCCTGCTATGTCATGCTTGTCCTTTTTTCCATTCTCATAAATTCAAAGACTGCGAGTACAGTGATTTAATCCTTTTCTAATAACCCTAATCTTATTGTTACATCTGCACAGGCATGGGTGACAATAATTCTAGTATTTCACTCCACTATTCTTGGTGATAGTTGACTATGTCACTGGAACAGATGTGGCCTATTGTCGAGTTGGTGTGTTGCTTATCTTATAGCTTTAATAAATCCAAAAATTCACAACTTGTGTGAATTAATGAACTTTACAAACTTTCCTAGATCTCTTGTATTTTCAGGGCATAGCGGTGACCTGTTTGTTCTGCCAAGCCCTGATGGAGCAGGATGATAGACATGATCAATATCCAGTTTGTTGGAGCCCAAGTTGTTGTTTTTGAACATCTATGACAAACAATTACAGGGCCTTGTCCTAACTGCATCATGATGCTAATAGCGACCAGCAGGCTATGGAATTACTGCTGGCCATTCATTACATTCTCCTGATGATGTGCATACACAGCGAGGAGTGAAGTGAGGAGCAGGTATGGGTGCAGAACCAACTGGGAAGAAAAAAGTAAGCTCCTTTGCTGTGTTGCAGCTGCAAGAACAGAGGTGGGCAGAAGACTTGTCTGGTCAGTCCCATGGACTAGGAAAAGTGAGTACCTTTGCCTTGTGTCAGGCATTGCCTAAATGCAAGAGCTGCTGACTACAATGCAGCTCAGTGAAGTGCACTGCTTGGAAAGCTTAGTACAGGCACCTTGCATAGAGAGAGACCCTGATGTGCCTAAGTATATAAGCTTGAGACCAGAGAATCTGATGATTAGCGTGCAATGCAGGAGTGCAGCTCAGCATCAGCAGCGATTATATTGCAGACTGATAGTAATGTTGTTTCAGTGAATCTGCAGCTGGATCTTGTACTTGGCACAACTGACCGAATGCAAATCAGTTTGTGGTACAGTATAGTCACCCAAGTGCCTGGGCTGTTCCACAATGTATCAACTGCATTAAAGAGCCCTAAGGCATACTCAAAAGTGCATTCAAGCTGTGACCTGAGAAAACTGCACGCATACTGGCTGTAATGGTAGATGCAGAAGCACTAAAGTCAAGATTAATGCCTGCAGTAGAGACAATGATAGTCTCACTAGTGGTACAGGCTGATGAAGCACTGCACTTAAATCCATGTATCATGCGGCTGAATATAAAGGAGCTGAAAATAGTTTGCAAATATGCTAAATGTGCATCCTTAACGTGGGGCGCAGTGGTTCCTGGCCCTTAATGAGATAATGCCCATCATGGGTACAAAAATTCTAGAGGCTAATCAAGCCATGGGAGCCAAAGCAGTGAAGTGCGGTAGATCACTGGAATTGTTAATGCAGGTTAGAAGGCAAGTTATCTGGCTGCTAAACACACTGTGCCACCTGCTGCTGGTACCTGGCAGGTCTTTGGTGTACAGGCCTGAGAAGGACTAGATCAGTGTCTTCTGTCCAAAACTTGAACTGGACATTTTGAGGCAGCAGGCTACCTTTAGACACCCTTGTCTACCATCACTTGTTCAATCAAGTTATTGGAGACTGCTGAGTTAAATGATTCTTTCAGTTGCCCAAATGTCCAGCCTGATCATGCAGCCCAACACTACCACTGCACATGCATAAATGGGAAAATCTCCAGCTCGGGCTTGGTTGTGACCACAGCTCTGAAAGATCTACATTTCTATTGGTGAGGGATAGAGACAATTTCACCGTCAGTGGAGTGAAGTCCTTTTCCCTTTGGGTTAGCTGTGGCACCCGGGGTGTTCACAAAGTGGGTGTGAGTGACCCAGATGATCCCGTAATGACAGGGTCTGTGTGCTCTTCTTGGTCAGTGTGCTACTGATGGACAGTCCCAACAGCACACACTGAGATAGACACTTCTGATCTCACATGGACTAAAAGTCAATCATGAAAAGAGTCACCTGACTCCTCTGTAGACTGTTTAATTGCATGAGGCTAAACTTGCATGCCATGCAAGCCTTCTTGACAGAGGACAGAGTCATCTCAGTTATGGTTGCAGAGGATGCAATTATTTTGCAACTCAAGTAGTGAAACTGGGTATGTTGCACTGCATACCATTTTGATGTTGACTGAATGCCCAGGACCAGTCAGTCATGTAACAAATGCAAGTGTCAGTACTGTCCAGCCCACATTTCTTCCCTGCAAAGAAGGAAACTGTAATAACAGATTACAGCCTTGCTGGAAGGAACATGTGGTGGAAAAAAAAAATAATGTCAAAAATGCAAGCTGTGTGACTAGTGCTCCAACATTTTTTAGGAACCAACATGTAGACCGACAACACCAAGGTGGTGTTGACAAGAATAGGTAGCGGATGAGTGCGACATACGAGGGAGCATTTAAAGGCTACCTATATGTATATTTGATCATGTTTAAAAGCTGATGCCTATTGGTAGTCAGCAAGAAAATGAAAATGAAGCAGATGGGAATACTCGACTAGTTTTGAAGTAGTAGCAGTCCTCTTCTTGGTCACAACCACGGTTACATATGTAGAATTAAGTCATCATAAGTTAATGAGTATGTACTAGCATAAAGAAGAACAAAGTCTTCAAAGGAGCCCCTCGACGCAGTGACCAAAGTAATCACATCATTTGCATTATTATTATTACTGTGTGTAATATACCTGCTGGTTTTAAAAATGGCATATGACTTCAGTAATTGTAAAGATAATCTACCAGTATTAACCATAAGTTACTAAGGCTAAGGTTAATCCAAATATGGTGTAATGTTAACAATGCAATTATAATTTAAAGTAATAATAATTTACTAAGCCTGAATTTAAAGTTGTGAATTTACATTATACATGATAGGTGCTGTCATACGCAATGTACTAAAAATGTCATATTAAGAAAGAAGCAAATTTCAGGTGCATATTAATCAACTTTCAGTTCAGTTACATACCTCGCCGCCATAACCTCTGAAAGAAAGCAAGTCTGCTTGAGGATGATGGTCCGGCACTTGTGCTCTGTAAATTATAAACTTCACTTTAAATGCCTAATTTTAAAGTCCAAGTTAAATGACTAAGTAGCAAGAATAAATAAAGAGTATTTACCCTGGTTCGATTAGAGCTTGAGTTCCTCAGAGCTAACCTTCCTGCCAGTGCATCTCGGACCTGCAACCACAAAACAAGAAAGAGGAACAAGAAACAAGAAAATAATCAAAGTATTATTATTATTATTATTATTATTATTATTATTATTATTTTAAAGACCTGAATCCTGAAGGGCACATACCTTACTATCCAGTAATGTCCCAAACAGCAAAATAAAGAAACCCTTTTGAAAAGAGAAATTAGACAATTGTATGGATTAATTTTATCAGCTCAGTTCTGATATTATTTAGAAGATCTTTAGGATGTGTCATTATAATTACAAAGAGAATAACATTAGTACCTGCAGTGAATTAAGGAATGCGAACACCACGTGAATCCCAAAGTTCGATGACACCATGGTCCCAATGCCGAATCCCCACGTTAGACCAAAGAGAGGTGTTAAAATCCCCACACATCTAGCAATGACCAGTAGGAGATGTTTCTCATCTGGCTGAGTTGTGGCATTAACTCCTCTCCTCAACATCTTACATAGAACCACAAAAAGCACCAGGAGGTTTATAGCTACAGTAGTCAGAGCAGGAATCACAAATGCCAGGAGGGCCTTCGTTTCATTCCAGTTTAGCCAACAACTATGTTTTTCTTTAATGTATCCTTTGCTTCCAGCTGTAGATGCCACAGTAATGACAGCTATAATTAATGGGGCTCCATAGCCAACAGTGAAGGCTATGGCCATCATTGCTCCTCTGGTCATTCTGGAAAAGACCATGAGGGTGCGGTAGAGAAGCAAGAGTGCTGACAGCAACATCCAGAAGAAAAGGGCAAGATAAAAGAAGTGCATGAAGAATGTTGCTGTACTGCAGGGACCCTCTGGTGTTTTCTCTCCTTCTTTTACAACAGCTGCTCCAATGATGAAGCATATGTTCGCAATCAGAAGGGAGACAGCAATGTTGACTACGGAGACATGGCGCATGTAGGATGTGTCGTTTCTTGTCATTGATTTCCATATAATGATTTCAATGATGAGGCACAACACCAAGCTGGCCATTGAAATGCCAACACCGATGTAAGTTATAAAGTTTAAGGCTGTGCCCGAGACTTCGGAAAATGGTGACATCAGGATTGAAAAAGAGGTTGTGTGATTGCACTCACATGTAAATCTTTCAGATTCATTTCCTAATGTCTTTAGTTGACATCCAGCCGAGTCCCATCCACCAATGCCATTCAGAAGACTAAAGTTCCAAAAGACACACTGAGGTTTTCCCAGTGTCTTATTTTTGATGGCAAAAGAAAGGGAGATGTTGTTAATTGTTGACTTTGGTTCAATCACAGCTACATCGCCGTTGATGCTGGGGTTAGTTAGACTGTCATTGTTGGCAATTCGAACGGGTAAGACGTTGTCAAGTGCTGTAAAAACTATGATGGTTATGAAAGAATTTTCATTACTCATTGGAATTTTTATATAGGTTGTTGATTTATTACCAAATACTTCTAAAAATGGGACAGTGATGAAAGTTCTTTTGAGATGAGCGGAGTTAGTTGTTATCTCAATGTTTTCATCTGGGAGTCTGCGTGCAATGCTTTCAATAGACTTCAGAAGTTCAGAACTGGCATTCCTGGTTGCATTGTTTTGGTTTAAATCCATCCATGCCCCCCGTGCAGCTATTGACCCTATGACATCCAGTGTTTGCAGGAAACCCTTAAAATTTAAAAGTTTATTAGAAAGAGCAAATCTAATTAAGTAAAATATGGCATCACAAAATAGAAAAGTTTCGATTCTCTTTCTTTATGAGTAAGGAGCAGGGAAGTGTTCACCATAATTTAAAGACTACAATGAGATTTGAAAAACAAATAATTGAACAAAAAGGGAAAAATATGACTATACTTACAGTCAGAATGGGTTTACTGACTAAGATTGTTTGGGAGATATTGGCAATGGTTTGCAGTATGGAAGCAATTATTAATATGGTCGATGAAGATGATGTTATATTTTGAGCATTTGTTTCAGTAGCAATGCTGAGATTAGCCACAAATTGTGGGAGTTCAGTGGGCATGACGTTCAAGAGCTACGGAAAAAAGAAATGCAGAAAATCACATCATTCAGATAATTTTCTTTATCCTTTGTTGGAAAAAAAAAACCTCAAAATAAAATCTGATTACCGAAGCTCTATCTTTTAGATTTTGAATGACTCGCAGGACACAGTTGTTCTCTGTAATTTGCCACTGTCCTGCTGAATTACACTTAGCTTTTTGATAGCCAACCATGTCCCCATTACAGTCACCAACATGTACGTCTTCCACATTTCCAGGTCCAAATACATCATTATAGCAGGTAAATTCTAAAGGAGTGATGTTACAAATTAGAACATTTCAGACATTCCTTATAGACAAATGAATAAGAAAACGTGAGTACAAGGAACCCTGGCAGTTAATAAAAAATTTCAATCATTTTCCCATTGCTATTAAGACAAAATTTGACAGTACTATTAAATGAAAGCACATCTATTTTCTGAACATGTGAATTATGACACTATGGAACTTGGTATCGATACTGGAATCAGTTTCAATCTATTATCTTACTCATTTACTAATGAACAGGTGGCATGAAATGACAGTGATGTGGACATATTTCATGATTAATGATGGCAATTAAAGCAAAGCAGATGCCAAACTGTTATACCAGTATCCTGATAAAACATCATATAGCATTTAAAAAGTATCTTTAATAAAGAGAATGGGGTGGCTGAGTGCGCATAGCAGTAACAGCGAGCGTGGTCAATAAAAATGTGTTCAAGGTAATGCTGTAGGACTCGAGTCCGGTCTTGAAGCGTTGTCTGTATTGACTTGGACTAATTCTCACTTACTGGCATTTGTACTCTGACTTGTCTCTGTCTTGCACATTGGTCTTGATTAATTTGGTATTGGTCTCAACCAAGAGTTTGTAAAATTACTGTTTGTGCTGTCTTTTCTTTTTGAATGCACAAAAACAGCCTAATCATTGGTGCAACTAGTTGAAGTAAAGGATTTGTCAGTTTTCAGTCTCACTTTCCTTTGGACTTAATCTTGATTTCGACCCACTTATGACTCGCTCTTGACTCGATCTCATCTAGTCCTGGTCTTGGACTTGACAATGGTGGTCTTGACTACAGCCATAGTTCAAGGTTCTATGAATTGCAAGCGCACAAATGTATTTGCGAGCATGGAACAGTAAAGCGAGCATGCAGAAAAACTGTCGGACGTGAGAGCACTTCAGTACAGCGAGCACTGAGAATCCTCCACTGCAGCCCTACTCAATCCAAAGTAACTAATGTAGTTATATTGCCAAAAAGAAAAAAAGATATCTGTCAAGTGAAAATATCTTGAATATGAGCAAATTTATCTAATATTTCTTATTATGAGCTTATTATAAAATCAAGTAAATGCATAAAATGAGAAATTATCTGCCAATAGAACAACACTATTTCAGGGCTGATATTAGTAAATAAATAAATGTCTAGGTTTAATAATCAGATATTTTCTTTATTGTAATCTTATAATAGGAAATACTAGATACATTTGACTATATTCACGATATTTTCACTTGGTAAGATGTCAATTTTTGCAGTGTAGCTAATGCACTTCATTTAAACTTCAACTTGCCAACATTATAAAGAATAAGCCTAGTAGCCTAAGTGTATGAACATGCACATGTGCATTTTTCATGGCCACTGTGTAAACCAGGGAAACATAAACAGTTAAATACCATGTTCCATCATTCCCCTGATACCCCTGATTGATTAATACTATGTAAGTTACTCATTTTGGTATTAGTTTCAGTATGGATTATAACCAAAAACACATACTCAACCTGAAAAATGGTATTGATGCATTATTATTATTTAATAATAAGAAAAGGATATGAAAAGGATATGATAATTATGCACATTAATTAAATTTATTCTCTGATGTTCTTTATTTGCATTTGAAAGAAAAACGTAATAAATAATAATGAAGGGTTACTCACGTCCATTGACTGCATTTATTGTGACACTCTGTGCCTTGTAATTGCTTTTGGTAAGTTGACATGTGACCGACATGCGTAGCTCATTGGTCTGACAGTCCTGTGTGTTAATTTTATAGTTACATAATATGCAGCCTGTTGGTGGAGCTATACAAAATAATAAATGGATGAAATTAAAGTACAAATCAAAACTATTTAAATGGTCCTAGGCTATATATTTGATTGTAATAATGTTTTGCTTTTATTTATATTTTTTTTTGGACTGATTATGCAGCTGGACTGTTATTCATTAGCAACTACATCAAATATAATATTAAAAGTTTATGTGTGACCTGCTGAAGGTTGGATGCAAGCTGCAGGGTCAACGCTCCATTCCACTTCATAGCTCTCATGTGCACAACACTGCAGCATAACTGTTGAATTCTCACATTTTACAAATTTGTCATTGCTCACTTGGATATTGGGATCTGGAATCATAATCCTCTGCCAGATGACAGAGGGTATTGAGTTCTCTGTTGTGCGACATTCATACTGACCTGATAGGGTGAAAGAAAATAAGAAATAATATATAAATCAGAAAAAATATAATTTGATTAAAATGTTGTGAACACCCCTGAAGCGTATTTCAGTATTTAAATGACGGCAATCTACATGATCATTTATCATTTATGGGAAATTTTGAACTTTTGTTCACAAGTAAAGATTTTGTTGGTGGTCCAAGATAAGTTGAAGGAAAACTCCACCCTGAAACACTTTAAATGTATAAACTGTCTTGTAGCTATACTCTTTGGGCATTTTACCAGGCCAAAAAAGGGCCAAGCTTAGCATTAAAAATGGTTTTAAAAAAAGATGCTCCAACTGTTGGGAATTTAAGAGAGGTTTGGATGACTAATACAATTATTTCATAATGTAATATTTACACATTTATAATTGTACCCTTCATTTACATAATTTGAGAGCACAGTAACATTAACGGAAGGTTATATACTACATAGAAGTCAGTTTTAACTTACCGCTATCATCGGGAGTGGTACTTTTCACAGTGAGTACAGTTTGTTCAATTATATACCTATCTGATGAACTTAGTTCAATTCCATTCCTCATCCATTTAATGGTGTTATTTACTGTTGTGTTACAGGTCAGTGTCAGTTTTTGGCCAGGATATATTTGGTCTTTGCTTTTGTACAGCCCATCTGCCACTGAAACACAGAGCCATGCACATGTCTGAGGTTTTATTGCTTCTCTTCATTTAATTTTTAACATCAATGCTATAGAAGTTGCATGTAGTTAACTATGTTAAGAAATCCCCTTAGGTCAGGTAAAGGGTGGTGGGATAGTGTGTTGGACTGCAAAAATGAACTAATAATAATAATAATAATAATAATAATAATAATAATATGTAGAAGAAGAAGAAGAAGGACGATCAATAATAAGAGAATAAAGTCCCTACCACTGTGACTGAATGCATCATCATTTACGTTGAATCCCAGTGAACGGAGATTGCTGGCAAGTTGTTGGTTTGCTGATAGCAAATTAAGGTTATTGCTAGTTGCATTAATACTGAAGTCTGCAATCACACTGCCAGGCCTGACAAAACACAGAACATTATTTAAGACATGACCTTTAAAAAGAACTGTTGACAAAATTCTACAACAAAGCTACATGTTTTTTTTTTTTTACATGAGATTGCATGTTGTACGAATGGTTTATGTATGGTTTATGAATGGTTTCATTAGGTTTCGTGAAAGTTTGAAAAAGTTATTGCGTCCAATAGATCATGTAGATGTAGTGAGTACCACAGTGAATATCAAATTTCTCGGATTATATATTTATTTAATTTATTTCATATGATTAAACAATTAACTTAAATATGGCCAACTCTAAAATACTTAACTAGTGACAATGCAAAATATAACATCACCTGAAATCATTCACATTTGCAGATTTGGCTTGGTAGGCAGGCACACTTCTGTAACTTTGATCAATCTGAAAAAAAAAAAGACATATGCTCACTGCTCAGTATGTAAAAATTAGGTTTATACCACAGCGCTGTTGAATTCTCTAATCAAAAGTTGTTGATTTATTTTCTATAACAGCAGCTCTGACAGGATTTCCATCTGTAATTTCAATATCAAGTTTATATTAATGCGCTTATTCCATTATTGTTTCTACAGTAACAGCTCATTCACAGGGACTTGTATTACGGACGTTCCACATAATCTAATACTAAAAATAAAAAGATAAAAAATGTATAGTTATTTAAAAAAGAAATGCATATAATCGTCAATTGATCTGTTAGGAGATGTTTATTTAATATTATGTAAGGAGTCTCCAGTGTCAGCTCTTTGCCACTGTACATTTTCCACCATGAGAAAGTCTTCAGGATAGAGAGAGGCTGGTGAGGGAATGACTGTTTATTGTACAGTAAGTGATAACAGGAACTAGTTTCACAGACATTCCACAACATTAAATGTAATTATAAATGGATAAAAAGCATGATGTGTCATTCTTTAATAACTAAAGGCATAATAATTGGCAAATTGCTGTGGTAAGAGGAATTTATCACTTTGAGCTGTTATAGGAAAATAATCAACAATCAGTGGTAACAGTAACTGCAATTTGTATGACACCACCCTGGCATGGATTAATATCTGATTATATCACACCCCAAGTATTTTATTCCCTACTTGCATAGTTCTAAGTAAAAGCAGAAGTATGTGCAACTTTTACCTTTACTATTAATATAAAAAAATTACAAAATTACTAATACTTCTACTACTACTACTGCTGCTGCTGCTGCTGTTACTACTATGACTACTGCTACTACTACTAATAAAATGTGTTATATCAGGAAGATTCATTCTAAGTACATCATATTACTGTGTGTAACTTACTGAATTCTCAATTGTTGCTTTAACTACTTTGAAGTTTTCACTCGTTTTATCAGTGAGTGCAGTGTCAAATTCTCTGTTTATTTTCATTGAGAAACCTATGACATGGTTGTCTGTGGGTGAAAAAAAATGACAAGAGATGTGAAATGTAACAGGAGTAAATTTAAGCAGTTGAAACAGATCATACCATTAATTGGGAAAAACAGAGGGGGAAAAGGGAGAGGGGAAAAAGCTGTAGCTGTTTTATCATTTAAATACATTTTAAATGCATTTACACACCTGTGTTAAGCATTGGTTCTTGTTATATTTTGGTACATATATTTTCAGTGTACCTGGGGGATTATAAAATGGAACTATATTGTTGAATTATTTATTGTTGTACATATTAGGCTTGTCAGAACAAATTTCATTGAATACACTTTGAATGTTCAAAATATTTGCATATTTGAAAGTTTAAAAAAAAGGCCACATTTGGATGTTTACCAATCCATGTTCTACTTTCAGTTTCTTAAAGTGAGTCTATTGAAATACGATTCCTAAACCTTTTAGCTAAATTTACTTTGTGTTGTGTGATGTACGGAAAGGCATGTCACATTTATCATGCTGTTTTCACATATTTCCTTAAATATATATCATTTGTCATTTCATGACAAAATTTTCATTTTCAGTGGTTTATCTGATACAGACTTTTAGAGATATGCTATTGCTAATCTTTGCTCCGTTTGCAGTAGTAATATATAATATTATATATGCTATTTTTAAAGAAATTGGTAGCCCTAGCATATATACACAACAATATTTTGAGTGCTTTGTAATTATGAAGTACAGGGAAGTTGACATATATTACAAAGCACGTGTAGGATTTGTCAAAATAATCTACAGTATTTGTAAATATAATAATTAATGAGATATTAATTGTATGAGTGAACAGCACATAGATAGGATCATGTTTTAATGTTTTAGAACTCAGTTGTTCTGTGAGTAATATGATTAAATTATTTGATAATTATGACCAAAAGAGTACAAGCAAGTATGTTTAGTATACTTTAATTAGTATAGAACAAAGGTGGGCAGATTTGCCAAACATTTTGGAAAAATTTAGGTTCCACCACTTAAGTGAGCTCTAAATGCATGCGTAATAATATACAGTAGATGAAAAATTGTGGCCACTTTCAGGGAAAAAATTACAATTTACCTTCAACAAAATTTAAAAGGTTTGAAATCTTACCTTGGGTTGTGGCACCTGTGGTTGTGATGATTTTGTTGGTTTTGGTTGTGGAAGTAGGCGTTGTGGTCATGTTGGCTATATTTGTGGTTGTAGTGGCTGTAGTTTGGGCAGCTGTGTTGGCTGGGCTTGTGGTTGCTGTGGTTATTGTTAGATTGAGAATGTTTTTTATGTCTAGGGTTGTTGCAGCTGAGATTGTTGCAAATGGTGTGTTTGTGGTGATATTGGCTGTCATGGCAGCAGTTATATTAGGGGTTGCAGAGGCTGTGGTTGCAGTCACTGTGGTTATAGTATTTTTGATTATAGTGGTTGTAGTTGGGGCAGCTGTGAGTGTGGTTGTGTTTGCAGCCATTGTGGTTGTAGTTATAACTGCTGTGGCTGGGGTGGCTGTGGTTCCAATAGCTGGGGTTGTGGCATCTGTGAATTTAGCGGCTGTGACTGTGGGAACTGCAGTTAGAAAAGTTGTGTGTGTGGTATCTGTGGTTGTTGCATCTGTGGTTGTAGTGCTTGTGATTGTGGTGGCTTTGTTTGTTTTGGCTATGGCTGCAGTAGTGGTATCTATAGTTGTAGTAGTGATGGTTTGTGTGGTGTCTATAGTGGCGACTGTGGTGTTGGTGGCTGGGATTGTTGTGGCTGTAGTTGTGGCAAGCATGGTTATAGTGTCTGCAGTTGTAGCAGTTATGATTGTGGTCTCTGAGGTTGTGGCTGCTATGGTAGCAGTGGTTGTAGTTGTGGTGTGGTCTGCTGTTGTGTCTGTGTTTATATCAGCAGTGTTTGTAGCGGTGGTATTTGTGGTTGCAGAGTCTGTGGTTACAGTTGCTGTGGTTTGAAGACTTGTGTTTCTAGTGTCTGTGTTTGTAACATTTATGATTATGGCAGCTGTAGTTGGGGCATTTGTGGGTATAGTGTCTGTGGTTGTAGCAGTTATGATTTTGGCTGCTGTGGTTGCAGTGATCGTGGTGTAGTCAGCTGTGTTGTCTGTGGTTATATAAGTAGTTTTTAAAGCTGCAGTGTCTGTGGTTGCATTTGCTGTGGTTTGAAGACTTGTGTTTGTGGTGTCTGTGGTTGTAGCACTTATGATTATAGTGGCTGTAGTTGGGGCAGCTGTGAGTGTGGTTGTGTTTGCAGCCATTGTGGTTGTAGTTATGACTGGTGTGGTTGGGGTGGCTGTGGTTCCAATGGCTGGGGTTGTGGCATCAGTGATTATAGCAGCTGTGATTGTGGGAACTGTTGGAAAAGTAGTGTGTGTGGTATCTGTGTTTGTTGCATCTGTGGCTGTAGTGGTTGTAATTATGATGGCTTTGTTTGTTTTGGCTGTGGTTGCAGTAGTGGTCTCTATGGTTGGTGTGGTGTCTGTAGATGTGGTGTCTGTGGTGTTGGTGAATGGGATTGCAACGATTGTGGTTTGGAGAGCTGTGGCTGTGACCTCTGTGTTTGTATCAGTTGTGCTTTTTGTGGCTGTAGTTGGGGAAGCAGTGGGTATAGTATTTGCAGCTGTGGTGTCTCTGGTTTCAGAGGCTGTGGTTGCAATTGCTGGGGTTGTGGCATCAGTGATTATA
>CM040470.1:19525674-19541882 GCA_022758105.1 Pangasianodon gigas | reverse complement strand
ACTTGTGTTTGTGGTATCTGTGGTTGTAGGACGTATGATTGCAGAGGCTGTAGTTGGGACAGCTGTGAGTGTGGCTGTGTTTGCAGTGGCTGTGTTTGCAGGCATTGTGGTTGTAGTTATGACTGGTGTGGTTCTGATGGCTGGGGTTGTGGCATCTATGATTGCTGTGTTTGTGGGAACTGTGGTTGGGAAAGCTGTGGGTGTGGTATCTGTGTTGGAGGCATCTGTGGTTGTAGTGGTTGTGATTATGGTGGCTTTGTTTGTTTTGACTGTGGCTACAGTAGTGGTCTCTATGGTTGGTGTGGTGTCTGTTGTTGTGGCATCTGTGATGTTGGCGACTGGGATTGCAATAATAGTGGTTTGGAGAGCTGTGGTTGTGACATCTGTGGTTGTATCAGTTGTGCTTTTTGTGGCTGTAGTTGGGGCAGCAGTGGGTATAGTGTTTGTAGCTGTGGTGTCTGTGGTTGCAGAAGCTGTGTTTGCAATCACTGTGGTTTGAAGACTTGTGTTTGTGGAGTCTGTTGTTGTAGCACTTATGATTATAGCAGCTGTAGTTGGGGCACCCATGGGTATAGTGTCTGTGGTTGTAGAAGTTATTATTGTGGTGTCTGTGGTTTTGGCTGCTGTGGTTGCAGTGGTTGTGGTGTAGTCAGCTGTGTTGTCTGTGGTTATATAAGTAGTTTTTAAAGCTGTGGTGTCTGTGGTTGCAGAGGCTGTGGTTGCAATTGCTGTGGTTTGAAGACTTGTGTTTGTGGTGTCTGTGGCTGTAGCACTTATGGTTATAGTGGCTGTAGTTGGGGCAGCTGTGGGTGTGGTTGTGATTGCAGTAGCTGTGGTTGCAGCCATTGTTGTTGTACTTATGACTGGTGTGGTTGCGGTGGCTGTGGTTCCGATGGCTGGGGTTGTGGCATCAGTGATTATAGCAGCTGTGATTGTGGGAACTGTTGGAAAAGTAGTGTGTGTGGTATCTGTGGTTGTAGTGGTTGTGATTATGGTAGCTTTGTTTGTTTTGGCTGTGGTTGCAGTAGTGGTCTCTATAGTTGTGGTGGCAAGGGTTGGTGTGGTGTCTGTAGATGTGGCATCTGTGGTGTTGGTGACTGGGATTGCAACAACTGTGGTTTGGAGAGCTGTGGCTGTGACCTCTGTGTTTGTATCAGTTGTGCTTTTTGTGGCTGGAGTTGGGGAAGCAGTGGGTATAATGTTTGTAGCTGTGGTGTCTGTGGTTTCAGAGGCTGTGTTTACAATTGCTGGGGTTGTGGCATCAGTGATTATAGCAGCTGTGATTGTTGGAACTGTTGGAAAAGTTGTGTGTGTGGTATCTGTGTTTGTTGCATCTGTGGCTGTAGTGGTTGTGATTATGGTGGCTTTATTTGTTTTGGCTGTTTTTGCAGTAGTGGTCTCTGTGGTTGGTGTGGTGTCTGTAGTTGTGGCATCTGTGGTGTTGGTAACTGGGATTTCAATGATTATGGTTTGAAGTGCTGTGGTTGTGACATCTATGTTTGTATCAGTTGTGCTTTTTGTGGCTGTAGTTGGGGCAGCAGTGGGTATAGTGTTTGTAGCTGTGGTGTCTGTGGTTGCAGAGGCTGTTTTTGCAATCACTGTGTTTTGAAGACTTGTGTCTGTGGAGTCTGTGGTTGTAGCACTTATGATTATAGCAGCTGTAGTTGGGGCACCCGTGGGTATACTATCTGTGGTTGTAGGAGTTATTATTGTGGTGTCTGTGATTTTGGCTGCTGTGGTTGCAGTGGTTGTGGTGTAGTCAGCTGTGTTGTCTGAGGTTATATAAGTAGTTTTTAAAGCTGTGGTGTCAGTGGTTGCGGGGGCTGTGGTTGCAATTGCTGTGGTTTGAAGACTTGTGTTTGTGGTATCTGTGGATGTAGCACTTATGGTTATAGTGTCTGTAGTTGGGGCAGCTGTGGGTGTGGTTGTGGTTGCAGTTTCTGTGGTTTGAAGACTTGTGTTTGTGGTGTCTGTGGATGTAGCACTTATGGTTATAGTGGCTGTAGTTGGGGCAGCTGTGAGTGTGGTTGTGATTGCAGTGGCTGTGGTTGCAGCCATTGTTGTTGTAGTTATGACTGGTGTGGTTGCAGTGGCTGTGGTTCCAATGGCTGGGGTTGTGGCATCAGTGATTATAGCAGCTGTGATTGTGGGAACTGTTGGAAAAGTTGCATGTGTGGTATCTGTGTTTGTTGCATTTGTGGTTGTAGTGGTTGTGATTATGGCTGTGGTTTTGGCTGCGGTTGCAGTAGTAGTCTCTATAGTTGTGGTGGCAATGGTTGGTGTGGTGTCTGTAGATGTGGCGTCTGTGGAGTTGGTGAATGGGATTGCAACGATTGTGGTTTGGAGAGCTGTGGCTGTGACCTCTGTGTTTGTATCAGTTGTGCTTTTTGTGGCTGTAGTTGGGGAAGCAGTGGTTATAATGTTTATAGCTGTGCTGTCTGTGGTTTCAGAGGCTATTGTCACAATTGCTGGGGTTGTGGCATCAGTGATTATAGCAGCTGTGATTGTTGGAACTGTTGGAAAAGTTGTGTGTGTGGTATCTGTGTTTGTTGCATCTGTGGCTGTAGTGGTTGTGATTATGGTGGCTTTGTTTGTTTTGGCTGTTTTTGCAGTAGTGGTCTCTATGGTTGGTGTGGTGTCTGTAGTTGAAATGTCTGTGGTATTGGCTACTGGGCTTGCGATGGTTGTGGTTTGGAGAACTGTGGTTGTGACATCTGTGGTTGTATCAGTCGTGCTTGTTGTGGCTGTATTTGGGGCAGCAGTGGGTATAGTGTTTGTAGCTGTGGTGTCTGTGGTTGCAGAGGCTGTTGTTGCAACTGCTGTGGTTTGAAGACTTGTGTTTGTGGTGTCTGTGGTTATAGCACTTATGATTATAGAGGCTGTAGTTGGGGCAGCTGTGAGTGTGGTTGTGTTTGCAGTGACTGTGTTTGCAGGCATTGTGGTTGTAGTTATGACTGGTGTGGTTCTGATGGCTGGGGTTGTGGCATCTGTGGTTGTATCAGTTGTGCTTGTTGTGGCTGTAGTTGGGGCAGCAGTGGGTATAGTGCCTGTGGATGTAGCAGTTATGATTGTAGTGTCTGTGGTTGTGGCATCTGTGGTTGTAGCAGCTATGACTGTGGTGGCTTTGTTTGTATTGGTTATGGTTGCAGTATGGTTGCTATCTATATTTGTGGTGGTGATGGTTTGTGTGGTGTCTGAAGTTGCAGGGTCTGTGGTGTTGGTGTCTGGGATTGTGATGGCTGTGATTTGGAGATCTGTTGTTTTGACATCTTTGGTTGTATCATTTGTGATTGTTGAGGCTATAGTTGGCATAGCTGGGGGTGTAGTGTCTGTGGTTGTAGCAGTTATCATTGTGGTGTCTGAGGTAGAGGTTGTGATGTATTCAGCTGTGGTGTCTGTGGCTATATCAGCAGTGTTTGTAGCTGTGGTGTCTGTGACTGCAGCAGCTGTGGCTACAATCGACGTGGTTTGAAGACTTGTGGTTACTGTGGTTCTAGTGACTGTTGTTTGGCTGAGAATGGTTTTTGGGTCTAAGATTGTTGCAGGTGTGATTGTTGCAATTGTGGTGCCTGTAGTTGTGCTGGCTGTCATTGTGGTTGCACTTGTGGTGTCTGTGGTTGTAGAAGTTGTGATTGGGGTAGGTGTGGAAGTGGTGGCTGTAGGTGAGACAGCTTGTGTGATTGTGATGGCTGTGCCAGCTGTGGTTATGGCATCTGTGGTTGTAGATGGTGCTGTAGTGACTTAAGAAAACAAAAGTATTTTAAGACTCAAATATAGTATATCAAATCTCAGTAAGAGCTCTTACAAAGCTGCCCACAGGTAAGATCCTCTGCTCATAAACTAGATGTAATTTAGTTTTTAAATGAAAAATGAAATTTTTAAGGAAATTGCTCTGCTATACACTGAAGACATTTGGGTTTGAGATCAAAAGGTGCATATGAGATGATAGATCAGAATTTCAGCTTTCATTTTATGATATTTACATCTAGATGTGTTAAACAACTAAGAACATGGGTTCTTTGGTGGCAGACCACCTAATTTTTAGGTGAGCAAAAGTATTGGAACAGATAGCCTTAAAGTAAATAACACTTAATATTTTATTGCGTATCCCTTTCTTGCAATAACTGCTCCAACCCAGCAACCAACTGACCAAACTGTTGCATTATTCTTTTGGAATGCTTTTTCAGGCTTGTCCTACAGCTTCTTTCAGTTGTTGTTTGTTATGGGGGTTTCTCCCTACAGTCTCCACTTTAGGAGGTGAAATGCATGCTCAATTGGGTTAAGGTCTGGTGGTTGACTTGGCCAGTTTATAACCTTCCACTTTTTTCCTCTATTATGAAGTCATTTGTTGTGTTGAGTGTGTTTTGGGTCATTGTCTTGCTTCATGATGAAGTTCCTCCAATTGGATTGGATGCATTTCTCTGTAAATTGGCAGACACAATGTTTCTGTACACGTCTGAATTCATTCTGCTGCTACCATCATGAGTTACATCATCAATAAAGATTAGTGACCCATTCCAGAAGCAGTCATGCAAGTCCAAGCCATGACACTACCTCCACCATGCTTGACCGATGAGCTTGTATGTTTTGATCCTTCCTTTCCCCACACTTTGACTTTTCCATCACTTTGGTAGAGGTTATTCTTTGTTCCAGAATGTTTGTGGTGTATCTCTGTATTTCTTTGTAAATTCTAATCTTGCCTGATTCTTACTGCTGATGAGTGGTCTTCTTTGAATGGTGGATTGTGATACCTTCACCCCTGCCCTGTGGAGGTTGTTGGTGATGTCACTGACTGTTGCTTTTCATTTTTTTCTTCATAGCTCTCAAAATGTTTCTGTTATCAACTGCTGTTGTTTGCCTTGGCTGAACTGTTCAATGTCTGGTTGTTAGTACACCCGTGGTTTCTTTCTTTTTCAGGACATTCCAAATTGTTGTATTGGCTATGCTCAATGCTTGTGCAATGCCTCTGATTTTTCTGATTTTCCAATTTTCCTCTCTTTTCTCAGCTTCAAAATAGCTTGCTTTTCTCCCATAGACAGCTCTCTGGTCTTCATGTTGGTTTATCAATTTTAACAACAATGCAGTCTTCACCAGTAAAACTCAGGGCTCAAACCAAGAGTAGACTTTCAGAGCTATTAATTCTTTAAACAATCAATCTAACAGAGCACACCTGGGCATCAAGAAACACCTGAAAAATGGATGGGGTCAAAAAAAGGTGCCATGTTCCATGTTGTTGTTCTGATCTATCATCTTATATTCATCCTCTAATACGCGCACACACACACACACACACACACACACACACAGAGCACAATCATGTGGCAGCAGCGCAATGCAAAAAAACATTTAAGAAAGAACACAAGCAACAAGTTAATCTTGGGGATTTACCTGGTGTAGTTGTTGAAGATGGACATGCTGAGGTATCTATAAAGTGAGAACAAATTTAACTTGGGTAATATTGAGTGTTATATATTACTTATACATATTATTATTTATTAACAGTGTCAGCACTCTTTTTGTATTAAACAGGTCAAATTATTTTGGTAGGTAACTTCACTTAGGGTGATAAAGTTGCATAATTTCATTATTTGAATTGCCAATGAATTTAATTACTGATGAGTTAAACTGATTATTATTAAAGACACACATATGATTTGAATTATTAAGCACAGAATAATAGCAGGTTAATCAAACTACTAAGACCAGAATCTAATATTTTAAATGAACAAATTAAAGGTACAGTATGTTCTGTGCACTACTCTTTGATAAACAAAAAGGTAGAACTTGCCAATATTGTTACATGTTTTTCAGCTGATATCAAAGGAAATATTTTTTCATTGGAAATTTGCCAAATTCTAGTGTCCTTCAAATGTGCACATGTTTATATGCTTTATTTTTGTAATACATACATGTCAGCTCATTGATTAGTTGGCAGAACTGTCCATCATTTGGAATAGCGTTGATGCAACCACACAAGCCATTGGTGACATTATCACAAGACCCATATACTGTGCACTTTTCACATGGCCAGAAAAACTGATCTGCACACCTGCACTGATATTCAGTACCATTCAAACTGCACACTGTGGAAAACCAGAAATTAAATCAGTTAGAGCCAAATACTGTTTCCATCATTTTAAATCTAATTTGAGATCATTATCAACAATTATCAAATACGTCTTTTTTAGCTCCTAGTACTCCAAGTATGTGTCAATAATCAGATGGGTGTTTCAAATATATTCATGTACATTTTTTCAGTAAAGTTCTGCTCAAACATACTAAAAGGTCCCTTTTTCACAGTCTAATTCTTACCTGTTGTAATGTCCACTTCTGTAACTTCTATTATATCATCAAGCAAAATCGGGAAACTGAATCCTTCTAGAAGATTCATCATGTCACCTATCGCTGCTGTGCTTGTGGTATTAATTTCAATTTCAACAATAAACTCAAAAAATTGCAGTTCTATGAAAAAGACAATACTCAAGTGAATACAAGAAAATACAAGACATATCTTATACATATATTCATATACTCCAAAACATTTTTCCTACCACTTTTTGGCACACACATCTGGCCACCACTGGAAAAGACACCAATACAGTTGCATGCTCCTTCCTTCATGGTATTACATTCATCATATATGCAGTTATTATCTGGCCAAACATACTGATCCTCACATGTGCAGTAATATAAACTATCAACTGGCGTGCACACTGGGGAAGATAAAAATAACTAAAATAACTAAAATAAATCATGGATTGGTTATGACTAAACATTATAAGGGCCATAGTCAATGACTCAAAATTTAAGTTAAAGTTAATCGTATTCAGAGATAAGTTACGCAGCTGCTTAAATATATATATTTTTGGATGTGCCATTTAGATTAGACAGGCATGTGCCTTTAAGCCCGAAAAAAATTTGGGATACAAAATGGAGATTGAAGAAGCAGGTCACTTTTTGTTTTCTTTTCTGTCAGTTGTAATTAAATACAATGTAATACATAAAGTCAAGAGACAATTTTAAAATGAAAAAAGACTCATTTGCTTATAAAAAAAATCGAACTGCACAATTTTGATATTAAATCCTCACTTTATATGTGTTACTTAACTCTGAATATGGCCCACTGTGAATAGTAGGCTTGCATCGAATGAACACTTGACGCAACACATCAAATTCACTGTGCAGAGTTATCAGAACAAACAAAAATGTATGCTGGACTTTTGGCATTAAAATAATTGCCTAGCCTAATACTGGTGGATTGAATACATCTAATCATGATGTGAAACACTAGCCTGCTGATAGCCAGAAACCTTTTGGAAAAGCATTCAGGAGACCAGAATCCAGTCAGCTCTACCCTATCACATGACAGCTACCAACTAGGGAGGTTGAAGGATAACAAGTGCTTCCTCCGAGACAAGCACATTTTTTGGAACTGGTCCTCATCACAAGGTAGTGTAACACCCTCAGAGGAAAGTGCTGTCTTCCTTCTTCTGCATACATGAGCTCATAGATGCCCACTATTGGCTAGTATTGGCCAATATTGCTCTATTGGCTCCTGGCCACGGATGGATGTGGCATCATCGGGGATCAAACTCACAATCTCCTAAAGATGGGGCAAACACTTCTGTTGCACCACTTTGGGAGCCTAGAGATGGGAATCTATTCATAAGTCATGGTGAGAAGAAATTCGTAAGTACCAGGGAACAGTGGGAAAATGCCAGGCTCTGGTTCAGAAGGTGTGGTGATGTTAGTGACTAGAGACATTTGTGGTATATTTGGTCTTTCCATAGGGAATAACAACTGATGCAATTCCCATAGTTATTAAAAACATGATTAAAAAATCCTAAATATCAAAGTACGATTTTAATAATAGATAGAGTTTACCTGTTGTAATGTTGAAACTATCGATTGTTGTTGTGTTGTCTAGTTGTAATGGAAAATTGATGGACTTCAGTGATGATTTGATTTGTTCAATCAAAATCAGTTGTGATACATTCACCTCTACCACTATGATGTATTCTACTGTATCTGTGTTGGCTGGAAATAATAAACAAAATCAGCTATTTAGGTGACAAGTACAAAAATATAGACTAAAGAAGTACTAATGTGCCCTCCAAAATTATTGTCAGACTTCATGCAAATGATAATGATTATTTATTTATTTATTTATTTTTACATCATAGAGGTAAATTATATAGTTTTATTTACTTTTTTTTTTTTTTTTTTGATTTTTAAGTAGTGTAATTTTTCTAAACAAAATTATCAACAGCCTTACAATTAATACTTTGTGATGCCTGCCCTGGAGAGAATAGTAGCACTGAGTCTAACAAAATTGGAGATCTTGGTCCATTACTTCATGCAGAACATATTAGGCTCCTTTAAATGCTTAAGTTTGTGCATGTGGGTGTCCTCTTCAATTCAGACCACTGATTTTCAGTAGTATTCAAATATCAAATATGTATCTAAATAACTATGTCCAAGTCTGAACCTCCTGGTAGAGGCAGCCAGGTACTGCAATAAAATATGCTGGTACTTTGCAGAGCCCCTGAACCACCAGCTACAAAACAGCCCTTGTTTGTTGCCACACATGGAGATGGTGTCAACCACAAAGTTTGATTTTTGTCTCATTTGTCTCAGTTTAATGATGCTTGGTGAAGTACAGACGCTGCATTTTGTGGGATGGTCTCAGGAAAGGCTTCTTTCTTGCAACACATCCAAATAGGAAAGAAAGTGAGCCATAATTGTGCTTAAGGGTATTTTAAGGTGCTTAATGTAAATATATTTTTATCTGATCTGTGCAGGTCAAGAACTATCTGTTTCTTTTCTGTTGAAAGTACTTTGGTTTTTCCCCATGGTAACGGTTGACAAAGGGGTTTTTCATGTCTGCAGGCTCATATTTACTCCTCAGAGAAACAGTACATGGTTAAAGGCAACAACAGAGTTCATGGGACTGATGAAAATGAAAAAAATATATAAATAATAAATCTTTTCAGGAATGCCAATTTGTTTGCATTTATATAAAATATTCCCTAGACGTGTCAATAATTTTGGAGGTCACTGTATATAAATACTTAAATTGAAATTTTGTTATATGCTTTTAAAATAGACAGAATTCTTATTTACCATCTCGTTTTTCTCTTAAGTGATTCAGCTGTCCATCTGTATAGCTAAACTGGAATTAAAAAAGCAAATTTATTAGAGTATTGTACCCATGTATAGACGTGTGCAGAATATTTTGTTATTCTATTCCCAATACAAATTAAATTATTTCAGATTTTAAGCTTACAATGTAAGTGTGGACACTAATTAGCTTTTTTTTGGCTGTTTTTGCAGAAGTTAAAGTAAAGTAAAGCAAAGTTTACCTCTAGAGCCATGTCTGAAATTTCAGGAAGTCCCTGTGAGTTTACCACACACATTAGAATGAGGAAAATGGCCACAAACCTCATGAAGTATTCTGATTCTTTCACTGTACAATAAAGGTAAGAAATAAAAATGATGATTTACAAGCATGATAACCAAATGTTATTAACAAAGGAAAAAAAGGAACAAAGGAAATTCATTTCAGTTTAAACTGACACACAGAGAAAAAGGGTGAGTATGCACATTAGTGTACCAACAAGTGAAACAATAAAATAACATTTATTTGTAATTTTGGCCTGTCATAACATTCCATATTAGAGTTATCATATCAACTTATCTCCTTTGATTGATGAAGATATATCTTTACTGCTCAAGTAAAAATTTGCTGTTTGTCAGTACTTGAATGCAGTCACTGAGTCTCAGTGCACATGGTGGACTATTTTGACAAAGAAAATACTGCAATTATGCATAAATTATGTGTTAAGTGGCAGGATGGTCATAATTTTTTTCATTAAATATGACAATTAAAAGAAATTAGATATTGGCACCAGATATGAATGAGTTAAATCTGGCTAGTGGTTTAAGGTTTTGTCATTTGCATCAAAACCTTAAAAAGTAGGTTTGACATGTCACATAGCATATGTTATAAGCTAGTTCAAAAACATCAAATAACTTCACACCCAGGTTTTAGGCACAAACTTAATCCAATTACATGGTGCAAACCAAGAGCCAATCAGGAGAAAGAGAGATTGCAAAAAATAGGGTTGTAAGGGAGTCCAAAATAAAATAATGAACCAAAGAGAGACTAAAGGTATGTTTCAAGACTGGAATCCTGTGGGACTCAACAAAAAATGTTGTGGGAGTGGGTGGTCAGATATAAAGCTTGCGGGACAAAGAAAGTCCACCTTCATTTAGGTGAGAGAGTATTGGATGTGGGGGGTTTCTGAGATGGTGCTGTGCCACATTTTTACAGTGTTCATTCATTCATCTTCAGTAAATGCTTTATTCTGGTCAAGGTCACTCTGGTTTTAATTACTAATTTGTTTATCTTTGGAGAAATAGAACCAAGTGATTTATTAGAACATATTGTGGATAGGTACTAACAAAAATAACTGCAAGAGCAGGTGCTATTGTTCAAGAGTGTCTGCAGGAGTGGACAAGATTGGTCAGAATTCTTTCGGGAGTGAGCAGGAGTGGGATTAAAAACATTGGTGGGATTAACAGAAACTACAAATTACTTCTGTAAGTCGCTCTGTATAACAACACCTGTTTACCTTTGTTCTTGCTAAAAAGGTAAGACTTTTATACATTCTCTAATTTGCTGGGAAGTTAGTCAATGATATTCAGCTGGCTTATCCATGTTGTGGAATTTGTCTTGTTATCCAGTTGTTCCATTGTTTTAGCTAGAGAACATACGATGGCTGGCTAGTGGCTAACTGGGTATATTGGATGTTTTCTTGTACTTCAAACAATCAAGATTACTATTGATGTGTAATTTTAAGATTATACGATATGTCCCTTTTTATCCAAAGATCATTTTTAGGCAGTGAGCTAATATCGGGTAGCTACAGTAGTAGCTAATTAGTAACTTTTGTGTTTTCTTCTGTAGTTTATGTTAAACTTGGTTATATTAAAGCATTGGGCTTTGGTATTGGCAATAAACCCTTTGCACATGGATCCTCAACAGTCTCACAAGTCCTGTATGTTACATCATGGCTTCTTCTTGTCTTATTGTGTGCTTTTTTTATCTACAGATCTGCATATTTTATCATCTGCGAATTTGTAACCGGTCTGTAGGTGTAACTGGACAAAGACCAGATAAATTGTTTGTCTGATAACAAATTAAGAAATGCATGTAGGGAGATTTAAATCAAATACAGAAGCTCCATACAAGATGTGATAATAATACTAGAGCCAAGGTTTAATGGTATTTTATTTAAATTGCCAACAGCATATTTGTTTGAGAAATAAGGAGGAATGGAATATATATTTGAATTAAGATGCCTATTCCTCAAAAAATTCCTTAAGGAAAAAATTAAAAGAACGGGTTTACCGCTGAGTGTTAAAAAAGACTGATACTGGAGACTCCTTTTTTAAAAAAAAAAATTCTGTAACTTACCTCACAGAAAATTTTCAATAAACTTTTCACCATTTCAGTGATTATATACAATCTGTTTATATGAAACATCCACCATGCAAGTCCCTTTATAAGTTGTTACTATGGAAACGGTAACATATTATAATGAGTGCTTTAATATAAACCTGTGCAGCCGGAATGACTGTCAGAGATGCTGTTACAGAAAATGAATCAACCCCTTCTGACCAATCAGAATCAAGAATTCAATGAGAATATTTACTATTGCTGTAGGTTAAAACAAATGTCTTACCTGCATTGGCCATGATGTTCATACAGATTTTAAACTGCAGCTGGTAAACCACCTGGTCAAGCTAGCCAACCTACCAGAGTTAGGAACATTATAAAAGTCAGGCAGTAAATCAAGTTCCATTTTCCTCACAGCTTTTACCGTCCTTTATCCTTTTATAAAAATACAGAATAGTGTGGGTTTTATTTAACACTACTGAAGAACTTAGAGCCCCAGCTGTCAATAGTGACTCTACCTTAACGACAGTGATTTACATTATGGCTCCTTAGAATAAAAGAAAATTCTATTTCCTTAGGTTTAGTACTACTTGAAACATAAATATAAAAATAATTTCATTTGAGATGTTTACATTTATTTTACATATTGAATATATAACATATATTCTGTCAATTATGTTATCTTTTTGAAAGAAGACTAAAAAAGAAGTCCAAGTAAACAACATATTACCTTGGTCTTCCAGTTGCCTGAACATTTTCAAAATTTAATTTAATCTGGCTCATTTAGTGGTTACATAATTAACCACTCTGTATTTTAGTATATATCTTTGTTTAAATAGTCATATCTAATAGAATTTTCCCATTACTGTTACAAACCACATATAACCCCAAGCGGGGCTGTATGATGTGGAATCAATAAGAAAATAAAAATGTCTATTCAGCTGAATGTGAAAGACTATGTGTCTACAAGTTTGTGTTGCGTATGTAAGCTTGTACAATATTTCACATATCTCTTTCCATCAGGAAATACAGCTAGTATGGTAAGTTAAAATATGAGCAAATAACATCAATTAACAAAATAAAGACCCCACAAAGATTTTTTTTTCTTCTCAGATCGGCACTGATACCCAATGGAAAAAACTAGGGTTAAAGGGGTACTTAATAGGGTACTTACAAGCTACTTTATAGTGTTTCAGGTATTTGGTATTTTGTCTTGATTACTTTTCACTTGGTGTTTGGTTTCGCTGGTTTTTTTTTTTTGCTTTCTTTCTTCCTGTATTTGTGCCATCTCCATTCTGCTCTCTCTCATTTCACTCCCTACCTCCTTCCCTCTGTGTTTGTACTGTCACAAGCAGACAACGTTTTTGAGATAGATATATATGTGTATACACACACACACACACCGATTAGCCATAACATTAAAACCACCTGATGCTTGATCAGATTGAGATCTGGGGAATCTGGAGGCCAAGTCAACACCTTGAACTCTTTGTCATATTACAAAAACAATTCCTGAACAATTTTTGTTTTTTGGGGCAGAGCGCATTATCCTGCTGAAAGAGGCCACTGACATTAGGGAATACTGTTGCCACGAAGGGCTATACTTGGTCTGGAACAATGTTTAGGTAGGTGGTACATGTCAAAGTAACATCCACATGACCCAGGACCCAAGGTTTCCCAGCAGAACATTGCCCAGAGCATCACACTGCCTCCGCCGGCTAGCCTTCTTCCCATAATGCATCCTGGTTCCATCTCTTCCCCAGGTAAGCGGCACACACACACCCGGCCATCCATATGATGTAAAAGAAAACATGATTTATCAGACCAGGCCACCTTCTTCCATTGCTCCATTGTCCAGTTTTGACGCTCACGTGCCCATTGTAGGCACTGTCGGCGGTGGACAGAAGTCAGCATGGCACTCTGAACGGTCTGCGGCTACACAGCCCCATACACACCAAGCTGCAATGCACTGTGTGTTCTGAGACCTTTCAATCATAGCCAACATTAACTTTTTCAGCAATTTGTGCTACAGTAGCTCTTCTGTGGGATCAGACCAGACGGGCTAGCCTTCGCTCTCCACATGCATCAATGAGCCTTGGGTGCCCGTGACCTTGTTGCTGGTTCACCGGTTGTCCTTCCTTGGACCACTTTTGGTAGGTACTCATCACTGCATACCGGGAACACCCCACAAGACCTGGTATTTTGGAGATGCTCTGACACAGATATCTAGCCATCACAATTTGGCCCTTGTCAAAGTCATTCAGATCCTTACGCTTACCCATTTTTCCTGCTTCCAACACATCAACTTCGAGAACTGACTGTTCACTTGCTGCCTAATATATCCCACCCCCTGACAGGTGCCATTGTAATGAGATAATCAAAGTTATTCACTTCACCTGTCATTGGTTTTAATGTTATGGCTGATTGGTATATATAAGCAGTATATATGGTATATATAAGCAAATAAAAGCAGGTTTTAAATAAAAGTAACCTTAATAACAGAGTCAAAATATAAAACTGATATTTGTCATGTTGTTATTTATAGTAACCCTTTGTAGATGTGTCAAATTTGCATGTCATTATTAATTGCAAATTTATCTGTGTATTTCTCTACATCAACAACTGCTTAGACAATTTAACATTTTTAGGCCACTATAAAATTTCTTTAATTTAAAATTCAGGACAAATTACTAATTTATTTCATTTATACAGTTCAAGAGAAGCAAGTAGTATAGGCTACTACAATAGCTCTAACTGAAAAATAAAGAAGACACAGCAAATACTTAAAATAAAACTTCATTCTAATGATTATTTTTTTAAAAATGATGTCTGTATTAAATCTCTGGCTTTTTGTTATAGTAATTAGAAAGTCTTACCTCCAAACACGTGGCGTAATCTTTAACAGGTTTGTTGAAAGCCTGTTAGCTTTTTTGTTGTCCTGACAGCTGACTCACAGAGAAGCCTAATAATCAATGAGTAATGATACACACTGTTACACACTTGCAGAACCAGTTCGGTTTTTTTTCTTTTTTTTTCTGTTTCCTCGTTCTATTGTGTGAGGCACAAAATAGTGGTTCTCATACTCACCTAGCCAAAATTCCAGCTTTTTAATTGTGTCTGTCTTTATCCAAATGTGACACAATAAAAATCATATTTATGCATAAACCTAATGAAGACACACCTATACACGTATTGGGGAACCAATATTGCAATAGTTGAGAAGTCAGTGAAAAGTTACTCTTTTACAATTTATAATATGTTATAAAATGTCTGAAATTATATGTGTTTTTAAATGCTCATTTTAAATTATTTTAATTTAATTAAAAATAAAACTACAATTACACTAGGGTTAGAAAATCTTTAAGATACACAGATGAAATAGTGAGCACGTTTCAAATTCATCCTGCATGTAGCTCAACCTGTTCTTTTGTTGATGGTTATACTTACCAGAATCCAGGCAGAGAAAGCACAATTACTTCAAGTTAAAAAGGGAGGCTTACCCCCCCAGGGAGAAAGCACTGAATGCAGATCTTTGTTACATAACCCTTGCTCAGATTACTGAGCTTAGCCATAGTGCTCCGGTCTGATTTTACTGCACTTACTTATACTTATATAATACATAAATAAATCAGCTCATGGGGGAAAAAATTAAAACGAGATCTCCTTATTGTCTCGTAGATAGAATTGTGATAAAACTGTCTCTTTGAATTTTTCAGAGGGTCAGAGTTTGGGAGAGAGTTGAGCTTCCTGACAGCCTGGTGGATGAAGCTGTCCTTCAGTCTACTGGTCCTGGCCTGAAGACTCCGCAGTCTTCTCCCTGATGGCAGCAGACTGAAGAAGCTGTGTGTCGGGTGAGTGGGATCACCCGCAATGCAAAGGGCTTTTCAGGTGAGACGGGTGCTGTAGATGTCTTGGAGGGAGGGGAGAGAGACACCAACAATCTTCTCAGCTGCTCTCACTATGTGTTGGAGGGTCTTTCGGCAGGATGCGTTGCAGGCGCCATACCACACAGTGATGCAGCTTGTCAGAATGCTCTCGATGGTGCCTCTGTAGAAGGTGCACATGATGGGGGCCGGGGCTCTGGCTCGCTTCAGTTTGCGCAGGAAGTAGAGACGCTGCTGTGATTTCTTGACCAGTGATGCAGTGTTGTCAGTCCAGGAGAGGTTTTCTGTGATGTGCACACCCAGGAACTTCGTGCTGCTCACTCTTTCCACAGTCGCACCGTTGATAGTCAGAGGAGCATGCTGAGTGTGCGCTCTCCTGAAGTCGACAACAATCTCCTTTGTCTTCTCCACATTCAGAGAGAGATTGTTGTCTTTACACCACCCGACCAGGCGGTTCACCTCGCTCCTGTAGTCTGTCTCATCTTTGTTTCTAATGAGACCCACCACAGTCGTGTCGTCTGCAAACTTAATGAAGAGATTGGTGCTGTGTGATGGTGTGCAGTCATGGGTCAGCAGAGTGAAGAGAAGGGGGCTCAGCACACATCCTTGAGGGGCCCCTGTGTTCAATGTGATGGTGCTGGATGTGTTGCCGCCGACCCGTACCGCTTGAGGTCTCCCAGTCAGGAAGTCCAACAGCCAGTTGCACAGCGAGGTGTTGAGTCCCAGCTGGACCAATTTGTGAATGAGCTGTTGAGGGATGATTGTGTTGAATGCTGAACTGAAATCTATGAACAGCATTCTAACGTATGAGTCTTTTTTGTCCAGATGTGTGAGGGCTGAGTGGAGAGCAGTGGCGATGGCGT
>CM040470.1:19449027-19516235 GCA_022758105.1 Pangasianodon gigas | reverse complement strand
AACTCTACAAACACAGCTGCCACAACTACAAACTCCACAACTACAACTCATACAACTACAAATTCCACAACAACAGCTTCCACAACTACAAACTCCCCAACCACTAACTCTACAAACACAGCTGCCACAACCACAAACCCCGCAACCACTGCTGCAATGAACACAAACTACACAACCGCAGATCCCACAACTACAAACTCCACAAGCCCAGCTGCCACAACTACAAACTCCCCAACCACAAACTCTACAAACACAGCTGCCACAACTACAAACTCCACAACTGCAACTCCTACAACTACAAATTCCACAACCACAGCTTCCACAACTACAAACTCCCCAACCACTAACTCTACAAACACAGCTGCCACAACTACAAACTCCCCAACCACTAACTCTACAAACACAGCTTCCACAACTACAAACTCCCCAACCACTAACTCTACAAACACAGCTTCCACATCCACAAACCCCGCAACCACTGCTGCAATGAACACAAACTCCACAACTGCAGCTCCCACAACTACAAACTCCACAACCACAAACTCTACAAACACAGCTGCCACAACCACAAACCATGCAACCACTGCTGCAATGAACACAAACTCCACAACCACAGCTCCCACAACTACAAACTCCACAAGCCCAGCTGCCATAACTACAAACTCCACAACCACAAACTCTACAAACACAGCTTACACAACTACAAACTCTACAAACACAGCTTACACAACTACAAACTCTACAAACACAGCTGCCACAACTACAAACTCCCCAACCACAAACTCTACAAACACAGCTTCCACAACTACAAACTCCCCAACCACTAACTCTACAAACACAGCTTCCACATCCACAAACCCCGCAACCACTGCTGCAATGAACACACACTCCACAACTGCAGCTCCCATAACTACAAACTCTACAACCACAGCTTACACAACTACAAACTCTACAAACACAGCTGCCACAACTACAAACTCCACAAGCCCAGCTGCCATAACTATAAACTCCACAACCACAAACTCAGCAACCACAAGCTCCACAGCCACAGCTTACACAACTACAAACTCCACAAGCACAGCTCTCACAACTACGAACTTCACAATCACATACTTCGAAAAAACAGTTGACACAACCACAAATTCCACAACCACAGACACCACAAACAGTGTGGCCATAAATACAAACCCCACTACCACAAACTCCACAACTACAGCTGCCCCAACCACAGGTATGATTTTCATCCATGGCATTTACATTACATTACAGAAGACCAACATTTGACTATAAAGTTTATTAGTCTATACTATAATGTTTTTATTAGTCTAAACAGAAGTGCATCTGATATTATTGGTTAATCAGTAGGGGTCCAGCACTTACACCTATTTAATTTCATCTTGCTGGCAAATACATTTTATATACTGTTTTATTTCTATATGATTTGAAACCATTTCCTGTGCTTTATTAATCAAATTTACCTGGACGGTGTTATCTGCGTGGCTAGAAAATGAAATATTGAAACTGAAGGTGATGTTGAGGTGTTTTGTGAACTAGTTTTGTGAACTTTATCTTTGGACACACTTCCTGATTTAGAGTTTCTCTTTTCAATTAATGTAAAAATTATTATTTCTGTGCACCTTCTTTCCTCTAGTGCCTCCAACTAAATATCTGATGGAGATGGACATTGACATAATGAACACAGTAACACTTCATCTCCTGAGGAACTTTTTGGAGTCACTCAGTTTACCCTTAATATATAGTAACATCAATGTCACTGAAATCAACATCTCTACAGGTAACCAGTGTTTCAATTTCTGTTGAATCTCATGCTGAAAATATGTCAGAATTTGTTGTAGGCCTACTGAATCAGTTTATCATAAAATCCACCAGTAAGTTTTTTTTTAAACTAATGGTTTTATATAGAATACCTTAGAAATAATCAAATAACAAAAACACACCGCATCATGTTTTTCTGAATCATCTTTCTATTCCACAGTGTGCCTTTTGAATGGTAGTGAATATCAGTGCAGGTGTGAGGCTCAGTATTTCTGGCCGTATGAAAAGTGCACAGTATATGGGTCTTGTGATGAAATCACTGATGGCTCGTGTGGCTGCATCAATGCTATTCCAAATGATGGACAGTTCTGCCAACCAATCAGTGAACTGACTAGTATGTATGAAGTATAACACAAATATTAGCACATCTAAAGTTTGGTTTTTAATTATTCCATTTGCATACAGTGCCATTTTTATTGGCACAGGTCTGGTACTTTTGACGGTTTGTTTGCTAGCATATGAACCACATGTAGCATCAGGCACAAGCAACAGCGCTGTTATACTAAATATCAGCACGGCTATGATTAGGCGTAGGTACTGTAAGTAATTAACTGGCTAGCTACCTCACATTGATTTGTACATTCCTGTTAAAGGTGCTTCCGGTAAAATTGGCATCCCTGCTTCCTTTTCATTTTTATCTGACAAGCTTTCATATTTTCAGTCAAAAGTATTGTTAGCCATGTCCACTGATGATGTCACTGATGATGTTGCTAATGGTAATAACAATTTCAAACTAGGAAGTGGAATCTTATGTAGTGAACATGGATGAGCAGAGCGATACACACAACATAACATACCATTGCGGTTATAGTAAATATAGGAGCTCTTCGAATGCCGCTTGACCAATGAAATTAGTGGACCATAACTAACTGTTGTATAACGCACAGTAATGAATACTGAAAGAAAGCAATATTTGCCATGATTCTTCAGAGATCTGCAAGTTAGAATTTATTTTCCCGTTCTTGGATTTTAACAGGTTAGACCACACTAACTTAACTCTCAGGCTTACGTTTCTTTGTTGTTGTAACTAAATCCCTTTTCTATTAGTTTCACTGTTGATACTGATTAAAATGACTTAAAATGGGTAAATAAACACTACTCAATATTGGTTGTTTTACCTCAGATTCTTCAGCACGCCCAATTTCAACAGACACACACACACGCAAAAATAAACAAAAAACCCACCACAATATCTACCCCAAGATATGCAAATACTCACCCATTTTCTACTCTCAATTTTTGTCTTTGTGTTAAACAAGAAAGAAAATAATGTTCATTAAGTACTTGTGTTCACTTGTTTCCTCCAGTGCCTCAGACTGAATATCTGGTGGAGATTGAAATTGGCACAATTAACACAGAAGCACTTAATATACTGAGAAATATTTTGAAGACACTCAGTTTACCCTTAATAAATAGTAACATCAACATCACTGAAATTAACATCACTACAGGTAACTGACTTTTCACGTTCTGTTGAATTTCATACTCAAAATCAGTCACTGTTTGTTGTAAGCCTATTGTATCAGCTTATTATATTAGCCACCAGTACATGACGTCAGATCAGACAATTTAGAGATTGCCTTCATTTGTTGTAACAGATAGATTCCAAAGAAAGATTTCCCACAGATTTGAAATATATTCTTGGGTAGTGGTCTCCCTGCCCAAGTATTACCAATGTGACACTGTCAAACATGTACTTAAAATTATTAATACAGAAAGGTATCCGTTTTAAAAAAAATCCATTTTTAAATAATTGCTCTGAACATAATGGTATAATCATTTTGACTTCTCTCAAAGTGTTTTTTTAAATTATAGCATTGTTTTAACAGAATCATGTTTTTCTGAATCATCTTTTCTATTCCACAGTGTGCCTTTTGAATGGTACTGAATATCAGTGCAGGTGTGAGGATCAGTATTTCTGGCCGTGTGAAAAGTGCACAGCATATGGAGCTTGTGATGACATCACCAATGCCTCATGTAGCTGCATCAACGCTATTCCAAATGATGGACACTTTTGCCAACCAATCAGTGAGCTGACTAGTATGTATAAAGTATAACATAAAAATTAGCACATCTAAAATGTAGTCTTTCATTATTCCATTTGCATACAATGTCTCGTTTATTGGCACAGGTCTGGTACTTATTGATGATTTGTTTGCTAGCAAATGAAACACATGTTGCATCAGACACTGCTTCTAGTGGTGTTATCCACTAGCACCAACCTTTCACCTGTGCAATGGGGAAAAAATTACTAAACCTTAATAATGAGAAAACTTTATCAAAATGATGCCTTATTAAAATGATCAGAATATTCAAAATTAGGACTTATTATTACTGCATTGAAGCTTTATAAGATATTTAGATATTTATTCAACTTTTATGCCAACAGCATTCCAACAGAACCCTTGAAAAGGTTTTCTTTAACATACATTATTAACAGAACACACACTCATGTCTATACTTTTATTTTATATTCATATTGTATTTTGAACGCTTATTCAACATAACTGTCATGAATCAGTATTATACTTGAGTATCAGTCTCACTTTACTCTTCATTGGGCCTCTTTGAATTTTGTGAATCACCAGCAGCACGCCTTCCATCTTCCTTTGGGAATTAGTTCTCGTTATTTTGGGATCTTAATAGTAGTCTTTTGACAAACTATTTGTTTTAGAGTCTTCAAACATTTGTTTTGTTTACCAACTACAGAATTGATCACAACCATGGCTGCTGCATCCACATGCTCCACAAGCGCACCCAACGTAACCACACCCAACACAACCATGCCCAACATAACCACACCCAACACAACCATGCCCAACGTAACCACACCCAACGTAACCACACCCAACACAACCATGCCCAACGTAACCACACCCAACGTAACCACACCCAACACAACCATGCCCAACGTAACCACACCCAATATAACCCCAGCCAACACAACCACAGGTATGATTTTAAACCTATTTTTTTTTCTTTTCTAGAACATATTTAAAGTATGTCATTTTGTCTTTTGTGGCAAAGAGTGCACCAGCAGTGTCTATTTTATTGCACATGCTTTTACTTCATCCTACAAGGCAGATGTTTTTGACTCGAACCTTTATAAAAACAGATCTGATTACTAAAACACTTTAAGTAACATTTTAAATTCCTCTGTTGTTTTATTAAGAAATTTACTACAACATATACCACAATTCTCAGCAAATAGGACTTTTCTCTATGCTCATTAATCATTGTACAACATGTTACATTGCGTCAAATGATTAATATACTTAATTAATATTAATGGAGGAGTCTTGTTTTTAAAGAAGGAAATTTCTAACAATTTTTGGTCCCATTCTTACAAATTCTTACAATCCTTTTCCTTCTCTTTCTTTCTAAACTGTTCTACTTTTTTTGTACACCTGTTGTATATATTTAATCTTTTGCATTTGTCATTTGGTGTTATTGTTGACTTTTTCTCTTTTTTTCAGATACCCATGCCATAAGTTTCTCACTGAAAATAAATGAAGAGTTTGACCTTGCACTTACCAACAGCTATAGTATAAAGTACAAAAATTATACAAAACAAATTGGGGATTCAGTAAGTTTTACACATGGAAAAATCCCCATTAGCATCTCTTTATTAAAAGGAAAGTATCTTATTATTATGAGATAACAAATTAGTAAGACATAACTGATGTCATGTTTACAATATATGTTTACAATACATGTTTAGAGATTGAACATCTGTCAAATGACAGTTAACAGATGTTTTCTCATAATAATGAAATGTTTTCAAATAGTAAAGAAATATTTATCTTGGAATAATGAGATGTTTACTATAATAATAAGATGCTTTTCTCATAATATTGAGACACTTAACAATATCACTAATAATATCATAATAACAAAATGTGTTATATAATAATAATAATAATAATAATAATAATAATAATAATGCTTTTCTCATAATGAGATGTTTACTAATAGGAACAAGATACATGTCTCGTAATAACAAGACACTTTTCTTGTAAGAACAAGATGTTTATCGTAATAATGAGATGCTGATGGGGATTTTGCGTGGCATCACTGCACTTCCATATATTATAAAGAAATATGTAGCTTATATTCATCATTTTCAGTGCAGTGATTTGCTGAATGATAATTTTCCCTGTGTCTTTAAAATGTTAGCTTAATGTTTCCTTTACGATGAAAAGTGTTTTCAACCACTTTCAAAGACATGCATTTTTAGAAACTCTAAGTAAACTCTATTTTTAACAAGCTACTTTGTTTTCCTTGTTTTGCACAGTTGAACAAAACATATACGGCTGCATATACTGTGACTACGACATTAATGCAAATGAGTGTCAAGCTAGTGACCAAAACCTGACAGTCACATGTACACTCACTAAAAGTAATTACTTCAGGAGCATCAGAATAGATGCAGTCAACAGAGGTGAGAAATCATTCCTTTTTTATATTTTCCACAGTAACAAATACAATTCTAAAACCATCAGAGGATCATTTTTACTCCTTAAATGCCCAGGACCTGCCAGTGGGTCCACACTGCTCTCTTGTAACTAAGTACTTTTCCTATTAGTTTCACTGTTGTTACATTAATATTAAATTACTATTAATCTTCAGAATAATGTGGCAGAAGCCTCATTTCCCACAAACACCACTGTATAGCAGGAAAGTGTGAAATTTTCCCCTCCATGTACCAGTGCATGCATGGTAACCTAAAGTTGAAGGTGGTAAGAGTAACACCTCTTCAAGTCTGGCCACATCACAGCAACCCATTTTTGGTTAGTTTCCTGTAACAGCACACCCGTCATGTTTAATTCCTTACTCAATTATCAATAAGGCAGTGGTAGGTCAGTGGTTAAGATGTTCTGATATGCAGGTTGTGAATTCAAATCCCAGCACTGCCAAATTGCCACAACTGGGCCCTTGAGCAAGGCCCTTAACCCCCAACTTTTCAGTAGTATAAATGTAAGCCGCTTGGGATAAACACATCTGCCAAACGCTGTCAATGCAATAATAAATAAAAAAAAAAATAAGTATAATAACTTGGTAGATCTCTATGTGTTATTTCAATGTTTTTTTTTATTATTTAATAACTTGATACACTACTTTTATACAGGATAAACTTAATTATCTGTACACTTGAACACTTTTTAAAGACTACTGTGTGGAAAATTTTACTGTTACTTAACACAGATATAACTTCTGCATGTTAACTTTACATTCCTCTCAGTGTTTCAAACAAAGATAACTTAATGTGTTATAATATAATGCTAATGGTGGTTATTACCATTATTACCTACAAAGAACACTGACACACAGACACATACACACCCTACTCGTCACAACAAATTAAACGGATGCAATGTGAAAATGCTCACAGCCTAATTTTGTAGTTATACATTTATTAGACAACAATTTATTAGCTTTATATAAACTGAAGAAAAGTTTTTTTAATTCTCTAAAGAAGGTCATGTTCTCATGTTTTTGTTACTTTAGCATTTACCTGCTCTGATGATAAATCTAATGGTGCATTTGGAGCTGGAAATGTGGGAGAAAACAAAACTGGTGACTGTACAGGAGACATGATTGGTTATCAAATAGCTCAGTGTAATGCATCAGGTGACTGGATTGTTATTTATGACAACTGTGTCCTGAAAGTCATTCAGTATTTGAAAGACAGATCTGAGGTAACCTGATTTTGTTATTATTTTCATAAAGAATAGTAGGGAAAATATCTGAGTGATGTGATTCTAACCTGTTTTTTCCCATTGATTTCTGTGGTCTGTAGAATTTACTAGCCATAGACCTTCCACAATTTGCACAAAATGTAAGCAGTGCCACTGCCACAAATGCTGCAGAGATAACAAAGTCTCCTGCGACCATATTAACAATTGTCGAGTTACTGAAAACCATTGCCCATCTCTCACAAACAATTATTGTTAATGAAGACATTATGACAGTAAGTATGTTCTTGTTTTTATCTGCTAATTATGTTTTAGCTGATTGAATGTAGTAAATATCCCTATTTTTCTGTTCTTCACAGAACATGAGCCTTTGATACCAAGCATCAAATTTCAGTGCTTTTGTTGTTGTTGTTGTTGTTTTTGCTAATTGAAGAAAATCAGAAAATTGTTTTCTTCTTACCGATTATTTAGAGATGCTACGTTTTTCTGAAGAAATTATGCATTAGAGATGTCAAATGTGCTGTATTTAATGAATATTTTAATTTTAAGGATTTTTTGCAAACTCTGGATGTCATTGGATCAGGTGATGCACAGGACGCATGGTGGAATATAAACAGAAACAGTACAACTATGATGAAGAGTTCTGAACTTCTGAAGTCTATTGAGAGCATTGCACGTAGACTCCCGGATGAAAGCTTCAACATAATAACAAATTATACCTCTTTCAAAAAAGACATCAACATTACTAACCCCTTTAATGGAACATTTGGTAAAAATTCAACTACCCAAATAAATATTCCAGTGATTAGTCCAAAGATGTCCCTCACAGTCATAATTTCTTCAGTTCTTAATAATATCTTACCTGTTCGAAATCTGACCTACAATGACAGCAGTCAAACTGGCACCACTATAAATGGAGATGTAGCTGTGATTGAGACAAACTCAACAATTAACAACATCTCCCTTTCTTTTGCCATAAAAAATAAGGCACTTGGAAAACCTCAGTGTGTCTTTTGGAACTTCAGTCTTCTAAATGACATTGGTGGATGGGACTCGACTGGATGTCAATTAAAGACATTAGGAAATGAATCTGAAAGATTTACGTGCGAGTGCAATCACACAACCTCTTTTTCAATCCTGATGTCGCCAGTTTCAACTCACGGCCCAGCCTTAGACATTATAACTTATATTGGTGTTGGCATTTCCATGGCCTGCTTGGTGTTGTGCCTCATCATTGAAATCATTATTTGGAAATCAGTGACACGAAACGACACATCCTACATGCGCCATGTCTCCGTAGTCAACATTGGTGTATCCCTTCTGATTGCGAACATATGCTTCATCATTGGAGCAGCGGTTGTTAACCAAGGAGAGGGTCCCTGCAGTACAGCGACATTCTTCATGCACTTCTTTTATCTTGCCCTTTTTTTCTGGATGTTGCTGTCAGCACTCTTGCTCCTGTATCGCGTCATCATGGTCTTTTCCAGAATGACCAGAGGCACAATGATGGCCATAGCCTTCACTGTTGGCTATGGAGCCCCGTTAATCATAGCTGTTATTACTGTGGCATCTACAGCTGGAAGCAAAGGATACATTCAAAAAGATTACAGTTGTTGGCTAAACTGGAATGAAACGAAGGCTCTCCTGGCATTTGTGATTCCTGCTCTGACTATTGTAGCTATAAACCTCCTGGTGCTTATTGTGGTTCTGTGTAAGATGTTGAGGAGAGGAGTTAATGCCACAACTCAGCCAGATGACAAACATCCCCTACTGGTCATTGCTAGATGTGTGGGGATTTTAACACCTCTCTTTGGTCTAACGTGGGGATTCGGCATTGGGACCATGGTGTCTCCAAACTTTGGAGTTCACGTGGTGTTCGCATTCCTTAATTCACTGCAGGTACTAAAATTATTTTAATGTCATTTTCTCTGCAACTGCAATACCACACTAAATATAATATAGATGGTATTTTATCATATGTAACATTTACATAATACCAGAACTCATACTTGGTATAGTAAATCAATAAGAGATGTCTCATTTGTCTCTTCAAAGGGTTTCTTTATTTTGGTGTTTGGCACGTTACTGGACAATAAGGTATGGGTGCTCTAAGACCATTACACAACTCTTCACCTAAACACAGAAATGAATATAAATAATGCTTTGATATTACTTATCTTGCCATTTGCAGGTCCGAGAAGCATTGGCAGGAAAGTTGGCACTGACTAACTTGAGCTCTAATCGCACCAGGGTAAACATTCTTTATTGTTTTCAGTTATTCATAATTTCTTTATTTTCAAAATGAATTACTACACATTGATGACTGATGCATCTAAATTACAGAGCACAAGTGCAGGACCATCATCCTTAGGTGCATTTCCTTTCATTCAGAGGTTACGGAAGAGAGGTATGTACAGTACCTGAACTGAAAGATATGAGCTTAGAATGTACACTTCAAGCTGTCAAGTACTTTTGACCACAAATACAACATAACACACAACACAACCATTGTGTTATGTGTTATAACCATTGTAATCATTGGCTATGTTATAATGGTTGTTACCAGTTCCATGCTCCAAGTAAGTGGGCACTGTTCCACTTTATGAGTAACACTAACATTTTGGTCTTTTGCAGATGCGCACAATATATCGGAAGGCAGAGTTTTGACCATATCTTCGCCTTTCTAGCAGTTGAGCTAATATGACTGAAAGGATTTTCTTATTTGACTTTTATCCAAAGCTACTTATAATTGAGGCAGGATACAACTTTACAGGTTAAGATTAAGGTTAATGACTTGCTTAAGAACCATGGCAGTTGGCAGCAGGGATATGAACTCACAATCTTCTGTTCTGTAGATCAAAGTCTTAATACACTTCCACTAGAACTAATAAACTATCAATTCACACCCTCACAAAATACCAAACTACACTGATTTTAATTGAGAAAGCCTATTATTGAACAGCTGTTGACAAATCAGTATCCTGGGTACCTGGAAACAAGCACATTACATATGTGGGCTATTAGATTTTCATTTTTACAGTTGTAGGTTCAGGAGGCTGAGGTCACCAGCAGCAACCATAGAAAGAATAAATTTTACTCGCTATTTAATTTAATCTCCCCAAAACCTTTTCATTTGATATATTTGTTTAAACAGAACACGCTCCAACTAGTTCATATATTTCTCAGTGTTGATGGCCATGGTTTTGGAATGGGATGTTTAACAGCACATATGGGTGCAATGGTCAGGGTTTTAATGTACTTTTGGCTATATAGTGTAGCTTGAACGGATGCTAGACAATATTTCCAGAATCAGGAACATGAATGGATGTGGAAACAGTGACAAAACTAAGCAAAATAAAGTACAGTGCAGTGCAGCACAAAATCATTTATATAACACTAATGCTAAAAAAAAGTCACCTCACTTTTAACCACAACATCGAGTGAAAATGCAGATGCCAGTCAGACTCAAATAACATTTTTTTGCGTGAGACGAGAGAACAGCACAACTCATAACTGAAATGTTAGCCAAAGACTTTCTGCAATTTTGTTAAGGGCACAAACATGATGCTTTATTACCAGTGACATTATCAGAAGAGAATAAAGACTATGACTACTTAAAATCACTCCTAGAGATTCAAGAACTTGCTTATTTTCCATAGTTGTCTGTATTAATGCACACAATTAGCTCAGCATACTTTAGTGTTACATTATGTTTATGTATATGTTATGTAATTATGTTTTAGCCTAATTAATTGAACTACTGGGCAAAGCATAACACAAGACTGGACTTTATCAGTTGTCTACTCCTAGTCAATCATTTTAGGAAACAGCATCATCTCACACGTGCAGAAACAAATTCTTATAAAAATTGACAAAGGTTAAGGTTACGTTGAAATTTTGCTTATGGTTCACAAATCAAGCATTTAAGGAAATCAACTTTTTATTGCACCTCTGCTTAAAGTACAATAATAATTATTTTGAATACTGCTTCCTATCACTTAGTTCTGCACCAAATGCTTTTGGGTAACCAACTCTATTTTTCATTCGTTCATTCTTTTTTTTTTTATTATTTACTTTGACAGTTTAAACATATTTAGAGATGCATTTAACATTTGGCCTTGTTACATTGATTTATTTACTTTGTGGATTGTGGATTGCTCATCTTGTGGATTGCTCATGCTCTCCATCAATTTTCACAATATTTCAAATTAGAATTGTGGCCTGTTACTACTGCTATGCTACATTTATTTAATTTTTAAATAAATAAACTCTGCACCTAAATCCATGGAGTTTCACTGTTAAACTTTTATGAAGTTCTTCACAAAAATGTAACTTTTGTCCTAATCTATTAAGTTTTGCTTCATGCAGTTTTGTGCCTTAAAGATAGAAGAAAAAAAAATAGACCTTAGTGATTCAAACTCAAAACCATCATGACTGTTTTGTTTAATCTGGACACCCAACATAGCCTTACACTGATTTAATGGAATTAAATGTTTAAACAAAATTTGATCTACTTTAATACTTTGATAATTTAATGATGGCGATAACCCATTTTCCTGTCAGGAAGTTTTAGCATGATCACATGGTAGAGCTAAAGAATTCACACCCCTACAATACAGATCGCCATGTTTGTTAACATCAGCCCACTATACTACAGAGAATCAGTAGGATCTTTAAAAGATTTTATTATCAGCTCTAATATAACCTCCGTCCCTAATATAAAGCATGTAGTTAATTCTGTTAATTAATCTAGTTAATTCTGACATGATGTACGGCCACATATAAAGTTAAACAAACTGTACTGGCTGAGGGAGACCTCAGTCAGTCCGGATCGGGAACAGCATCTCCAACACCACCACACTGAGCACTGGGGCCCCACAGGGCTGTGTGCTCAGTCCATTGCTGTTCACTCTGCTGACTCACGACTGTGCAGCAATGCACAGCTCGAATCACATCATCAAGTTCGCCGATGACATGACTGTGGTGGGTCTCATCAGCAAGAACGACGAGTCAGCATACAGAGAGGAGGTGCAGCGGCTAACACTATGTGGCCGTACATCATGTCAGAGGTGCAGAGCCAACAACCTGTCTCTGAACGTGGACAAAACTAAAGAGATGGTTGTTGACTTCAGAAGAGCACAGAATGACCACTCTCCGCTGAACATCGGCGGCTCCTCCGTGGAGATCGTCAAGAGTACCAAGTTTCTTGGTGTTCACCTGGCGGAGAACCTCACCTGGTTGCTCAACACCAGTTCCATAACTAAGAAAGCCCAGCAGCGCCTGTACTTTCTGAGGAGACTTAGGAAAGCACATCTCCCACCCCCCATCCTCACCATGTTCTACAGAGGGACTATTGAGAGCATCCTGTGCAGCTGCATCACTGCCTGGTTTGGGAATTGCACTGTCTCGGATCTCGGACCCTTCAGCAGATAGTGAGGACAGCTGAGAAGAACATCGGGGTCTCTCTTCCCTCCATCACGGACATTTACACCTCACGCTGCATCCACAAAGCCACCAGCATTGTGGATGACCCCACACACCCCTCTCACACACTCTTTACCCTTCTGTAAAGTATAGTTTCTTCCCCCATGCCATCAGACTCCTCAATACTCAGTAACTGGACTGAACACATGCACACACATACATATATACACACACAACTGAGTATCCTCCATCCACGTTGCAATTTTTTGCAAGTTTTTGCACATGTTTATGCTGCTACAATACTTATACTGTACATAGGCTGCTACTCTTATGTTTACACTTATGTTTACACTATATCAGCTACTTGTATTGTACTCTTGTACTTTTTGCACTATTGTCACTAGGTTCACTTTTAAACAGAAACTGTGTACTGGTCGGCACTGCACTGGGACTTACTATGCCCATTGTCTGTCCCAGTAATCATTGTACTGTCTTGTGCTGTCTGCACATGTTTGCACTTGTGCACTTTATGTATAAAGTATGTAGTCCCTTGTAGTTCTGTGCTGTTCTGAGTTTGTCTTATGTAGCACCTTGGTCCTGGAGAAATGTTGTTTTGTTTCACTATGTACTTGTATATGGTTGAAATGACAATAAACTCCAGTTGACTTGACTTGACTATAGAGACTGCCTACCATTATTTCATTTTAAATGTCTATAAACGTATTTGTAGCTTTCACGTCAGTGTCACAACAGCCCAGCACAGTGCTCCTCCCAGCCACCAGAGGTCACTATCACCACAATTTTAGTTCAGGTTCAGTGATGTTTGATGGTGTGAGGGTCATTCCAAAACCTTCAGGGTTTCCTGCAGTAGTTCATGGTGGATTTTGAGATATGTTTTGGATCATTGTTCTGTTGTAGAAGCCAGTGTCTTTTCAGCTTCAGTTTATTGACTGACTGTGTCACATTTGCTACTGGAATCCATTCTTCCATCTACTCATGCAATGTTTCTTGTGCCACTGGGTACCACACAAGCAAATCATAATACATCCACCCCCATGGTTGGCACGGTGATCTTTTCTTCAAATGCTGCTCTTTTTTTCTCCACGAAGACCTTTGGTGATTGTGATTAAAGTTCTGTTTTTCCTTCATTCTCCAGCACTTCTTTCCAAAATGCTTCTGGCTTACCTAGATGTTGCTTTGTGTATTTAAGACATTGCCTTTTGTGATGATGTCGCAGGTATGATTTCCTTCTGATGACTCTTCCTTACAGATCACGTTTGCACAAGCAACATTGCACAGTAGAATGGTGCACCACCACTCCTGTGTCAGCTAAACCTCCCTGTAGGTCCTTTGCTGCCATATGGGCATTTTGCTTTGCCTTTCTGTCCAGCATATGAGCAGTTTTATCTGAGAGTTTTCTTGGTAATCTAGATCTTGCCTTGACTTCCACAGTTCCCCATAACTTCCATGTGAGAAGTTATGTGAAAATTGGAAATTGTGAGCACTGGAAGCACTTTGATATCTTTCTTATAACCTTCCCCTGCTTTGTAAGCATCAATTAGCATCATTCTCTGATCCTCAGTCAGCTGCTTAGAGGAGCCCATGGTTGTTGAGTGTTAATACAAGGTTTGAAGTGTAAGAAAATTTATTACACTCTGGAATTATCCTCAGCTGACAATTCCTAATGACAATCCTTGACCTGCCTAACAAGTCAGGGGTGGCCAGGGGTGCCCAAGCTTTTGAATACAAACTGTATGTCTTAAGAAATTTGAATATTTTATCCAATGATTTTTTCTCCCCAAACCAAAATTTAGAAGATGAGCCACAGACAGGCATTCAACTTGGGAAGGTATAGATGAGTTTATTAACATTTCATGCATACAACCAAAAGCAACACATAACAATAATATTCTACTGTCCTTATTGCAACATATGATCATAAAAGCGTCCACAGGATGAATCAAGGTAAATGTCAGTTAAAAGAATGTATTTGAAATATGAATTAAGATCAGTGACTGTTAGTAGATTAACAATGGAATTGGATAACAAACTTATATTTAGGGGAAAAAATAAAGGAATAAAATATGTATTTGTATATAGGTGAAATATCAAACAGTGACGATAAATAAGGACAGTATTTGAAAACCTTTTGTTAAGAATATTTTTGGTTTTAATTAAATTTATTTCAGGTACAAGTAGATTTGGTAAAATAGACAATCAATCAAAGCACCAGTCAGATAACTAAATTCACACAAACTTTTATTCAAAATATTTATGGTCATTCAAAATGTCAGTCTAACCACAAAGCACATAAACTAACAAGTAACAGTACGTAAGAAGTTTAGCTCATACAGTAACCCATGCTTTTACTATGATTTTTAAGAATTATATTTGGCAAATAATTTGCAAACCATATTAAGTATTTTGTTTACATCAAAACATTTCATCCCATTTAAATTTCAATATGGCCCATTCTCTGCAGTCATTCACTTCCTGAACCTAATTATTTAACATAAAAATCTTCAACATAACTAAATGTGGTTTGCATACTAATTAAGCAATTTGTTAAATAAAAAGCAAAATGTTTGTGTGTGGTACTTTGTGATGCTGCTTGGCTAAAAACATCAGCCAAGAATGATGGGAATTGACAGCTGAGTAGTTGTAGATATATCAAACAGGCTTATTGATTTTAGGTAATGTATAAGCAATTATACAGATAATGTTATTTAAGCAATTCTAAATGAATTCATTAAACATACATTCTGAAATCAACCATTATGGGGTTTGAACTAAATTCTTTAAAAGTATGCTTTATTAAGATTTTATATATATATATATATATATATATATATATATATATATATATATATATATATATAATTTTTATTGTTTAATTTTTTTTTTTTTTTTTTTTCAAATTAATTTTCTTTATTCTTTGTAAACAACAACCACCTAAGAAATGCCTTTATTTCATATGTAGACATACAGTATAATGTTTGTGGTTAAATAGACTCCAATAGTTGTGTTTCAGGTGCAGCTGCTTAACTGTCAGCTTTTGAGTTGCTTGAAGACCTAACTTCGCCATTCGTTACATTGTACACGTCTGAAAAAGACCAAAATATTAGTGCCAATGCTATTCACAATTCAGGACAATGCTCACATATTTGGTGCATGATAAAGCTCACACATAACAAAGCCAACATCTAAAAGTAAGAGTTAAATTGCAAAACTGAAAGCAATTACCCTAAAGTGATAGTGGGTGCAATCAAAAATGTGGACGAAAAATAATCCATGTCATTAAAGTATATATAAAGTATATAATATCAAAAGAATAATACTAAGGAGATTATTAAAAATTTACAGCATTTTAACTGAGTGAGGGTGAAGACAGAGAACATGAACATTTTTATTTATAAATGACCCAGTTATGAATCAAATGATTTCTGATGTGTTGAAAAAGTGTGATCCAATCAGGAAAGTAGGCAGCATTTTTGGCCATCATTAGTGCGCTACAGAGATAAAGATTGTCCCAACTGGAAGCTGCCAACTGATGTTTGTTATCTTGGACAAATTTGAAAGTAGCATCACATGTTTCCTACTGGGTGTAGGTAATCCAATAATTCTTCACCAGACCAGAGTTCCATAAAAGTTCCAGTAAACATGGCAGACTAAAATCACTCTACAGAAGTCACTCTATAGATAGCTTGTTATAGTTATCTTTCTAACTTATAATTAGCTTTAATTAGGCAGCTAGCTGTTATTCAGCAAACAGTATTGTGTTTTTAATGTGCTAAAAATGATGATCTATGAAGACTTGATGATGCCTGCGATGGTTCCTTTTCGGTTAAAATGCTGCCCGGTAAGGATTGTATAAAATAGATAATAGTATAAAATAGGCCAATATATGGCTATATTTCAGCCTATAGTCTTATTTCAGCAATGTGTATCCTCATGTCAGTTAAAACTTAAATTGATCATTGGAGCAAAAAAAAAAAAAAAAAATCTCAGTTTACACAGTTGTACATTTAGGCATTAGTTTTCTTGATCACTCACAGAAAATGGGCTTTATGTTATGAATACAAAGAAGCACGTTGAAATTGTTGTCCATGGTAAATAACATTACAGATATGGTAGATAGAGAGCATATTTTTAAAAATCCTGGAGCGTTATTAAGGTGTTTAATTTATAAAATGTGACTTCAAGAGTTTTTAATTGTCCGCATACACTGTAATATTATTTCACAGTCAGCACTGTGTCATGGTGTTGGTTTGGAATTGGCAGGAAATTATTAAATGTTGGTACGCATATGCCATTGTATGTCAAACATCATCATGTCCCAGTTTTAGGCAAGAATCATCACTACTCAGTGACAGGTGAGAGTCAGAAGCCTGTCAGTGAAGAAAGAATGAAAAAGTTTGTTGTCTAATTTGTTGGAAAGCTAGTGAATGATTCGAGTCCTGTATTGTTACCCATTTGGAAAGTTGTTTAGATAGAGAACTCAGAGCCTAGTGATTATAGCTAGTGATTAACAAGGGTTGTTTGTGACTATAGCACATAAGTCAGGAACATTTTGTGGCTACATCAAGTTTTTCATTAAAATGAAAGTTACATACTTCTCCGCCGTAACCTCTGAATGAAAGGAAATCCACTTGAGGATGATGGTCCTGCACTTGTGCTCTGTAATTTATATACATCAGTCATTGACTTCTAGTAGATAATATTAGTCTAAATAAGAGTGATTTAAAAAAAAACAACATATGAGCATATGTAGCATAAACTATATTTACCCTGGTGCGGTTAGAGCTTAAGTTACTCAGTGAAAACTTTCCTGCCAATGCTTCTCTGACCTGCAACAACAAAACAAGTGATATCATTATTATAAGTGATAAGCATTATTTATATGTGTTTTAAAAAAAAACAAACTTTGAGATATCAGTTACAAAAAGCATGTAAGTCTAAATCCCAAAAGCTGCTTTTTGAGAGAAGTCTGAAGTACTAGTAAAGAGTTGTGTAAAGATCATAGAGCACATGTACCTTACTATCCAGTAATGTCCCGAACAGCAAAATAAAGAAACCCTTTAAATAGACAATTTAGATATTTATACCATTTACTTTTTTAAATAATAAAAATATGACTTGTGGTATTATCTAAAATGTATAAACATATAAAACAAGTTGTACATTAATATTAATTTAAGTGTATGCAATTAGAATTACAATGAAAATTAGATTAATTTGACTTTAGTACCTGCAGTGAATTAAGGAATGCGAACACCACATGAATCCCAAAGTTCGGAGACACCATGGTCCCAATGCCGAATCCCCACGTTAGACCAAAGAGAGGTGTTAAAATCGCCACACATTTAGCAATGACCAGTAGGGGATGTTTCTCATCTGGCTGAGTTGTGGCATTAACTCCTCTCCTCAACATCTTACACAGAACCACAATAAGCACCAGGAGGTTTATAGCTACAATAGTCAGAGCAGGAATCACAAATGCCAGGAGAGCCTTTGTTTCATTCCAGTTTAGCCAGCAATTATAATCTTTTTGAATGTATCCTTTTCTTCCAGCTGTAGATGCCACAGTAATGACAGCTATGATTAACGGGGCTCCATAGCCAACAGTGAAGGCTATGGCCATCATTGCTCCTCTGGTCATTCTGGAAAAGACCATGATGGTGCGGTAGAGGAGCAAGAGTGCTGACAGCAACATCCAGAAGAAAAGGGCAAGATAAAAGAAGTGCATGAAGAATGTCGCTGTACTGCAGGGACCCTCTCCTTGGTCAACAACCGCTGCTCCAATGATGAAGCATATGTCCGCAATCAGAAGGGAGACAGCAATGTTGACTACAGAGACATGGCGCATGTAGGATGTGTCATTTCTTGTCACTGATTTCCAAATAATGATTTCAATGATGAGGCACAAAACCAAGCTGGCCAATGAAATGCCAACACCAATGTAAGTTATATAATCTAAGATTATAGCTAAGCCTTTATCCAGGGAAAATGGTGACATCAGGATTGAAAAAGATGTTGTGTGATTGCACTCACATGTAAATCTTTCAGTTTCATTCCCTAATGTCTTTAGTTGACATCCAGTGGAGTCCCATCCACCAATGCCATTCAGAAGACTAAAGTTCCAAAAGACACACTGAGGGTTTACAAGTGCCTTATTTTTGATATCAAAAGAAAGGGAGATGTTGTTAATTGTTGAGTTTGTCTCAATCAGGACTACATCTCCATTGATCCTGGTGCCAGTTTGACTGCTGTCATTGTAGGTCAGATTTCGAACAGGTAAGATATTGTTAAGAGCTGAAGAAATTATGATGGTGATGAAAGTCGGTGCTATAATCTCAGGAAAACTTACTTGGGTAGTTAAATTTATACCAAATTCTCCAGAAAAGGGGGCAGTAAAGTTAGCTTTATTGAGAGAGGAAGAGTTTGTTGTTATGTTGAAGTTTTCATCCCTGAGTCTGTGTCCAAAATTTTCAGTCGAGTTTAGAAGTTCAGAACTGGCATTCATGGTTGTATTCTTTTCATTTAAAAACACCCATGTGTCCCGTGCACCTACTGATCCAACGACGTCGACTGTTTGTAGGAAATCCTTGAAATTGAATTATTCAATAAATAAAGCACATCTGAGCCATCTAGTTTAGTAGAAATATTTAATCACTAAGTAATCATAAAGCACAATCAAATGTATTCATTCTTTCCAACAAAAGCAATTAGCAAGTTAAAATGTGCTGCATGATATCAAATGCTGGTGCAGACTGTGTAAATTGATATTATTATTAGCCAATATTAAAGCTATTCCTACTTGGTTATTAATTTCAAATAGCATATTAACTAGATTCAATTATATTCTGAAGAAAGGTGAATTTACTTACCGTCATAATGGTTTGATTGATGAAAATTGTTTGTGAGAGATTTGAAACAATTGTCAGTATATCTACAATTGTTGTTATGGTTGCTGGAGAGTCAATGATGTTTTGAGCCGCTAATGTAGCATTACTGCTGAGGCTGACCATAAACTGTGGGATGCCTGCGACCTGTAAATTCTACAGAAGTACAAACTATGATGAAGAAGCAAATGGAAATTACACAACTAAGATTATTTTTTCATTATCTTTCAAGGAAGTAAGAAACAAATTGAATTGCCTCAGCTTCATCTTTTAAACCTTGAAAGACGCGCAGAACACAGTTGTCTTCTATACGTTCCCAGAGGTGTGATGAATTACACAAAGCCTTTTGAGAGCCAACCATGTCTCCACTGCAGTCACCAATGCGTACTTCTCCCAGATTTCCAGCTCCAAATAAACTATCATAGCAGGTAAATGCTAAAAAAAGGAAACATGCAGACATTTCAGAGTTATTTGTTTGTTTGTTTGTTTATACCAATGTCACTGAGTAATTTGGTTGTGTAATAGTCACACTGAAAACTCAAATTGTTTTGCAATATCAAAGAATTGTCCATCTGTAACAATTGCTAGAGACATTTTAATGCTTTTCAATAAGGACAGTGATTTCTTCTTGTTGTCTGCTAGGAGTGTTTGTGGCTTCTACAAACAGCACTATCAAAGAAGCTGAATTTGCAAACTCACATTAAGTGTTTCACAAGATCTGGGTAGACGAACCAGGAATGCAATTTATATGTAACAGAAACAGCTGAATGCCCAATCAGAAACAGGACAAAAATAAGTATTAATACCATGCAGTTTGCCAAAACAGTTAATTCACTAATTTCCTAAAATGGTCACTTATCTAAGAAACTCAAACAACTGTGGTTATGCGTGCTATGCATACTGAATGCAATGTGAGCAGAGAACAAAGATGTGTGTTTTCACATTCCAAGTGCACACAGGTGGTTCCACTACTTTCACATCAGCTGAGTCATGTACCAGATCAGAGTCATGAAATGGGCATGTGTGCATACTCTGACGTGTTGGCCTACTGCTCTGCAGTTTGTGCAAATTGCTATCTAAAACAATGTTTAACTGGCTATCACTTCAGCCAGCAAGTCAGCATGCCTTTGGTCAGAGTGCAGTTTCTGTGTACTCAGAATTCAAACATGTTATGTGTAATCACATCCTTTACTCAATGTTTTTAGATAGCCATTCCCAAATGCACACAAAAGGCTGGCCAGCTAGCAGACACTTCCACACAGCACTTAAAGGCCCTCACTGGATACAGGGCTTTAGAATAGACACATTCTCATCTACAAGAGAAGATAGGTGTTATGTTTATAAATATACATCTATACCAAAGCCCAAAGTGGGAAGCATAGCAAAAGACTCCACTAGTTCCAAAAGGTGAACTACGTTAACGTACGGTGTCTTTATGTCAAAATCTCATATGGTAGAAAAGGCCAATATTTCATGTGAAATATTTTCTCAACCTAAAGTTTGGATCAAAATGTACAGTTGAATGATTCATACTCGTGCACCTCTACATCCTGAATGTGTATATTTAACCCTTTTTTTTTAATAAATCCTGTTTAATTTATATGTTTATTTATTAATGCAGCAAACATTTGAAGAAAAGAAAAAAGAAAAAAAGCCATCACAAATGTATATATGCTAGGCTTTTTATAGTTTTGGGGGAATTAGTAATAAAAAATAAATGATTACTCACTTTTGTTCTGTACATCTATTCTGATGCTCTTTGCGTAACTATTTCCACTGATGGGTTTTGTTAGTTGACATGTGAACTGTATTACTTGGCCATTCTGGCAGCCCTGTTTGTTAATTGCATAGTTACATAATAAGCAGCCTGCTGGAGAGACTGTAAAACACAATTAAATGGTTAAACTTATTAAACTAGAGTTAGCTTCCTTACATAGTTTTCATTTTACAGTAATCGAAAACATTTAATTTTCAGGCCAAACAGGACAAATTATCATTCAGCTAATTACTGTATTTCAAATGGTAAAGGCAGGCTAAATATTTTGTTTGTAATAGTGTGTTGCTTTGATTATTATTTATTAATTTATGGACTACATATTCAGTTGGGTTGGTATTCATGACCACCCATATCACATATAAAAATGTGTATGACCTGTTGAAGGTTGGATGCAAGCTGCAGGGTCAACAGTCCATTCCACTTGATAAATCTCCTGAACACAACACTGCAGTGTGATTGCTGTATCCTCACATTTTACAACTTTGTCACTGGTCACTTGGATATTGGGGTAAGGCTGAATTGTAATGAGTTGCCAGTTAACATAGCGCAGAGAATTTACTGTTGTTTTGCATGCATACTGACCTGAGAAAGCAGAGAAAATAATAATAATAATAATATAAAAATAGAACAATGTGTTTAAACCATCATGATCTATAAATGGCTTTAAAATGTATACATGCTGGGAAGGTAATACATGCATTTATAACCAATAGAATATGAAAGCACAGATTTGCTGATTCCTTTGTAAATTTCATCACCCATAAAGTCTGGAATGTTGTTCCAGAGGACATAAGGGACAAAACCTTGTGGCAAGCAGGGCATGGTTTAACCAGAGTCTGCTGTGTTCCTGAGTTGTGTTTGCAGTCTTTTGCCACAAACCCCTATTGGTGTTATTATATAAATCATAAAATTGTACTTTTCTAGCCTCAGATGTTTATTATTTTATTAACAATTGATATTACTGGTGTACTTCATCATATTAGAGTAAATTTTTTAATGGTTGAACAATATTTCAATAATGTAGTTAATTAATTTTCAGAGATAAAGACTGTAAGATGCTAATTTAACAGAATTGTTTCTGACTTACCACTGTCACTGGGAGTAACATTGCTCACAGTGAGTTCAGCGTTATTCATTTTATACTTATCCGATAGGAGTAGTTCATTCCCATTCAGGGTCCATTTTATGCCAGTATTTGGTAAAAGGTTGCAGGTCAGTTTGAGATTTGTTCCAGGATATATATTGCCACTGCTGTTATACAGTCCACCTTTCACTGAAATGAAAAGCCAAGAGTACATCACTAAAGTTTTTTTTTTTTTTTTTTTTTTTTTTGAAGTTGTATATATTTACTAAATAAAACTGGTGTGAAAAATGATGGATTGCACTTGCACTACAATCACTTTACTTATTCTTTCACTACTTATCATTCTTATTTTTATTTATGTAGTAATGGTCTTATGTGTACTGTAATCTATGTCACCCATTCATTGTCCCTGTTCTGTGTTCTTGTAATTTGTTGTGTGTTGTACTGCTATTGCAACAAAACAATTTCCCTCAGGGATCAATAAACTGTCTCTATCTATCTATCTATCTATCTATCTAACTAATCGGTCGATAAAAATCTTCTGAAATGCCTAAAATAGTTATTCAGCCTATAATAACAATAATAATAATAATAGTAATAATAATAACCCTGTACCACTTCTACTGATTGCATCATTGTTCACATTAAATTCTTCTGAACGGAGAATTTTAACAAGTTGTTCATTTGCTGATACCAAATCAGGGTTAGCACTTGTTGCCTTAATACTGAAGTCTGCAATCACACTGCCAGACCTGTTAGAAACACAGAATATCACTCAAGTGTAATTTCAAATTAATTATTAAAATAATAATAATAATAAGTTTGGGTTAATTCATTTTAAATTTTTCTAATCTTAAATATACAAGATGGATGGAGATATAAACCATAATTATACTAGATTACAATAAATAATATCACCTGAAGCCAGTCACTGTTGCAGAGTTGTTCAGGTAGGTAGGTACATTTCTGTAACTTTTATCAATCTAAAGGTAGAAAAAAATAGTCTAGTATGTCACATGTAAGGAATAACACACAACAGATCATGCAGTTACATGATAATAAGGCATGTTTGAGGAAGCACGAGAAGGAGCACTTTAATATTATTGTACTATTGCAGCTGTAACTACTGTGCAAGCTGTGATGTGATGTAAGGAATAACACAGTTATATGAAAATAATGTGTGTGTGTGGGGGGGGGGTGTGTGTGTGTGTGTGTGTGTGTGTGTATATATATATATATATATATATATATATATATATATATATATATATATACAGGTCACCTGGAACACAGCCAGAACTACCTACCTGACCAATCAGATTCCAGCATTCAACCATGCTGTGGTATTAGTTTTAAAAAGTGACAGTGGGAGTACGTACTACATGCCACAACACTACTACTACTACTACTACTACTATTGCTACTACTGCTAATAATAATAATAGTAACAATAATAATAATGCCAACATGGATGAAATCACAAAGCATATTATATTGTGTAACACTTACTGAAAGCGCAATTTTATTTTTATATGTGTTCCACTTGCTACTACTTGGGCTGGTGAGTGCAAAGTCAAATTCTTCATTTATTTCCAATGAGAAGTTTAATACATGAATGCCTGTAAAGAAATAACAATTAAAAAAAGCAAACAAAAAAAGAAAACAGGTAGAGGATCATCTAATAATTTATGGATTGTTTAGTTCAAACCCTGAAAAAATAAAATTTAATTACATAGATTGTGGTTGAAATACACAAATTACAGTAATATTACAAATATCACATTAAAATTGCATTAGGTTTGACAAAGGAAAAGAACAAGGATTAAAATCATACCTGTGGTTATAGTGGATGAGGTTGCAGCAGTTGTTGTGTTGGCTGTAGTTCCTTTGGTTGGGGTTGCAGCAGTCGTTGTGTTGGCTGTAGTTCCGTTGGTTGGGGTTGCAGCAGTCGTTGTGTTGGCTGTAGTTCCGTTGGTTGGGGTTGCAGCAGTCGTTGTGTTGGCTGTAGTTATGTTGGTTGGGGTTGCAGCAGTCGTTGTGTTGGCTGTAGTTATGTTGGTTGGGGTTGGAGCAGTCGTTATGTTGGCTGTAGTTCCGTTGGTTGAGGTTGCAGCAGTCGTTGTGTTGGCTGTAGTTCCATTGGTTGAGGTTGCAACAGTCGTTATGTTGGCTGTAGTTCCGTTGGTTGGGGTTGCAGCAGTCGTTGTGTTGGCTGTAGTTCCGTTGGTTGAGGTTGCAGCAGTCGTTGTGTTGGCTGTAGTTACGTTGGTTGGGGTTGGAGCAGTTGCTGTGTTGGCTGTAGTTACGTTGGTTGGGGTTGGAGCAGTTGTTGTGTTGGCTGTAGTTCCGTTGGTTGGGGTTGGAGCAGTTGTTGTGTTGGCTGTAGTTCCGTTGGTTGGGGTTGGAGCAGTTGTTGTGTTGACTGTAATTCTGTTGGTTGGGGTTGCAGCAGTTGTTGTGTTGGCTGTAGTTCCATTGGTTGGGGTTGCAGCAGTCATCATATTCTAACAAAAATTCAATTAAAAAAGGCTAGAGGAATTGGGAGAAATTTCAAAATTTCCTAACACCTATTACTTGTCAAGTCAGTCATCAGTTTATATGTGTACATTTTATTCTGTTTTGTTTTGTTTGTTACAAAACCATATGCTATATTTCAATATGCATTTGTAAAATTGTTCATTTTATGTGTTTTGTTTAATCAATAAGCCTGAAGCTTTACATCATATCTCACTGTTTCCTGTGGGGTTCATCACCAGGAATTTCAAGGAGCTATGAGTGGTTGGATTTATTGTAATCATTAATCAAATTAATTTTAGTACTTGGTTGCAAGTCCTGCATAAGAAACTGCGCCCCAGAGACCATTCTGTATTCTCAAAATGACATTTTGTACATGTTTATATTTTACTACAAGTGTAATTATGTATTTGTAAGGGCAGGATTGCTACTGAACAGTCACTTTTCAAATCTGGTGGAAATTAAGATACTCTTGTCCAAAGCCAAATCATATTATTTGACATTTGAAATCCTTCCATTTGAGAGTGTCTAATTTCTTTCTTAACTGTTATTGGAGAAGTATTTTTTTAACTTTACCTTGTGAGTTATTCCTTGCATATAAATGAGCAGAATAACAACAAAATGCAGGAAATATTCTGTTTTCCCTGTAAAATAAAGGTAAGAAAAAAACAATTTAGACTTGCAAAATATTTTTCATATAGACTTATTAAACCCTGCTTGTTGATGTAATGAAATAGAAAAAAAAAATTAGTCACTAACTAGCTAGCTAGCTAGTGTTGAGAGAAAGTTTTAGGCTAACAAAAATGTTAAGTCACTAGCTTCTTACTACTATGACAACAGTAGCCTATTGAATTTAAGGATAATTAGCACTCAGGCGGTTGAAATGTCAATCACGTTGTGCACATAATTCTTGTTCAGTTGTTACATTTTTCATAATTCTTTCTCCGTACTACAAGAACTCTCAATTTCATCAATTATAGGCAGGGGAGATTTCAACACTGTCCTAAATCCAGAATGTGATAGATTTTCAACTGTAAAAAAAAAAAACTAAGCCATTTGCACTCATCAAATGTTGTAAAACAATACATTAGTGACTTTGTACTTGGTGATACCTGGAGATTAGAACACCCATCAGCTAGAGAATACACCTCAGTCTCATCAATTCCACTACTTCCTTGTAAGTAAATCTAAATCCACCACTCTTCTTCAAGAATAGACCACTTCCTTGTAAATAAATATATCATCTCAGACATATCAGAAAATCAAATTCATCCAAATCATCATTTTGGACCTCTCTACTGAAGGATAATGATTTCAAGTTTTCTTTAATAGAGAGTGGACATCCTTTATGGAAACAAATGTTTAACCAGAAATATCACCTATACTCCTCTGGGAAACAGCAAAAGCAGTACTAAGATGGAAGATTATCTCATACTCTACACACAAGAAAAAAAGGAACTAGAATTAGAAAATAATTTAGAAAAAAAATTAAAACTCCTACAGGACACTTACAAAGAAACTAAATTCCAACTAAATGATATTATCAACAAAAGAACTCATTTTCATTTACAAAGGCTCCATTATAACCATATAGAACTTAATAACAAATCAGGAAAATACCTAGCAAATCAACTTCAATGTAACAAAGAAAAATCAATTATATCAACAATTAAAGGTGAAACAGGGAGTATTATCCAACACTTACAGAGATACTACAGTAACCTATAAACCCCAGATAACAAATGCAACCCTTCAGACATCAATACATTCTTCAATATCTTAACACTTCTCCAACAAAACAAAGAGTATAAGGAATTCCTAGAAACACCACTATCATACAAAGAATATGACAATGCATTAAAGCAACTGCCAAATAACAAATCACCAGGTGCAGATGGATTTCCTGCAGAATTCTAGAAACATTTTTGCACAACAATCTCCCCACTCTTTATTAGAATGGCAGAAGAAATAAAAAAAAACATGACTATACCACCACACATAAATACTTTAATCTAGCTGTTTCCTAAACAAAAAAAAAGACCCAAAACTGCGTTATAATTACCACCATATTTCATTAATCATCACAAATATTAAAATCATTAGTAAAATATTAGCTTCCAGAATTGAATAAGTTATTTCTCATTTTATTTACCCAAATCAAGCAGGCTTCATAAAAGCAAGATATTCCTCAAATCACTTGCAACATCTCATTAACTTAATTAATGTCTCCCAATGACAAAAGACAGCATGCACATGCACTGGAAATCGAGGCAGCAGCTCGAGCTGGAGGCAAGACAGCCAGAGCGATCCATTCCCATACCTCACACCTCAACAACATCTCAGACTGGAGACCCTGCCAACTTTGACTTAAGCAAGTGAAGAAAATCTAAAGTCGATGCGTATTTTACTGCATTTGAGCGCATAGCATTGTCATTGCATTGGCCTAAGGAAGTTTTGTCTCTTTTATTACAGTGTAAATTAATGGGAAAAGCTTTAAAAAAGTATTTTCAGCTTTACCAATTTTGCATTATGCCAAGTTTGCATTATGAAAGCTGTTCTCTGTGCATATGAATTAGTACCTGAAGCATATCCCCAGAATTTTAGAGTCTACACAAAAACAACCAACTAAACTCATGTAGAATTTGTTACTTTTTGACAATTATATGTGCCACAACTAGATACCCAGAAGCAATTCTACTCTACAGGCTACATGCTAAGGCTCATCCAAGCACTAGATAGTTTTCTTTTTCTACTTTTGGGCTGTACAGACAGAGCAGGGTTCAAATTTTATGTCCAAGATTTTTGCCCAAGTACTACACCAGCTCTGCACAGTGTATCCAGTGAATATCACTCAGAATTGCAAGAAGCCATTGAACAGTTTCAAACACTAAAGTCTATGTTGAGAAAGTATTGCACTAAGTCTGGCAGGGACTGAGATGAGGGCATTACTCTAGTTTTATTTAGGAAGTACAAAAATCCACTGGTTTTAATCCAGCTGAGTTGTTTTTTGGTCATTCAGTATAGGGTTTTAAAAGAAAAAAAAAGGATGTCCATTGAATCACCCTCAAAGATGCCCCTGCTGGCTTATGTCAGTCAGTTCAGAGGAGGAGAAAGTGCAAGCCGTTTGTATGTTCCCAGTGCCAAATACAAAGCATGACCTACACAGATTTCTTGGGATGGCTGGATATTACTGAGGTTTCTGTTAGAACTTTGCAACTGTAATTGCTTATCTCACTGATTTACTTAGTCCTCATGATTTCAAGTGGTTTCTTGATTGTCAGACCTCATTTGATAATGCTAAAGCTATGTTGTTTTGCTCTCCTGTTCTTGCAGCTCCGAGCTTCAAGTGGCTTTTTAAACTAGCAGTGGATGCCAGTGCCACAGGAATGGGAGTTTTACTTCAAGAAGATGCTTAAGGTATAGATCACCCCATTTGTTATTTCTCTAAGAAGTTTAACAAGCACCAGTACAACTATTCGACAATTGAGAAAGAGACCCTAGCCTTGTTAGCACTGCAACATTTTGATGTCTATGTAGGATCTAGCACTCAGGAAGTGGTTGTATATACTGATCATGATCCTCTAGTACTTCTTCACCATATGTACAACTCCAATCAGCGGTTGGTGCGATGGGCATTACTTACACAGAAATATCCTTTAGAGATTTGTCACAAACGAGGATCTGAAAATGTGATGGTGGATGCATTGTCAAGAGTGTAGTCTCTACTCTAGCAAGTTTTTTCATTTTATGTGTGTTACCTCCATGGACATATTTTTGGGATTGTTTCTGTTGCATTTTCTCTCTGTATGGGTGCATACATGCATGGGCATGTGCATGTTTCTCTCTTTCTCTCTGTCCCTCCCTCTCTCTCTGTATGTATGCAGGATTTCCTGGAAGAGAACCAGATCTGGCATGGGGATTGGCAGATTGTGAGTGACTTGAGCTCAGCCAACACCCTGTTTGTGTTCTCACGTCATACTAGCTGTGAAACCTTGTCACATTGAGCTATATGCTTGCTAACCAACTCTGTCTACTCTAGCAGTAATACAGCCTGAAGAACAGTGTATTTTGGTTTACATGTTTTGGATACTAAACATATGGACAAATCACACCTCAACTTCTTTGTACAGATGACATCAGACATTTACTTTTTTTCCTGCATCTGCTTAAAACTCAATTGTTGTAGGTGTCGGAAGACTGTAGGGGTGAGTGCTTGTTTTTGGGAACCCCAGCCTTTTCTCCTGTTTTTTTTCTGGATAGATAGGAAGAAAAGGAAGAAACTGTGTTTTTGTTTCATTTTGGTTCAGGTGAGGAAAGGTAGAAAGGTAGTAAAACTGGAGCTAGAAACCTTTTTGTTTATTATTCAGGGTGAGACTCTCCCTGACGCTTATTCCGCAGCAGCATACATTTTACCACGTTTCAATACACAGATATGGACCCAGATATGCAAAATCACCTTTAACATGATTAGAATGACTAATATACGTATAACTTCTTCAATAATTCACAGAGCACCTATTATACAACACAAAATGCATATCATGGGATTTACAAATTCAGGCAAATGCACAACCGGGATGCTTGACACTACCAACAATTACATTTATGCACTATGGCCATGCCCACTAGTTCTACACTTCTGGAAAGAAATCACTTCAAAACGAACACAAATTTTTGATAGCAGCATTCCATTGTCCCCCACTATACACTTCCTGTGCGACATGACAGAATTAACAACTTCATCCCTCAAGATAAAAAAAAAAAAAAATCTATCTTAATAGCTCTAGCTATTGCCAAGAAAACCATTTTGCTACACTGGAAATCCAGGAATAAACTCACCACAACGCAATGGCTTAATCTGCTCACAGGCCATTTATTAATTGAACAAAACTCCACCTCACATAATAATCAAACTACTCATTTCAACAAACACGATAGTCAACTTCTCTATGTCCTAAACATACAGGCGAGTTAATGCAATTATACCACGGATAATAAGTATAATATTATAATAATATATAATCCATTATATGTATATGTATTATATATTATTATTATATTATAATTATTATGCAATTATAATATGAATAATATGTATATGTATTATATATGCCTTTGAGCAAATAATAGTAAGAGAATTCCTAAATCGGCACATAACTTGCCCACTCTTGGAGCAATGCAGGAGCTCTGGAATCATGTGTTCATTGTGCAGGAGTGGTAGTGTCTGCGCTGAATAACCCCAACATGAACAATTCATATCGACTTTCCTAAAATGTAGTCATGTCCGCACCTGACAATTGTACACACCCCACGAAATCATCACCAGAATACTAAGCCACTTCTGGATCATATGAACTCTTACCTGACTTACGTGAGTAATTCCTGGTTTACCCACTGTTTATATAATCCTGGTATTCATATACTCATTACCTGTTTTTTGATACTTCTATATTGTTTACTGTTTGATACCCTTTGCCAATCTTTTTTGTTTATTATGCCAATTAATAATCCACTTGGTTATGACCTTCATCTTTCTTGCTTTTTAGACTATGATTGTGGCCTATGTTTGTTCCAAGAGTGAAATAAAAGTGAAAAAGAGCACTGAGAACATTCTTTTGCAAGTTAATCCATCTGGGCTTTTGAACATGAAATGCTGGAACAGTGTCAAGAAGGAACTGTAACAGCATAGCAATGCCAACCTCTTGTGAAGGAAAGATAGTAGATATATTTGACAAGACAGCTGCACCGAGAGGCAAATACTAGCCAAGAGGAACATCAGCATAGTTTGAATTTCCATGTACATTCATCGGCCCTTACACCTTGGTCTATGTACCCTCATCAGTATCACACAGTCACAGACACAAACTGATAACTGTACTTGTAATAAGGGCTTGATGTGTAAATTAACTGCATGGTCTTTAGTGTTAGAAGTACATATGGTGTTCTGTAATAACTAGAAGAGACACAGACTTTATCAAGAATTAATCACTGACCAGATATAAATTAGGTACCATAACTGAAGCATCATCCTTACACAAATTAATTATCTTCTAGACTGTAAACTAGCATTAGATTATCTGTAGTCAAGAAGGGGTTTGTTCACTTGTACACATACCATATTAGAGTGTCTGACAAGAGCAAGTCTCACAGATACACACTGGTGCATTTATACAGTCACTGAGTGAAATAAACACACAAATTTTTCTAGTTACAAAAATGATCCAAACAGGCTTCTTCTTCTTCTTCTGGCTAGGGTGTCTATGGCAGCCCATAGAACTGCCCGTTAAAAAGTTGTGAAATTTGGCGCACTGATTGGGGAGGGTCTACAGAACATTATAACCAAATTTGGGCAAAGTGCTACCAACACTCTAGCGCCACCATTGGGTCAAATTTTGGCCTAATTTGGAAGTACGTTTATGGTCATATCTTGGGTTGAGATGAGTTTAGCGCACCCTATCACATCAATTTCCGCCTAAATAGATTTTCTGCCATCTTGGATTTTGTCAAAAACTATTTTTTTCCCTACTCCTCCTACAGATTTTGTCCAATCATCACCAAATTTGGCACACGTCATCTTCAGAGTAAGCCTCACAAAAATTATAAAAAGAATTTTGATTATTCCAAACGGTTTGCCCGTAATATGCCAAAAAATCTGATGGCGAAGCCGCCAAACAGGAAGTGAGGATGTATCTCAGCAACAACCTTGCACACTGACACAAATCTTGGTAGGCATCTTCAGGACCATGGCCTGAGGCTATGCAACAAATTTTGTGACAGCATCACTTACTGGTCAAAAGTTACAATAACATGACGAAAATGCTTCCATCTAACTGCCATTTTTGCTACTCCTCCTCTTTTGTCCAATCTTCACCAAATTTGGCTCACGTCACATTGAGACCTGTCTAAACTTGCAGAAAAAAGGCCCAGACTGATGAGAAAAAACATCAATACCTTAGATGTTTTTAAATTGCAAGAAGAAAAACAAATTTAGGTCAGACCAGCAGCAATCACGGCCACAGGTCAGAGTAGCAACAGACAACACCACAGGTCACAACAGTAGTGGCAGCTGCTGCAGCAATACCTGCTGCTCATTTGTTCATCTAGACCTTTCCTCCTACAGTCAGAGAATTCCACCACTGTCCATGATCAAAACATACACATCATGAGTGAAACTACAAATCACTCTTGAATTCTTTTGCCTAAAGTTATGGCTCTGCTTTCCTGGGATTGCTTAGGCAACAACTGTAGCATGTCTGTGAATGTGTGGCTAATTATTAGCTAATAATAATAATAATAATAATACTTATTTATTATTCAGTAAGCACTTTATCCTGGTAAGTTTTACTGTGGATTCAGAGCCACTTTATTAGGTATACTATACTAACACTGCATATGATGCCAATTTGCTTCGAGAATAGCCTTAATTCTTCATAGAATGGTAGCCAAATTCCTTTAAGATTCTGGTCCATGTTGAGATGATTGCATTACATAATTGCTGCACATTTGTCAGCTGCACAGTCATGCTGTAAATCTGATCTGGTCACTGGGGATGCCACTGAAGCCTACTGAACTCATGTTAATGGAACCAGTTTGACATGACTTGTGGCCAAGCGATGAACATGGTCAGGAACAATCCTCATATAGTCTATGGTATTCAAATGTTGCTTGATCAGTATTAAGCTGCTCAAGTGTGCCAATAAAAACATTCTTTACACCATCACACCACCAACAACCTGATCTGGTGACACACGGCAGGTTGGGTCTATTGATTCATGCCATGCAATGGTTGAGACCAAATTCTGACTCTACTATCTGTAAGCTGCAGCAGAAATTGAGATTCATCAAACCAGATGATGCTTCATCTGATCTGTGCTTTTCTGCTAAACAGAGTAGAATTCGAGTTGCTGTAGCTTTCCTGCCAGCTTGAACCAGTCTGGCCTTTCTCCTTTGACCTCTCTCATCAACAAGGCATTTCTGCCCACAGTACTGCTGCTCACTAAATGTGTTTTTCCTCACCAATCTGTGTCAATTTTTAAGACCTAGCAGTTCAGCACTTTCTAAAATACTCAAACCAGCCTTTCTGGCACAAACCACTATATCATGGTCAAAGTCACATTGAGATCACATTTTTTCTCCATTCTGATTAATGTATACCTTACATTACATTACATACATTACATCTGATTCTGTTTAATGTATACATTAACTGAAGCTCTTGACCTGTATCTGCTTGATTTTATGCATTGAGCTGCTGCCACATGATTGGATAATTGCGTCAATGAGCAGGTGTACAGGTGTTCCTAATAAAGTGGCCAGAATGTGTATTTCTCCTCTATGCTTTTATAATTCTGCTTTTTAGCTTGTTAATTAAGAATGACATGAGCACAATTTATAAGTATTTGAGCTTATGGCCCCGAGTTTATTGCTGTATTTTGCTTCCTAATTGGATAACACAGACTTTTTTAAAAACCTTTATTTACAAACCCCAAGATATATATATATATTTTTAATTCATTTGTTTGTCTGGATTAGAACCTTTATCAGGCCATATGTTGACACCCCTGTGTTAGGTTCAAACTTCCTAATGTGCTACATGGCTTACAAGCACAACTTTCACATATTCGTGACATCTTTAGCTGTAGATGAGGAAGAATGTGTTAAGGAAGGAGACAAGTAGCAGAGATTATCATCTTTAATCCTGCTTTGCAAGATACCTGCACCAGAGAGACAAATACTAACCAAGTCGAACATCAGCATAATCTGAATTTCAGCAGGAAGCAGGAAGTACTTAATCAGTCATGTGAAAAAAGTACTACTGTGGTACTGATATTCCTTGTTCCTGGTTCCAGAATATCACCTGGTTTCACCTCTTAAACCAGGTGACTTCGACCGCAATAGTGCTCTCCACCACCATAAAAATGCAGACCGGTAAAAAATTAAAAGACAAAATAAGACAAAATAAAGTGTCTTAGTAAGGTATTGAGCCACCGCAAGACACCAGAATAGCTTCAATGTGCCCTGGTGTCCTGAAGTATAAAACTATGCAGGATTTACACAGTTTTTCCAAAAGATATTCCCTCACTGTTTTCTTGATGATGGCGGTGATGAGTCACAGCTTCCTTTTAAGGTTTTCTATACACGAAAAAACAAATCAGTGTCACTGCCTCTTTCATCATGTAGTACTTACTACTACTCCTATTCTATGTTGCTAAATGAAGAGCTTAACCCCTTTTTATATTTAGGCATCCTATTTATAGTAAATTTATATAGGAGAATGGTCACAAGGCTTAAAAGGCTTAAAAAAGAGCTTTAACTGATAAAAAATAGTTTTAAAAAAATTTAAAATAGTTCAGACTAAAGCTATGTTTATTGTGATATATGTGAGCAGATTAATTATAAACTTGGTATTCAGCATGAGTGACAGAGTTGATTTGATTTTCACTAGAAAGAAAACATTAGATTAAGAAAAGAAATGCAGAATGTAATGCTTTTGCTACCAGCAATTTCCATATTATGGCCCAAAAGATGTTTGCAATGTTTCCATCTACTTGAACAAACAAATTTAAATATAAATGATTCCTTGCAGAAAAATATTATTGTAAATGATTAGTATTATTGCATTTCTACAAAATAATAACTTACCTTTATTAGCCATGATGCTCTTGATGAACTTCAGCTGGTATCACTTCAGTTTTTCTACATATAAATACAAGAGTTATTGGGTACATTCAGAAGACATCAAGAAGTGGTAAAATAATTTTTTTTCACACTCAGAAATTATCTGTCAAAGAGTTCCAGTATTAAAGAGTAATGGTAACTCTATTCAGGTTGTCTTTTGGTTGATTTCTATTATATCAGCTTTTAATTAAAACTTTCCACTTGGTTCAGCTGTATTTTATTTGTTTATGTAGAGCATCTACTGTAGGAGTTCCTGTGTAAGTTGTTATTATAGACACAATAATAACATACTAGAACATTACTTAGAACATTACTGTATTAACGTACAGTACATTAATATAAACCTTTGATTTATCTTGCAGCTGCAACTACTGTCAGAGCTGCTGTTAAAAAAATGACTCAACACCTTTTGATATTATAATAAACATTATTTTTGCACAAGATTTCAATCAGAAATGAATATTATAACCATGGATGCTTTGGCCTATCATTAACGTGATCTTTTTAGTGATGGCTATTTGATTAGCAATGCAAGAAATTACAGAAAGTGAATGCATTTCATTTATGTAGAAATTTGGCATCATTATAGGAAACGTAACTTATATGAGGTCTATTAGTTGATATTTCTCATTATTAAAGTATAAAACTGTTACCTTTTTTTTTTTTTATAAATAATTAAGTTCCTAACATTTCTGTGGAATTGTACAATTCAAATTGAAATGTATCTCATAAGAATCTACAAGGTGTGTAGGACTGTGATTATATTATTAAAATTCATACCAAACTTCCTAGCATTTCTGAAAGTTGGTTTTATTTAAATAAATTGTTAGATTTTCTCAGCATACATTTGAGCAAACTACATCAGTAGTCGTATGTAATAGAAGAGTATAGAGGAGTTCATGTGTAGCTTAATGATGACATTTGTCCTGGATCCGCAAATTAAAATTACAATGAAAATGGAATATCAAGTAACATCACAATATATCAACTGATAAATAAAATAACATTCAGTGTCAAAAATAAACAACAAAATGTAAGAAATATTTTTTATTATAGTTAAAAGTTAATATAGTTATCATTATAGTTAGTTATACTTACAAGATTTAACTGATATTGTTTTTGTTTTTTTTTAGGCTTTGATTACACACATCATTCTCTCTTCTTTTTCCATAAGTTCATTAATAAGTTCCATAAGTTCATTAATAACTACTGTTACTGATTACACAACATGACATTTCAAAGCTACTGCCTTTTCTTAATTCAGAATTCAGGTCAATGTACTTTGGTAATAAATAAAAGTAATAAACATAATTTCTAATATTGATAGAGTTGAGGAAAACCAATTGCAATAAGTGCAATAAATTCCTGCCCTCTCTAGATAATGTTGAATAATCATTAAAGACAAATGCTAATACATGCTTATTTTTTTACTAAAAAGTAGAATAAAGAGAATGTAATGTTAACTATATCATGAAAATTTTATTTTGGGTCTTACCTTGGCTCTAGCCAGCCCACATTTATCTCACTAAACATGAGCAGGTTTGCCAGAAACCTCTTAGCTTTTGAGGTTTTTATAGCTGAAAGCCAACCATACAGATGCCTTATCATTAAAGAGTCATGTTTTTTCACTTGCCAGACCAGTTTGTATTTCAGTCTTTTCTGTATTCTCTTGTTTCCTGATTCCAAGTCATATGGATGAATAAGGCAAGCAGGTTGATACTATCTGGCCAAAAGTATGTGGACAATCACACCTATATGTGGTTCTTCCCAAAACTGTTGCCACAAAGTTGGAGGCACACAATCGTCTAGAATGTCTTTGCAAGCTGTAACATTACAATTTCTCTTCACTGGAACTAAGGGGTCCAAATCCGATCCAGCACAACAGTGCCCCAGTGCACAAAGCGAGGTCCATAAAAACATGGTTTACTAAGGTTGGAATGGAAGAATTTGGCCTGCACAGCGCCCTGATTTCAAGCCCATTGAACACTTTTGGGATGAATTGGCACCAGAGCCCCAGACTTTCTTGGCTGAGATCAGTGCCTCAACTCACTAATGCTCCAAAATCTAGTAGAAAGCCCCCCCAAAAGAGTGGAGGTTATTATAGCACAAAAGGGGGGCCAACATATCATAATGCCCATGGATTAGGAATAGAATGTTCAGAATGCACATATTAGTGTGATGTCAAGTGTCCACATACTTTTGTCCATATAGAATATTTTTTTGACCCTTAAAATCAATACAATGTCCAGTATCTTTAGGAAATGTCATACTTTCAGGGTTACGTCTAAATGATCATAAAAAGATCATTATATGAGACATTACATTAGATAACTCTGATATATAAATCAGGGACATATATGGATATACTACAAGTTAAGTGAAGTATACCAAGTTTTGAAAAAAAAAAAACATCTCGTTTCAGATGAATGTCCTTCATCAGCTGTGCAAGCGAAGTGTTTCTGAGGCTGCAGTTAGCAGTGTAAGTACTAAATACTTAATAATTGTGATGGCTGTATGTTTCTTTAAGTAATCACTCATAAAATTACTTACCACTTAATATTTAGGGATTTAGTTATTAATAAAAATAGCCAAATATAATTAAATTATTTTTAATTATTTTTAACAATATTAATTGCCATAAATCAGCTATTATAACTTAATTATTAATTAAGAATAATAATAGTGACTTATGAAATTATCTGAAGGTTAGGAGTTCTTCAATAGTAGCTTGTCTTCAGTTTTGATCTGAGAGACAGTTGTCACGTGTTTCAGGCTCAGTGCGCATAGCAGCCTGCAGTGCTACGGCACGCTCTTCTATGTTGTTATGTGTTTGTTTACGTTGCCACATGTGTTTTGTTTTGTATTCATGTCCTTTCCCCTTCTATGTATTGCCATTGGTTGTATCCTTCATGTGTCTTGATTACTCGCACCTGTTTTCAGTCTACCTCTTGATTTGTTTGGGTATTTAAACCCTCTTGTTTCTCTGTTCTCAGTTTGTCTTGTGTACCTGACATTACCAAGCCTGTTTTGTCTGTTATCGCTGGTCTGGGTTGACCTTGACTTGTTTGCTGATTTTTGTGCTAAAATAACTGCAATTGCATCCATCTCAGTCTTCTTCTTCATGACAAAAGCAAACACAAAATTGATTCAATAAAATATTATATTAGAAACTAACTTCACCACGCTCCCTCTGATCCTCTAGCACTGCTCGACTGGTCCCACCGTCTCTCAGGGTACAAGGAAGGCACGCATCGGGACTCTTCTCTGTTCTGGCACCTAGGTGGTGGAATGAACTTCCACTAGATGAGTCATTGGCAGTCTTCAAATGATGTCTAAAGACTTACCTCTTCCTTGTACTTCCTTGTATTTAAATTAGCACTTAATTAGCACATAGATACTTCTTTTGTAAGTCACTCTGGTTAAGGGCGTCTGCCAAATTCCATAAATGTGAATGTAAATGTACAGAAAGAAAACAGTCCTGTTGTTTCTGCTTATTCTTTTCCCATAGATATAATATCCCAGTTTCAGATTAGCCAAACTATGTTAGTGCTTAACTGCTAAATTCTAAGTTTTACTCAGTTAAGTTTTACTCAGATAACAAGTATTTGTATGGGCACTAAAACAGGACCTTCCTATGCAAACCTCTTTGTTGGATTTATCAAGCAAAAATTCTTTTAACACTTCACTGGTCATTTACCTGCACTGTTCCTCAGGTACATTAACAACATTAGTAGAATTGCTAACTATACATTTGGAGAACTTCAGATGTTCATTTTTTCTTTCTCCACACTTCACCCTGCTCTGGAATATACATGGAGAGTTGCACTCCCTGGCTCAAGCATATTCACTCATCTCCTACAGATGGGAAAAAAACATCAAACACCTGCTTGTCAGGAGAGAATTAAATGATCAGTCTAAAAGTAACTATGTTACATCTGCATTCAACCACCCTAAATAAATTTATTAATACAGCTACTAAAATGACAGGCTGTAATGGATCAGTTTTTGCTACTCATCACCACAGGAGTTGTTTCTTGTCTTTTCTTAAAGGGCAATCAACTGTACATTGAAGAAACCAAGAGGAGACTGGATAATCATTTTGTCGAATGCCTTCTTACAATAACAATGAAGGATTTCTCTATGGCTGGATGACACATTTCAACAGCGATGGATATAACATCAATGACATTTCTGCTTGCATTACTAGGTATTGTTATGGGAGCAATAAACTGAGGAAACATAGGGAGACAGAGGTCATTTACACACTCAGAACTTTGGAGCCCCATAGAATGGCTGTCATGTTTTGATAACAGCTATTACTTCATCAACCATTTTGAATATTTATTGGTTTTTCAACCTCCTACAGTCTCAGAAGCACTTTGCACATGTACAGGTATCTGTCTAAAACATACTTTATATACAAACTTGTGGAGGTCTCATGAGGACTAGGCTAGGCTTAGAGCAGCATTGTCTCTTCTTGAGAGGAAAGGGTGTTTGGGCTGTTGAGAACAGGTGTTGGTATTAGTAATGATAACTGTTATGTTGATGTGAAATGAAACCTGTCTTGGAAGAAGTGCTACTACTACTACTACTATTAATAATAATAATAATAATAACAATAATAATAATACAAGCAATCTAAGACAGAGGAAGAAATGGAATTATTTCCTTGAGGGAGGTAGATCTACATCTGGATTCTTTAAAAGTGCTATAATGGTTTTAAGATACATCATAGGATGTGCTGGGACACATCATCAGTGATGTAACCTGGGGTCTTTTGGGGTCTTTCACATCATACACCCTCACCCAGGCGACCCAGCCAGGGGTGATCGGTCCCAATCTGGTGTCCCAGCCGCATTGGTCCATGGATCACCCCTCCTGATCCATAGCCATCTGGAGGCCCTCTCAGCAGCCTCCGTGGAGGTCTTGATGGCTTTCCTCTTGCCAGCCCCAGAGATGCCCAGCAGGGTGTAGGTTGTGCAGAGTGACTCACCAGCAAGACCTCTATACCCTATTTTGATGGGCTCACAGCGAGCCTACCAGCCTTGCCTCTGGCACTGTTACACCAGCTTCTGGTTCCTCCAGCTTGCTTCCATTCATTTGCCTCCTAGATTGCAGTCTTCCCAGGGAACTACCAGTTTGATTAGGACAACCTGCTTTGAGGAGGCTGATGTAAGGACCACATCAGGCCTCAAAAAGGTTGCTGCTATGTGTTCAGGAAACTTAAGCTGCCTTCCCAAGTCGACTTGCATCACCCAGTCTGGTGCGGTATTGAGCAGCCCTGCTGATGTTCTGGGCTGAAGTTGGGGCTGGGGGATCTCCAGCTCTAATAAAGGCGATGTGCTTCCTCAGGTCAAGTCGCTTGCTGGTGGTGATGGCCTTGGAGATGTTCTTTGCCACTGCTTTAAGCACCTGATCATGGCACCAGCAATAGCGACCTTTCCCCAAGGCCTTCGGGCAGCTGCTGAGGACGTGTACCAGCGATCCTCTCCCTGGGCATAGGGGACATGCTGGTGTCTCGCTCTTGTCTTAGGCATGGAGTTTTGCTGGGCTTGGCAGGATGTCGTACAAAGCCTGGACCAAAAACCTGGACCAAGGATGCATTGGGGTTCTGCCTTAAATATTAGACCAGGAGATCTTCCTCTCCAATGCAGTCTCCCACCTTGTCCATGCTCCCTGCTGCCACATACCCAACATCCTGCAGTTCCTCACCTTCTTGACACCAACCCACACTTCCTCCAGGACTAGTTCTTGTCTGTCCTTGCCTTGGACCTTGTCATAGCAGGGTTGTGAGGATGAGCCAAATCCTGCTTGCCCAGTTGCCACTGCCCCAACCAGTTCCCTTTATCTAAGCCAAGACTTTGCCAGCTCCAGCCCTTTCTGCACCTTCCACTTCCTGCCTGTCCACACCTGGATGTCTGCTGTTGCAACCTTGGGGTCCCTGGGGTCTCGGTACTGCAGTGTCTCTCTTATTCGTGAGACTCTGAACTCCTCGGCTGGGCTGCTGAACAGATGCTGCAGTTTGTTGCTCCTACCATACACAGCTGCACTGCTTAGGCTACACAGCAGGCCAAGCCACCTGCAGAAGTAGCTGTTGGCCATAGCAACTCCACAGTTGACCTCATAGAAGCCAGAGGATTCGAGGTTGTATGCCAGGTTAACAGACCCAGACTTTGAACCTACCAGGTAAACCTGACTTGTCAACTGCAGTGAGCCAGGTCTTAAGCTCCTTGGTGGTTTCTTGGATCGCAGCTGTATCGCTACAGTCAAAGACTTTCCCCAGGCTCTTGACTGGCTTCTCTGTGATGGATGGGATTGCAGTGCCATTCACAGTAAATGAAACCTGTCCACCACTTTGCCCTTCTTCAACACGAGCAACCTGGATTTGGCTGGTTTAAAGTTCATTCTCACCCAGGTGATTAGCTATTCCAGGCCCTGGTAAATCCATCTGCTGCCAGGTACTGATGTTGTGGTGACCATGTGATTATCCATGAAAGCTCTTATTGGGGGTTGCCACATGCCAGACTTAGTCAAGGGACCTCTGCACTCTGCCTCGACTGCCTCAGCTAGCTCTAGCCAAAGCACAACCAGGTCTCGTTTCCCTGCAGATGCCTCCCTGATCAGTTGAGTGACCACTCTGGTGTGTTCTAGGCACCCTGGCATTCCAGGAAGTCTCACTTTCTGCACTGACATGTCAATGTAGGTGTTCTTGAGGAAGAAGTCTGTCATATGCTGGGACAGGACACTGATGGAGATTTTTCCCTCCACACTGAGTAGTGAGATGTATCTGAACTGCTTCAGGTGTGTCTAGTTCTGCTTCTTTTGAATCCATACTCCCTCTACATACCTCCACTGATCTGCCACTGTTCCCCTATGCCAGATGACCCAAAAGATTTTCCAGAGTATTCTGAGGAGCCACAGACAGCACTTGTACACCTTATAGGGTACACTGGGGCATGGAGCGGAACTGGCCCTGGCTATGCTAACTACTTCCTGAACTCCCTTCCAGGTGGGCTCCCTCACATTGAACTCCACTGTGGGAGGAGGTGGATTTCTAAGGGCTCTGTGGAGGCACAGCTCTTGTTCTCTAGAAAGGTGTTGTGAAGGAAGTGGTCGACTTCTAATTTCGAGCACACTAGATGGCCCCTGCACTTCTGTCCTAAGAGTTGTTTATAATTATACAAATATAATTGCATTGAATAGAACTGAATTTTGACTCTCACTACTCTGAAGCTAGGACACTCTCTGGTGGACAAGTCAGGTGTAACAGTTTAGACAAGAACAACTGAAGAAAAATATAATGAGTGAAGATAATAGTGTGGTGTAAAGTGGTTAATTTAAACTTCTCTTTAGAAGAAGAAACAAAGTGCATTATTCTTTGTTTCCTCATTAAATGAGCAGCAGATTTTGAAGTCTGGGTCGGTCTCATCTTTTTTGCACTCACAACACAACGCAGAGATGAAACCAATTAAAAATTAAAAAACAATAGTATGTCACAAGTTTAGCTGATAACTTTAGCCATGCTTTTACTACAGTTCCTAAGAAATATATTTGGCAAAAACCATGTTATGCAAACCATGCAACATATCTATATGTAGTTTGCATAACAATTAAACATGTTGTTAAATAAAATGGCTAAATAATGACGACAGAAGTCTTCTCCATTAAAATGTGTTAAATTCGGTACTTTGTGATGTTGCTTGGCCCAAAACATCAGCCAAAAAAGATGGGAATTGACAGCGGAGTGGTTGTAGATACATCAAACATGCTTACTGATTTTAGGTATTATACAAATAATTTTATTTAAGCAATTCTAAATCCATTCCTTATGCAATATATTCTTAAATCAACTATTCTGATGTTCAAGCTAAATTATTTTGAAAAGTATGCTTTAATGATGTTTTTTTATTTTATTTTTATTCATTAATATGCATGTTTCTTTTTTTCTTAACAACAATCACCTAAACAGTGAAAATCTTTTCTTCTTTTGCATGTAGATATACAGTATAATGTTTGCGGGTAAACAGACACTTATAATATGGGTTTATTACATTAACTGTCAATGCATCTGAGCTGCTTGAAGTTGATCCTACTGACACAATGCCACTATCCGATACATTGTACACATCTGCAAAAGACCAAAATATTAGCTGCAAAGCTATTCACAAATCAGGACAATGCTCACATACTTGCTGCATTATAAAGCTCACACATAACAAAACCAAAAGCAAACATAATCATAGTGCTAAACCTAAGACTTAAATCAGGAACGTGAAATCAATTATCCTAAAGTGGAATTGGGTGGAATCAAAGATGTTGAGAACAAAATAAGCCAAGTCATGTACATGTACAAAGTATATGTACAATATCAAAAGAACAATACTAAGATGATTGTTGAAAACCTACTGCATTGTTACTTGAATGAAGGTGAGGACAGGGAATGTTAATATTTGATTCACATAATACTTAAATATGATTAAAATGATTTGTGATCTATCGAAAAAATGTGATCCAATCAGGACGTGTCTTTGGAAAGTAGGCAGCATTTTTGTGCAGAATTAGTGAGTCATCCAACTGATCCTCATTATGGACTTTGTATCATTACCACGTTTTGGAAGTTGTTTTGCCAGGAAACTTATGAGGTAAGATAACACTAAAATAAGATAACAAATACAAATACAAACAAAGAAACAAGTAAAAATAAATATTGAAATATGAAATTATTTTAAAAGTAAAAATGTAAAATTGTATGCATAGCATAGATCTGATATAAATATTAAACCACTATATTATGTATCACATATACATCTATAGCTATGCTGCAGTTCTATACAGTGTAATAGTTATGTATACAGTATTGTCCACAGATGAGATAGTTATCCACAAATAGCCTAGTGATTATAGTTACTGCTCCCTCTCTGCTACAACAATAAATCTGAAGTGCATATTAATCATCTTTCAGTAACCTTAGAAAGAAATCCACTTGAGAATGATGATCCTGCACTCGTGCTCTGTAATTTAAAGACATCTGTCATCGACCAGTAATAGATAATTTTCACCAAGTTTCAAGTCCAAGATAGAGTGATTTTTTTCTGAATAACTAGCATATGTAGCATAAACTATATTTAAAAACCAAAATACAGAAACCCTTTAAAGAGACAAAATATTTTCCCATTCACTATAGTAAGTATAAAACTATTGTGACAAGGAGGAGGGAGGGGCCAGGCTGTGAGGAGGCATGCCTGGCACTGAGTTGGCTAATCAGTGGGAGAGAGGGATAAAGGAGTGGCTGGAGACGCCGAGGGGAAGAGGGAGATGCACGCATGTTTTGTGTTTGTGGTTTACGTTATGTTTATGTTGATTATGATTAAACACTGCGTTTAAGTTCACTCGGTTCCCGCCTTCTCCTTGCCTGTCTTTGACATTTGTTACAGCTATACATTGACTTTAGTACCTGCAGTGAATTAAGGAATGCAAACACTATGTGAATCCCACAGTCCAGTGACACCATGGTCCCAAAGCCGAATCCCCACGTTAGACCAAAGAAAGGTGTTAAAATTGCCAGACATTTAGCAATGACCAGTAGGGGATGTTTCTCATCTGGCTGAGTGGAAGCATTAACTCCTCTCCTCAACATCTTACACAGAACCACAATAAGCACCAGGAGGTTTATAGCTACAGTAGTCAGAGCAGGAATCACAAATGCCAGGACAGCCTTCGTTTTATTCCAGTTTAGCCAAAAATTGTAATCTTTTTGAATGTATCCTTTGCTTCCAGCTGTAGATGCCACAGTAATGACAGCTATGATTAATGGGGCTCCATAGCCGACAGTGAAGGCTATGGCCATCATTGCTCCTCTGGTCATTCTGGAAAAGACCACGAGGGTGCGGTAGAGGAGCAACAGTGCTGACAGCAACATCCAGAAGAAAAGGGCAAGATAAAAGAAGTGCATGAAGAATGTCGCTGTACTGCAGGGACCCTCTCCTTGGTTAACAACCGCTGCTCCAATGATGAAGCATATGTTCGCAATCAGAAGGGAGACAGCAATGTTGACTATGGAGACATGGCGCATGTAGGATGTGTCGTTTCTTGTCACTGATTTCCATATAATGATTTCAATGATGAGGCACAAAACCACGCTGGCCTTTGAAATGCCAACACTAATATAAGTTATATAGTCTAAGGCTGAGGCTGAGTCTTTATCTGGGGAAAATGGTGACATCAGAATTGAAAAAGAAATTGTGTGATTGCACTGATATGTATTTCTTTCCATTTCATTCCCTGTCTTTAGTTGACATCCAATCAAGTCCCATTTCCCAGTGCCATTCAGAAGTCTAAAGTTCCAAAAGACACACAGAGGTTTTCCCAATTTCTTACTTTTGACATCAGAAGAAAGGGACATGTTAATTATTGTCTTTGTCTCAATCACAGCTTCATCTCCATTGATGCTGGTGCTAGTTTGACTGCCGTCATTGTAGGTCAGATTTCAAACAGGTAAAATATTGTAAAGAACTGAAGAAATTACGACTGTGAGGGATGTCTGTGCTCTAGTCACTGGAATATTTATTTGGGAAGTTAAATTTTTACCAAATGTTCCAGAAAAGGGGAAAGTAATTATAGTTTTACTGAGAAAAGTGAAGTTTATTATTATCAATAAGTTTTCATCCTGGAGTCTGCATGCAATGATCTCGGTTGATTTCAGAAGTTCAGAACTGGCTTTTGCATCCATGTGTCTTGTGCACCTTCAGATCCAATGACATCAGTTTTTTTTTTAAGAAATCCTTTAAAGTGAAAGTGAAACATTCATTTAATACAGCATATCTGATCAGATCTAGTTTATCTATAGAAATATTTGATCATTAACAAATCACAAAGCACAATTTTGATTCACAATAAAGCTATTCTTACATTTAATGAAGGCATCTCTTGATTGTAGACTTTGACAATGATATGCCTACCTCCTCCAGAGTGTTCTTGACTTGGCTAGATGTTGTGAAGGGTTTTTTCTTCACCAAGGAATGAATTCTGTGATCATCCACTTTAGTTGTCTTCCGTGGTCTTCCAGGCCTTTTGGTGTTGCTGAGCCTGCCAGTGCATTCCTTCTTTTTAACAATGTATCAAATTGTTGATTTGGCCACTCCTAAAGTTTCTGATATCTCTCTTTTTTTCAGCCTAATGATAGCCTCCTTCACTTGCATTGACACCTCTTCGTTACGGTATACACTTCAATAACATCTTGATTGCTTAATTTCAAATCCGTTGTAGTGATGTACGAGCCAAAAATTATGAAAATTGTGTCACTGTCCAAATACTTATGGACCTGACTGTATGTAGTGTTTCATTCCTCACTATCGTGTTTTTTTTTTTTTTTTAATTTGGTCAGGTTTTATATTACTATCATGCTATCAAACTAAACCTACCATGTATCTGCCAGTTAAAGTGATCATTGTATGCTGATGAAGTAATGAAGAAGCATCCATTAAACATGCCTAATTTTCCTGTAATATATCTATCACACTCTCATGGGTTGGGAGGAAAATGAGGAAATGGGAGGCAGGCATGGGACAACTCAAAAGGACTCTTTATTTTTCCAGTAAGTGTTTTTCAGCAGTTTGAATTGTGGTCTCACACAAAGACACAGACAAATGCAAACACATACAGTTCAGCTCTGGTCTCGCTCCTCACCTTGCGTTTTATCCATTGGTGGTGCTATTGTTATCGGTTTCCCAAAAGTAAAAAAAAAAAAGGGCATTTTTAATATCAAATAAGATGATGTGAATGGTGAAAATTTTTTACTTTTTTCTGGAGAGATGAAGGACCTAGCCTTGCTCATAACTGAACATATGGTTAAATGCTTCCCTCGAAAGTACAGAAATAGCCCATGTATCACCGCATAACACTGAAACAGTGCTCTAATCATTATTCCCTATATTGGAAAATCTGCCACACCACAGAGAACACCATTACTGGACACAAAATTTGGAACCGAAGGAAATGATTTCTTGCACTTGGGAAAATTCCACCAGTTTCCTCATCACTCTGTGACATTTCATCACATAAACACACAAAAAATTAACTAACATCCGTATTATTATTTGACCAACACCACACCTAGACAATTAAGTTTCATATAAATCCACTTTTCACTCCTTACTATTCCTCACTGAAGGTGCATGCAAATCAAAGGAAACAACACAGTGCATTACATTTATTCCCTGGCCACTACATTACATTACATTATTTACTACATTACATTATATACTACTACGTTACATTATTTGAACACTACCTATCATGGTGCATTTTGGCATTGAAAGACTGTACTGGATATTCCTGACTGTTTTTTGGATGCCACTATAAGATTGCTATACCTTAAAAATAGTGCACTATTTAGGGAATAGGACAGACTTAAAAAAAAAAAAAAGTGTAATTCTTACCTATTGTATTTTTCCCATCAGTGATTTCTGCTATATGACCAAATTAAAGTGGAAAACTCAATTCTTCTATCACTGTTGTGTTTGTAGTATTTATCTCAATTTCAACCAGAAAGTCAAAAAATGGTAGTTCTAGTATTAAAAAAAAACAATGGGCATGTGAATACAGGAAATGACATTTTAGGTTATTATTTATTACATACCAATTTTCTCTTGCCACTTTGGGAACACAGTGGGAATGGCTTTAAAACAGGTACATGTTCCTTCATTTAGCTTATCACAGATCTCATAGGTAATACAGTTATTGTATGACCAAACATACTGATCCTTCCATGTGCTCTGGTATTCAGATTCATTTGTATTCAGATTTCTGGAACTTTCGCTGTACATTGAGTTTCAGGACTATCAACACGAGTTGAGTGGCACTGTAATGATAGGCAGTTATTAAAACAGGATATTTCCAGGATATCTGGGGACCAAGTGTGGATAACCAAGGGGAAGCTAGGATAATGGGATTATTATATGAGATAGTTTGGTCACCATAAATAAGAGAGTCTCAACATGTAAAATTCCAGTGTACATCTGGAGGGAAACAGTGTGGTGGGAAATGTTTCCCCCTCCTAGTGGTGAGACATCAAGGGCTTTTACTGTTATGGTGCCTGTGAGTGGAACAAGAGTGATAATCTGTGATTTAGCTATTGATTCATCCATAAAGTTTCCTGCTTTACCAGAGTCATTGAGTGCTGATGAAGTACTCTCTATCAGAGGAGTTAGCTACTGGCTCACCTGTTTCACTCTTGTTCTCCAGCCTCAGTGTACATGTTGCTCTGAAGTGTCCCTTTTGACCACAATACAGGCATAAACCAAAAGTTCTACAATGTTTTTTTCTCCTCTGAAGTGAGAATGACTTGGGAGACTGACTTGGATGACTTTCCGTGACCTGAGAAGGTTGTCACTGGGTATGGCAAGCTGGATAAACTGGTTGAATGAGAGAGAGTCATCTCTACATGCAAGATCTGACTGAAGTGACTCACTGAGGTCTTGCCTGAACACTTTCTTTAGTGCTGGCTTATTCCATCCACTCTCTGTGACAGTGCAAATAGACTCAGAAAGATTTAAAAAATTTATGGAAATCAAGCTTGAAATGCATGTCGGTTTAGGTCAAAAGTAGTGTTGGGCCATTTCAGCGTTCTTCCAGTTAGCAGAATTAAGACTTGGTGAACTTTGTCCACTTCACTGGAGAAACGCATGGGTGTGCTTGCAAACAGGATCGAACACTGCATGAGTAATCCTTTACATTTTCCAGGAGAACCATTATACAGTATTTATCAAGTAAAGTGAGAGAGTTGTGGTGTTGTGAAAATAACTGCATTACTCATGTGAGTTGAGAAGCAGCTGTGGAATGAAGATCCTTCACCTCCACTGGATCCATGGTGGTAGGTGAAGCCTTCTGTAATGTAGGGCTCATGGAAGCAGTTTATGGATCCTTAAGCAGGAGGTTTATTGAAAAGAGAAGCAGAACAATAATATTCAGGGTATGCACTGAGAATCCACAGAGATAGCAGACAAATCCAAATCACAATCCAATATCTATAACAAACAAATCCAAAGGACAAAGCAAGGTCAAAAATAAGACAAGGCAATGTCATACACAAAGGCTATCAGAAAATAACATGGCTCAGACATTCACAAGATTGTACTCAAGCTGTAACACTTCATGAAGTGACTAATAGTCCATGTGTTTTTATGATAGATAGACAGGACATGAGTTGGGTTAACTAAAGGTTGATTCAAAATTTCCAAATATATAGCTTAGATTTAAATAGCAAAGTTTCATTATACTTACTTATGTGTTACTGCAGTAATAAAAACACAACAGTTTATTTTAATAATGCACTATATTAACCTGTCAGCTTTGAGATTGTTCAAGTTTATCACAGTTTATCATATATAAGAATCACAGTCTTTACTGCTGAAAAAATATGAATGTTAATTTTCATATAGACTTATCAAACATTATACAAATGTAACAAGTGACTATAGTCATTAAAGTGCATTTTGAACAGTTGTGTTATATGCAAATAGTACTTGGGAGAGAGAAATACTGAAACTGTGTACATCAGTATTCAGACCTCAGACATAACTAGACTTAAACACTACTCAGACCTTTGTGTGAGGTACAGTTTGCTGAAAACAAAAGAGTATCTCAGGTGATTGTGACCTTGGAGTCTATGATTTTTATTTGTATTATTTATTTATTTATTTATTTATTTAGCACAGAGTTGATTAGAGAAGACAGCATCTTAATCAGAGATTTTTTTATTGCTTATCTTGTGAACCATTTTTGTAATGAAAAAAGTATGTATTTACTTAAGGTGAACTGTAAGCACAGCATGAGTTATGACATTTGCAGTAATTAATGTGAAAATTACAAATAGGACTATTTATCCAGCAATACATTGGAAATATACTAGACACATTTATTTGAATACCTGTCATCTTCTCATTCATATATCATTATATTCTTTCTTTATATTTATTTCTTCATTCAGTATTTTGATCCTTGATCCATTTTTTAAGCTTAAAGCCAAGTGCTTTTGTTTAAAGGTGGTGGTCTATCCTGTTATGTATTGCTGAAGATATAGTTCTTGGCTGTTGTTATTTCTGTTACCAATAGGTGGCACTGTCACTCCTTTTTGTAATTTGGAAAAAGTTAACATAAGTAAAAAAAAAAAAGAAGAAGATATGCTCAGTGACTGGGTGTTGACTGTGATATTAAACTGTGAACACTCTTATTAGAATAAGTGTTAGGTTCCAGTTGGGTAGAGATGGAGACAGAATTTAGTAAACCAATATCCCTTGTTAATCTTTTAGGTAGAGTGATATGTGACATACCACCCTAAACAATAAATAACTATATAATATATTGGCTGAACTAGAAACATGGAGCCAAATGACAAAAAGAATGGATTATCATCCTCCTTTTAATATTTTGTCTTCACTAGTTGACAATCCTGACCTCCCTTCAAAGAAGACTGGTACAGATTTTACAAACTGGCAACGTGCACGTATCTGTAGGATAAATGTTCTGTTTGAAGATGGAAATCTTAAGTCTGTTCAACAACTTTGCACACAATACAGAATACCCACACATGATTTCTTTAAGTATCTTCAGGTCACGCACTTCATGCATCCACACCATGAATAGAGGGTCTAACCTTATCAATACTTTACATGAATTAGGAAAAGGGTGTGGATTTAAGGGTGTCTGAGTCCAAGAAACTACTATCAAAATTGTATAATTACTTAGTAAACACAGGTGTAGATGCTTTGAGATCTCTACAAATTAAATGGAACCAAGAACTACAGTGCAACATAGATAAAAATACATGGATGTTCTTTCTTTACCAGCAAGTAAAGGGTCTGTCTGCAGCCAATTCAGAAAAATGCTGTGTAACACAGCTTCATTGCTCATGGGAATGTGCATATAATATGATCGAAGATATGTTTAAAAAAATCAAAAATCTGTGCAGTATGTACGAAACTGTAAAAATTCCAAACTAACACATCAGCTCTCATTTCATTGATTATGAATGGAGTGCATGGACAAAGGCCAACAGTTGCTCTGTGACTTGAACTGCACATGGTACCAAAACAGCAAAGCACCTGTGAATCAGCACAGAAATTACAGGCTTTATCAGACCACTACACACTAATAACATGGGTGACAGCTATTAGGCCCAACCTTCCACATCCAGGATATGGCCTACTAACACAATTAAGTTCAAGATGTCTTTAGATGATAAAGAATGTTTGAAGGAAGGAGCCAGTTGGCAGAGATTACCATCTGTAATCCTGCTTGGTAAGATACCTGTCTTGAGAGGCAAATAGTATTAATTCAACCGATCCGCACAAGTCCAAGTTTTGTCAGTGCTTATAGTTCTTGTTACTAGTAAGATGAAGCTGTAACAAGAAGCTGTAGTGCATGTCAGTATGAGAAAAAAATTTAAATAGCAGTTACCCTGTGTGATGTGCTTGATGTCCATGATAACCTGCGTACAGTGTAGATCTTTTTTTTCCCTATGTTTTTATATCATTATTAATTTTACATCACTTAATTCATATCTAATCCACCTTTGCTTTTATTTGTCTCTAGATTTTGGCCTTTTAAGGCACTGTTCCTCTTTTTTTTTAATAGTGTAGACGTTAGTGAAAGTAACTTTGATTACAGACAGAAATTCCTTTTCTTTAAACATTTTGTCCTCATTTTGCTTTTCTAGTGCTCTCTGGACTTTTCTTTTTATGGAGTTTTGTGGGCATCACTAAATGCAAATGAGCTGTGTTTTGACCTCACTCTGCAGTTTGCAGGTGATTGGCAGTCATCAACATATGTGTGTGAGCATGAAGAAAATCACTGTTTCCAAAACTTGGAGATCTGAAAATTTTTAGTTCGGTTTGGTTTGCACAAACATTTACACACAATTTTACTAAAACAGTGACAGCTTGAACCCCAGATCTTCTGAGCAGGAGCCCAGAGCCTTAACCACTGAGACACCACTGCCCAAAGATGTACACATAGGGCTGCAGTCAAATGTTATGTCCCAGGGCATAATTCCTTTATTTGTTTATTATACACCTGCAGTAATTGACTTTACTAATGACTGTATGTATGAGGTGGGTATTGTGGCAGTGTTTTCCTGTTTCTTTCTCTCTCTCTCGCCAATGTGAAGCTTAATGGACACCAGCTGACTCTAGTTACCATCAACTGCTGGCCTGCTGACTTTAGCAAGTGTGCTATTGTTGCCCTTAGTGTTTATGTTCCTGTTGTTGCCTCTGTTAGTGTATAATTTGTTGTTCACTAAAGTAGATTAAGTAAGACTGTCTTTTCCCTGTTTTTCTCGCTAGGCATATATTGATACTGCTAAGTGAGAGATTTAAGTTATAATTGTTTTTGGAAGCAGGAGGGAGGTGGATGCCCTTTTTGTTCATGTTCATGTTTTCTCCTGTTTTTGCTCAGAAAGGGAGAGAGGTAAGAATTTTGCTGTTTATTTGAATTTTATTTTTGGTAAGCTTAGTAAGTGCTCCTCCTAAAAGTCAGAAGAACGTTGTTTGTTATTTTGGCCTGGTCCCCTCCTGAAGCCCCTTTGAAACGTCCCTTTTGTGTGTTGAACTTACAAAAAATTTTTACTTTTGTATTTCTAGAAATACTGTGTGTTTGTTGAACACTTGGACAGGAAAGGAAAGTTCTTGGTCTTTCCCATTTTATATATATTTTTCTCTTTTTTTAAAAGTATTTTTCTTTCTTTCCTTATTACTCCTTTCCCAACCCTAGACTGTGTACAGATGTTACACACGACCATCTTTAAGTCCAAGGCCAGGACAAGCTGAACTCCAGACCTTGGGGGGTTGAGGCCAAGTCCAGGACAAATCCAAGTACAAATGTAAGTATGTCTGTGACAAGTTCTAGTCAATACAAAAAAACATCTCATGATCGTACTCAAGTCCTACAGCCCTAAGTGTTACATATTCTGATTTGGTAATTCCACTGTTAAATTTTTGTTAGAGATTATTATCTTTAGCGTCATTTTGCACGCACACACACGCACACACATACACACACACACTGATCAGCCATAACATTAAAACAAGTGAAGTGAATAACATTTATCTTGTTACAACAAGCACATACAGCAGTGCCAGTCAGCCAATCAATTTTACATTAGCAGGAGACCTGACAGGACCTGTTTTTGCTCCATGACTTTTGAATTTAAATCTTGGGCATCAGTCTGTCCTCTTGTTTTCAGTCTCTCCTCATAAGAATGACCATCCAAAGACTTTTCTACAATCAGGTCAACATTAGCAGTTGCTGCCATTTCTTGCCAAAAAGCAACTAATGTTAGTTAAAGACGGTAGTGACTGCTACACTATATGGACAAAGGTTTGTGGACACCTGACCATCACACCACATGTTGAAGCAATTGTCTAGAAAGTCTTTGTATGCTTCACTGGAAGAAGTTCCAGCATGACAAGGCACCTGGGAAGCCAGGGATTTTACATATGCATTGTCACGTATACATTACAGCACAGTGAAATTCTTTTCTTCGCCAATCCCAGCTTGTTAGGAAGTTGAGGTCAGAGCCTTAAGAGAACTTTAAGGTCAGAGCCTTATAGTATTTTACTCCTTTTTGATATCTTCTAAATGTGACCAATAACGCTTGTATTTTATACATAGAGACACTGAAGTGATACCAGCTGAAGTTCAAAATCAGTGCAACAATGCTTATTATTCAGAATAATACATTTTTTTCTACAAAAGGGTTAGGGTTGTTCCAAAAACATGGCAATGAGCTGAGTGTGCTTCAGTGGCCTCTCCAATCATGAGATCTGAATCCAGCAGAGCACATCTGAGATGTGGTAGAATGGGAGATTTGCAGCATGAATGTGCAGCGGAAATCCACAGCACGGCAATATCACATGAACAGCTGCTGGCCTTTGTTTATGCAATCCACTGAGTCTTATTAATTGTCTTAGACACAATAAAAGGTGGAGTGTTTTGCATTACAGTTCCAGGCACACGGCACGTTATATCTAGTCATGACCGAGATACATGTTGGTTACACAGTGGAAATCTGCTGTAATCTGTTAAACTTACACTTGATTGTAGGTTTGGTTATATAATGTTGTTGCCCAGTCAAGGTTTTAAACTCTACCACTCAGAAGGGGTTAATACGGCTACACTGTTAATCATCGGGAGGGGTAAACCTCACAGCCTAAAAACAGTTCCTTGACAGTATTCGTTTACTGTTTGTAGTCTACTTGCACTTCATCATTACAAAAAATTATTCTGTCTATATTACCAGTGGTATTTCTGTTTTTTCCTTTGCAGTTAGTCACTGCTGTTTGTGTAAATTGCTGTTTGTGTAAATCTCGCACACTCCGAGCAGCTGTGATATGTCTCCAGCGGTGCCTGTCGCCATGTATTCGTGCTCTGGTTTGAACGTCACACCACCCCTTAGCTATGTGGAAGAGATCACTCCACCTCACCACCTTGTGGAGGACGTCACACCTCCTTCCGGCTATGCTAAGGGTATCGCTCCCGAGAAACTTTGTCGGCCTAAGGGCCCTTATCAGCTTAGAGACTTCTCACATGACAGTCCAGGACCCTCTCTTGACTGTGTTTCGCGCTTCAGGAACCGCGTGTTAAGTGGGGGTCTGTCATGATAGCGCCAAAGGGGCACTGAACTACATTATCCATCAGCCCCAGCATAACACATGACTGTCACATGTCCCACTGAGCACTCACACCGGAGCACAGGCTCATCAAAACTGGACAGTTGAAGATTAGAAAAAAAAAATTCCTTTTTTTCAGTCTTCAACTGTCCAGTTCTGGTGAGTCTGTGCCCATGATGGCCTCAGATTCCTGTTGTTGGCTGACAGGAGTGGAACCTGACATGGTCTTCTCCTGTTGTAACTCATCCGCCTCAACGTTTGATGTATTGTGCATTCTGAGATGCTTTTCTGCTCACCGTAGTTGTAAAGAGTGCTTATTTGAGTTACTATAGACTTGCTGTCAGCTCAGACCAGTCTGGTCACTCTCCTCTGACCTCTCTCATCAACAAGAGGTTTCAGCCTGCAGATCTTCCGTTTTTGTTTTTTGCACCATTCTATGTAAATGATGGAGACTGTTGTGTGTGAAAATCCCAGGAGATCAGCAGTTTCTAAAATACTCAAACCAGCCCATCTGGCACCAACAACCATGCCAGGGTTAAAGTCAGAGATCACACTTTTTCCCCATTCCAATGTTTGACGTGAACATTAACTGAACCTCTTGACCTATATCTGCATGATTTTATGCATTTTGCTGCTGCCACATGATTGGCTGATTCGATAACGGTTAGAAAAAATTTCTCCTTTAAAATATGGCAAGTTGGTATGGTACTTTGTGGTGATGTTTGGCTGGAAACATCAGCCAAGAATGATGGCAGTTGACAGCTGAGTGGTTGTAGATACATATATCAAGTTAGGTTTATTGATTTTAGGTACAAGCAATTACACTGATCACTTTATTTATTTCTAAATTCATTCCTTATACATCATTCTGAAATCACTTTTCTGAGTCTTTAAAAAGTATGCTTAAAATATACTCCTGCTTTTAAAAATATAATTTACATTTTCTTTTATTATTTTTTTTACTTAATTGATTAAATGGGTGGTTGTTCTGTGTGTGCATCTCTACATCTATTCTAATCTGCTTTTTTGCAACACAACCTCCTATCACATACGTATAAATCTACATGTTTCTGCAAGTGGCTAAACAGCATTAACTAGTTGTTAAATAGCTAAACTGTCAATAACTGCATCTGCTTTTCTTGAAGTTGAAGAAACAGGCAAAATGCCACCATCCTATACATTGTACACATCTCCAAAAGACTAAAATAAAGACCAAAATAGCAGTGTTATTCACACATCAGAACAACGCTGACATACTTGGTGTATAATGAAAGTAACACAAAAGCTGAATGTAATCATTGTGCTAAAAGAATTAAATTACAAAAGGGAAATCAATCATCCTAAATCAGAATCATGTGTAGTCATACACATGGACAAAAAAAAAAAAGTACAATATTAAAAGAACAAAACTGAAGAGAGTATTAAAAATGATCGCATTGTTAATTGAATGGTGATGAGGGCAGGGAACATTAAACATTTAATCTGTGATTCAGAGAAGTTTAGTGTGTGAAGGAACATAAAGAAAAATGGCATATACAATGTGCTAAAACAAACTTATTGTTTAAAAAAAGTATAAATTACACATGCATTAATCAAATATCAGTTCATTTACATACTTCTTTGTTATACTCTCTGAATGAAAGGAAGTCCACTTGAGGATGATGGTCCTGCACTCATTCTCTGTAATGCAGACACATCAGTCATTGCATTGTAGTAGTTTCTTTTAAGGTCCAATTAAGGGTGAAATGAATAGTGTTATTTATTTATTTATTTTTCTAAAGAGCTAGCAAATACAGCACTAGATCAATTATATTTACCCTGGTATCTTTAGAGCTGAGGTTCCTCAGTCCCAGCTTTCCTGCCAATGCTTGTCTGACCTGTGACCATAATACAAGTAAAGTAAAAGCATTCTGTACATGCATTTAAAAAACTTTAACCCTTTCTACACTGGCGTTCCGTTCCACCGGCAGAATGGAAATAGGCTTATCAGACATTTTCAATCAGTATAACCAAATGAGTTATTTTATTGCTGCAAATCTGTTATAAGATTAGTCAGGACACTGTTGGGTTTCTGTGTATAGAGTATTAGGAATGTGAGCCCCCTCAACAATTCACACTTTTCCACAATAACATTGGTACAGTGATAAAACCAACAGCACAACTAAAGCTTTTTTGATAGTAAAACACTGTATACAATTGCCACAATAAAATTATAACATTTAAACCTAGTAGGCTAGGTAAAAAAAAAGAAATACCCAGGAAAAACTGCACATTTTTAAAGCCCTGAGTGTCTATCTGAGTGTCATTAACCACTACTGTGAAGTGTGACATTACAAATAAATTCAATGCTGAACACGGGCACCCCCAAAATAGGTGGAAATTCCATTTTAGGACCTCTGGTAAAAAGAGTTAAAGTTACATCAGTTAAATAGAAAGCAGATATGTATGAATCGTTAATGTTCCTTTTTTTTTTTTGAAATTCTGAAGTAGGGGAGAGCTGGCACAATTATAACATGACACAATTGTAACATGGTTTCTTCTAAATGCATGGAAGCAACTTTGACTTCTTCAGGTGCATATACAGTCAGGTCCATAAGTATTTGGACAGTGACACAATTGTCATAATTTTGCCTCTGTACACCACCACAGTGGATTTTAAATGAAGCAATCGAGATGTGATTTAAGTGTAGACTTTCATCTTGAATTCAAGGTTTTAACAAAAATCTCTGCATTTGGGGATGTCCATGGGTTCCAGACTTCAGGCAATCATTGACTGCAAAGGATTTGCATCCAAGTATTAAAAATAATCCTAATATTTGCGATTGTTATTTTGTCCAATTACTTTTTAGCCTGTGAAAATGAAGGTACTGTGTAGAAAAATGGCTGCAATTCCTAAAAGGTTAATGCAATATTTTTGTTAAACCCCTTGAATTACAGCTGACTGCTTGAATAGTTTTCAGAGTTTGTGCATCCTTCTGTTTTGCAAGATTGTGATAAAGCAGATTTCTGCTTCAGAGGCTCTCAGACTGTTAAGAGTGATGAAAGTCGGAGCCCTGAGACAGAAAAGATGCACACACTAATTCTTGCCTGAATAATGATAAATTGCAATTGATGCAAAGCTCATGAAGATGTCATCCTTCCATCCATTTTCCGTACTGCTTATCCTACACAGTGTCGTGGGGTAGCCTGGAGCTTATCCCAGGGGACGCGGGGCACAAGACAGGGGACACCCTGGATGGGGTGCCAACCCATCACAGGGCATAATCTCACACACACACACACACACCCATTCACACACTACAGACAATTTGGAAATGCCAATCAGCCTAGAACATATGTCTTTGGAGAAACACTTGTCAGTCACATGTTCCAATATTTTTGATCACTTGAAAAATGGGTGGGTTCAAACAAAAGGTGTCATGTTCTAACTTGTTTAAGAAGTAAATATCAGGAAATGAAAGCCGATCTATCAGCTGATCTATTATCTCATTTATCTTTTGATCTCCAACCCAAATGTTTTCATATGGGTAGACTGGCAGATGATAATAGAAGCAAAATATATGCATGGTGTAAGGTGGGAATTATGAAGTCTGCAATTTAAATCATCATCAATTAATTTAACTCAAACCAAAAAGATTACAACTGTGCCAGCTGTGTGAGAATAGTCTTCTTAGTAAAGAGTTGTGTAATGAAGCACACATACCTTACTATCCAGTAATATTCCAAACAGCAAAATAAAGAAGCCCTTTGAAGAAACAAAAGACATTTTTACCATTTACCATAACAAGTATACATATTGGAATTATCAGAATTTCTAAAACTATTTTGTACATTAATATTAATTTATGTGTGTGTAATTAGAATTACAATGAACGGTGGAATGACATGAATTAAGTACCTGCAGTGAATTAAGGAATGCGAACACCACATGTATCCCAAAGTTCGGAGACACCATGGTCCCAATGCCGAATCCCCACGTTAGACCAAAGAGAGGTGTTAAAATCGCCACACATCTAGCAATGACCAGTAGGGGATGTTTCTCATCTGGCTGAGTGGAAGCATCAACTCCTCTCCTCAGCATCTTACACAGAACCACAATAAGCACCAGGAGGTTTATAGCTACAATAGTCAGAGCAGAAATCACAAATGCCAGGAGAGCCTTCGTTTCATTCCAGTTTAGCCAACAACTATAATCTTTTTGAATGTATCCTTTTCTCCCAGCTGTAGATGCCACAGTAATGACAGCTATGATTAACGGGGCTCCATAGCCAACAGTGAAGGCTATGGCCATCATTGCTCCTCTGGTCATTCTGGAAAAGACCATGAGGGTGCGGTAGAGGAGCAAGAGTGCTGACAGCAACATCCAGAAGAAAAGGGCAAGATAAAAGAAGTGCATGAAGAATGTCGCTGTACTGCAGGGACCCTCTCCTTTCTTTACAACAGCTGCTCCAATGATGAAGCATATGTCCGCAATCAGAAGGGAGACAGCAATGTTGACTATGGAGACATGGCGCATGTAGGATGTGTCGTTTCTTGTCACTGATTTCCATATAATGATTTCAATGATGAGGCACAACACCAAGCTGCCCATTGAAATGCCAACACCAGTGTAAGTTATATAGTCTAAGATTAAGCCTTTATCCAGGAAAAATGGTGACATCAGGATTGAAAAAGATGTTGTGTGATTGCACTCACACGTATAACTTTCGGTTTCATTCTCTAATGTCTTTAGTTGACATCCAGTTGAGTCCCATCCCCCAGTGCCATTCAGAAGACTAAAGTTCCAAAAGACACACTGAGGGTTTTCCAATGTCTTATTTTTTACATGAAAAGAAAAGGAAATATTATTAATTGCTGACTTTGTCTCAATCATAGCTACATCTCCATTGATGCTGGTGCCAGTTTGACTGCTGTCATTGTAGGTTAGACTTCGAACAGGTAAGGTATTGTCAAGGGCGGAAGAAATTATCACTGTGAGGAAAGTCGGTTCCCTAATCGTGGGCAAACTTATTTGGGTAGTTAAATTTATACCAAATGTTTCAGAAAACGGGGCAGTAATTTTAGTTTTTCTGAGAGAGGTGTAGTTTGTTGTTATGTTGAAGTTTTCATCCCTGAGTCTGCGTGCAACGTTCTCAATAGACTTCAGAAGTTCAGAACTGGCATTCATGGTTGTACTGTTTTTGTTTAAATGCACCCATGTATCCCGTGCACCTACTGATCCAATTACATCAGTTGTTTTCAGGAAATCCTTTAAAGTGAAAATTAATTATTCATTAAAAAGAGCATATCTGAGGCATCTAGTTCATCAGCAGAAATCACCAAATAATCACAAAACAGAAACAACTGTTTTGACTCTTTTCAACAAAAACAATAAAGGCATTTTAACTACAAAATTGTCAGTGTTTAAGCTATTCCCATTTAGGTATTTACAGTGTACTTCAAATAGTATATAAACTACATGCAAACTTTACAAAAAAAAGTGAATTTACTTACCATCATAACGGGTTGATTGATTAAAATTGATTGTGAGAGATTGGAAATGATTGTCAGTATTTCTACAATTGTTAATATGGTAGCTGGAGATTCAATTATGGTTTGAGTCTCTTCTGTAGTATTACTGATGACATTGCTCATAAAGTCTTGGATGCCTGTTACCTGTAAATTCTATAGAAAAAGACATAAATTGTTATGAAGAAGCAAAGGGAAATCACATAACTAAAATTAATTTTTTCATTATCCTTCATAGAAGTAAGAAAGAAAATTGCCTTAGCTTCGTCTTTTAAATTTTGAATGATGCGCAGGACACAGTTGTTTTCTATGGGGTCCCAGAGGCCTGATGAATTACACTTAGCCTTTTGAGAGCCAACCATGTCTCCGTTACAGTCACCAATGTGTTCATCTCCTAGATTTCCGGCTCCAAATACACTATCAGAGCAGGTAAATGCTAAAAAAAAGAAGCATGGGTCATTCATTCATACCAATGTCACTGTGTAATATTTACTCTAAACACTCAAATTGTTCAGTGATTTGAGAAAACCTACTAGTCATAATTGCATTTCCCTTATGAGTGTGCATTTTAAATACATAATTTAAATTCAGTTACAAAAGTTGCGTATTCAGTTGTGCATTTGCATATTTTGTGCCCAACAACGTAAAATGGCTGCCAAAAATAAAACGCAAATGCAAAGTCCATTTGGCATTTAATTTTCAATGTCTTAAGTGGTATAATTCTGCCATATTAAAAAAAAATTAATAGCAATCCTTCCATTTAATATTACTTTATTACTGTAATATTACTAGACCTAAAACAAGCATTAAAACCACACAGTTTCCCTAAACTAATGTCTTACAATGGTCTCTTGTATAAGAAACTTAAATGTCTTTTTAAAACAACTGTTGTTATGTATGCTACACATGCCAGATGTGCTGTGAGTTTGTGATCATGTACATGAAAGATGTATATTTTCACATTCCAGTTGCAAACAGGTGCTTCCTCCCCTTTCATTTAATATTTGTAAATGAATTCATATTCCCAGCCCTTTTAAGGTTTAAATGAATTTTTAATTTTTTTAATGGCATTGTGTTACACCCTTACTTTAATAACAAAAATAAATGATTACTCACCCTTTTTTATGACGTCTATTTTGACACTTTTTGAATTGTGACTTTGAGTTGTACTTCCACTGATAGGTGATGTGAGTTGACATGTGACCTGTATTACTTGGTCAGTAGATTGGCAGTCCTGCTTGTTAATTTTATATTCACATAATGTGCAGCCTTTCAGTGGGACTGTGCAACACAAGTAAAGGGTTAAAAGCATTAAAAATAGAACTAGCTTCGTTTTCTGCCATACAGGCTAAATGATCATTCAGTTAATCAATGTATTTAAAATGGAGAATTCAGATTAAATTTTTGATTGTAATAATGTGTTGTCTTGATTGTAATTTATTAATTTTCAGACTACATATTCAGTCGGGCTCGTATTCATGATTATGCATAATCACATAAAAAACAAACAAACAAAAAACCTATGTGTATGACCTGCTGAAGTTGAGTTGCAAGCTACAGGGTCAGTCCATTTCACTTCATAAATCTCCTGAACACAACACTGCAGTGTGATTACTGAATCCTCACATTTTACAACTTTGTCACTGGTCACTTGGATACTGGGATATGGCTGAATTATAATGGTTTGCCAGATAACATAGGGTGTTGAATTTACTGTTGTTGTGCATGCATATAGACCTGAGAAGTCAGAAAAATTAAGAACAATATACAAACATAATAATGTGTTTAAAACATCATGATTTTGAAACATCATTAAAAAAGGTTACATATATACATTCTTTAAGTATATTTTTAGTTGGGTTTTTTTTGACACTTTTTTGGCACATGTATGAATTTCACTGAATTAGAAAACAAAATGTCAAAGCACACTTTTCAAGCAAATCATTTGCCATAAAAAATTGTTTAATACGATAAAAATAATAGATATACTGTTGAAAATTAAACAAAAAAGTAACTTAAGCCTATTCTGGCTTTCAAAGATAATCCATAGTTAATGTGATAGTTATCTACACCATGTGGTTACACTGCTAGGGGTAACTGTATGAACTTGAAAGTAATTCACTGCATACACCCACTATAAATTACCTAGTAAATTACCTAGTAAACTATAGTAATTATAGTATATTATAGTAAATTAATTAATGATTGAACACTATTTCATTAATGTATTTATCAAATTTACTTATTACATCTGACCAATGTAAAATGCTTATTTAACAGAATTCCTTCTGACTTACCACCGTCACTGGGAGTGGCATTATTCACAGTGAGTCCAATTTTATTAATTACATACTTATCCGATGGCTGTAGCTTATTCCCATTCATTGTCCATTTTATACCATTATTCACTGGAGGATTGCAGGTCAGTATAAGATTTGTCCCAGGATATATATTGCCACTGCTCTCATATAGTCCATCTTTCACTGAAATGAAGAGCCATGTACATCTCTAAAGTGATTTTTGCAGTTCTGTTTTAACACATGTACAGCACTAACACTGGAGAACTTGTATATAGTTAACAAAATAAAACTGGTGTGAAAAATGATAGGTTAACAGGTTGCAAAAAGAAAAGTAGTAGTAATAATAATAATAATAATAATAATAATAATAATAATATGCCCCTACCACTTTGACTGAATGCAGTATCGCTCACATTAAATCCCTCTGAACGGAGATTGCTAGCAAGCTGTTGGTTCGCTGATAGCAAATTAAGGTTATCACTTGTTGTTTTAATAGTAAAGTCTGCCATCACACTGCCAGGCCTGTTAACAATACAGCACATCATTTAATACATAACTTTTTTAACTGTTGACCAAACTTTTATAACCCCTTAGGTTTTCAACTAACAAAAATATTGATGATAGTTTGGATCATGGGTTAGTTTTATTGGAAATGTAAAAAGAAAGAAAGAAGAAGAACAACAACAATAATAATAATAATAATAATAATAATAATAATAATAATATCACCTGAATCCAGTCACTGTTCCAGAGTTGGGCTTGTAGGTAGGTACATTTCTGTAACTACCATCAATCTGAGGACAAAAAATGCCCATTATGTCATATTTAATTTTAAGTGACATTAAAAGTACTATATGCCACAACAGTGCTACTACTACTGCTACTACTACTACTACTAATAATAATAATAATAATAATAAGGATTGAAGCATATTACATTGTGTAACACTTACTGAACTCTCAATTCTTGTTTTATATGCTTGGTATTTTGCACTACGTTGATCAGTGAGTGCAAAGTCAAATTCCTCATTTATAGCCAGGGAGAAGTTTAATACATGGATGCCTGTTGAAAAAAATTAAAGGAATAATAACAAAAGTAAAAACAAATCACAGTGATTGTACATGCAATACATACATTTTCATAGTAGTATAAACTGCTAATGCAATATCTTTGTCAAAAAAATAAGTACATTAAAATATATATTAGGTTTGACATAGGAAAAGAAGAAGAATTAAAATCATACCTGCAGATGTAATGGATGTGGTTGTGGTGGATGTGGTTTTGGTGGTTGTGGCTGATGTGGATGGTGTTGCAGTAGTTGTTGTTTGGGCTGTGGATGTGGTGGTTGTAATTATGTTGGGTGTCGTGGCAGCAGTTGTTATGTAGGCTGTGGACGTGGTTGGTGTATTTGTGTTGGTTGTCGTTGCAGCAGTTGTTGTGTTGGCTGTGGATGTGGTTGATGTATTTGTGTTGGTTGTCGTTGCAGCAGTTGTTGTGTTGGCTGTGGATGTGGTTGATGTATTTGTGTTGGTTGTCGTTGCAGCAGTTGTTGTGTTGGCTGTGGATGTGGTTGGTGTATTTGTGTTGGTTGTCGTTGCAGCAGTTGTTGTGTTGGCTGTGGATGTGGTGGCTGTAGTTGTGTTGGATGCTGTTGCAGTAGTTGTTGTATTGACTGTGGATGTGGTGGGTGGAGTTGGGTAGGATGGTGCAGCAGTTGTTGCGTTGGCTATGATTTCAACAGATTGTGTCAGTGGGGTGGGTAGAAGTGGTGCTGTGGTGGTTAAACAAAGCCAAAAAAAACATGATTTCAAAACTCAAAAACAGCAATTTTAAGATCATGTAAAATCCAAAGTGGTACAAGAATTAGTTATCCAAGGGGAAAGTCACTGTTACTAGAAGGTTAATCAGTTGCTCATTTCTTGTTTATTTCCTGTTTCTGGACTATATAGTGGTTTTCACTCACTCACTTGTGAAGTCTTGCCAACTCATCCTGTTTTGTAAGTTTTGGGCCAAGTTTATCCTGACTGTCTTTCCTGGAATCCACCATCCCTTATCTGACTACTCTGTTGGAATATTCTACTTGTTCAAAGTTTGATGCATGACTATGTTTGAAATGTTACCTGCTTTTGCCTATAATTGTGGATTATGCTTAATAAAACCTCCACACAAAACTATACCATGTCTGGTTTATTGCAATATTTCCTCTTAAACAACGTTATCTACAATTTTGAATAGTATATTAGGTATAAACCTTAGAACTAATACAAGTCTTTATAGTGTATTTGCACATGTGTGCAACTCTTGGCACAGAAATTCAGCCATAATTTAGATTACACTATGCATGTATCTAGAAAGAATGTAACTGACAAATTTATATTTGAGAAAATTCATACTTTCTCATATTTAATGAGCTCAGTTTACTCTGGAAAAGTGCTAGACAACTAAATTGTATATTAATCATGATTCAGTGAAGTTTCAATGATATACAGGCTGGTCCATAAGTATTTGGACAGTAACACGATTTTTGTAATTTTGCCTCTGTACACCACCACAATGGATTTTAAATGAAGCAATCAAGATGTGATTTAAGTGTAGATTTTCAGCTTTAATTCAAGGATTTAACAAAAATATTGCATTAATAGTTTAGGAATTATAGCCATTTTTTACAGAGTCCCTCCATTTCCACAGGCTCAAAAGTAATTGGACAATTGAATGATAAGCAGTTTCACGGCCAGGCGTGGCCTGTTTCCTCATTATTGCATGAAAAATTAAGGATAAATGTTCTGGAGTTGATTCCAGGCATTGAATTTGCATTTGGTAGCTGTTCATGGGAACTCTCATTATGCAGTTCACAGAGGTGTCAATGCAAGTGAAGGAGGCAATCATTAGGCTGAAAAAACTAAACAGACTAATCAGAGACATTGCAGAAACTTTAGGAGCGGCCAAATCAACAATTTGATACATTCTTAAAAAGAAGGAATGCACTGGCAGGCTCAGCAACACCAAAAGGCCTGGAAGACCCAGGAAGACAACTAAATTGAATGATCACAGAATTCTTTCATTGGTGAAGAAAAGCTTTCACAACATCTAGCCAAGTCAAGAACACTCTGGAGGAGGTCATTGTCATTGTCAAAATCTACAATCAATAGACGCCTTCACGAACGTAAATACAGATGGTTTACCTTAAGATGGAAACCACCGGTAATACTCAAGAACAGAAAGGCCAGATTAGATTTGTTAAAAAAAACCTTAAAAATAAAGCCTGCCCAGTTTTGGAACAAGATTAACTTGTAGCAGAATGTTGGGAAGAGAAGAGTATAGAGAAGGAAAGGAAGGGTTCATGGGCCAAAGCATACCACATCATCTGTCAAACATGATGGAGCAGTGTTATGGCATGTGCATTTATGGCTGCCAGTGGAACTGGGTCACTGGTGTTTATTGATGATGTGACTGCTAGTAGAAGTAGCAGGATGAATTCTGAAGTGTATAGAGCTATATTTCACAGTACAGATGGATAATGACACAAAACATACCATGAAAGCAGCCCAAGAACTTCTTAAGGCAAAGAAATTAAATGTTCTTAAATGTCCGATGTCTCAACCCAATTGAACATGCTTTTCACTTACTCAAGACAAAACTAAGGGCAGAAAGACCCACATACAGGCAGCAACTGAAGGCAGCTGCACTAAAGGCCTGGCAAAGCATCTCAAGGGAGGAAACTCAGCATTTGGGGATGTCCATGGATTCGCTATTTTAGGCAATCATTGACTGCAAAGGATTTCCATTCAAGTATTAAAAATAATCCTAATATTTATGATTATATTAGTTTGTCCACTTACTTTTGAGCCTATGAAAAAGGAGGGACTCTGCAAAAAATGGCTGTAATTCCTAAACAGTTAATGCAATATTTTTGTTGAACCCCTTGAATTAAAGCTAAAATTTACACTTACACATCACATCCTAAATGCTTCAATTCAAATCTGTTGTGGTGGTGTAAAGAGGCAAAATTATGAAAATCATATCACTGTCCAAATACTTATGGACCTGACTGTACCTCATTTTCAGTTCAAAACTGTAATCACAATGAGTAAATTAGGTATATCCTTAACCGCTCTTTAACTTTTAAGAAAAAATTTTAATTGAATGTGTCGAACATTCTCTCACAAAAGACACAAAAAAATTACACATACACACACCATAAACTCATACAACACATACTTGTGTAATCATACGAAACCAAACAGAAAAATGCACTGTGATTGTATTTTGAAATCTCCAGAAGGCTTCACAGTAAATTAAGCACTGTTAAATCAACTGTTTCAATCTCTAAGTCAGTGATTTATATTCAAAAGATGAAGATGGAACAAAGGTGTGTTTTTACCTGTGGGTGTTACAGATGAACATGTAGAGTTCTCTATAAAGTAAAAACAACAGCATGATTAAAATAAAATAATAAAAACAGTTAATTTAACCATCTCTAACTTATAGGACATTGTTATATGCAATTTAGTGCAAAAAATGTTGAGTGCAATAAAGAGTTAAAGGACAAGAGTGTATCTGTTGTTTTGTTTGTTGTATGTCTTTTGGTTAATTTTTCTTTTTATATTACTATCATGCTATCAAGCTAAACCTCTCTAAGTACGAGGAGTTGAAGAGATAAAAGCGATTATTTTATAGTAATGAAGTAAAGAAAGACACATGTTTATTTTTGTAATGTAAAATGTCATACATACTAGACAGCTCACTGATTGGTTGGCAGAAGCGTCCTTCATTTGGAATAGCGTTGATGCAGCTACATGAGGCATTGGTGATGTCATCACAAGC